>OZ024741.1:18413814-18443814 GCA_964016885.1 Eledone cirrhosa
ATTTTTCGGTCGTATGGTTTATTTTAGACATAATCTATGTGTGATGGTATTTTAACGATAGTTATAGCTCTGATTTATCTGAATTATTGAGCCCTCTGCCACTCATGTCGAATTTTGTTTATCGTGAACTCGTGCGCCGAATTTTCGATACTCGATTATTCTACTATATATATATATATATATATATATATATATATATATATATTATATATATATATATATATATATATATATATATATATATATATATATATATACATATGAGAGAGAGAGAGAGAGAGAAAATAACAAGGACGATTGGTTACTCCTTCATTACGTTTATTGGTTGGTGACGTTGCGTTTCGCCACTGATCAATTCAAGATTCGATCTGTATCGATCTGACCCGACTCTGCAATGTTAATGGAAAAATGAATATACATGCAGTATGATAAAGTCAGTACCTACAGAAACTCCAAGTTACACTCCCTGGATATATATAAATATATATATAGTAATAATAATAAATGTGAAGACTAAAATTCGACGATAAGGATAATATATATAAAAATATATAAAAACCGTAAAGCAAATATTTATTAAAATGACAGATTAAAGTTTCAGAAGATCCGTTAAGGGTGAAAGCAGCGATTCTTTGCTTAAGCTTTAATCTGTTATTTTAATAAATGAATAAATAAATAAATAATTAAGTAAATTTTGATAGAAATTCAGTAAGATTTTTGTTGGAAATAATAACATTTCTTTGGTTTGTTTGTGAGCTCTCAATTAATCTCATCTCTCACTATGCTGCAACTGATTTTTCTCCGGAAAACGGAAGAGAGTGCAGTCCTCGGACTTTTCCCTTCCCACGGAGTTTTCTATAAAAAAAAATTAGTTTTCTTTCATGGGATTCCCTAACCCTAGGTTAAGCCTTCTATTTTTTCAAAATGGGGGGGGGGGGATATTTTTCGGAAAGGGCAGCTAAGGTAAAATTACAACAGCTACGTGGTTGCTTAACATGCTAGAAATAGCAGCCAAATCTTTACGTTTTCTGAAGAAGGAATTGTTTTTGCATGATTTAGATGTCAAATCCGTTTTCACGTAATTTGGAAGTCAGAATCATTGCCCTAGCTTTATCAGGTTTTCCAAATGAAGATTTTTTTCAAAGAAAATTAGCGTCAACCGTCAGTTTTGTTCGTTGTTTACGAAAAATAAACAGAAGTTAATGCAGTATGTGTGTGCTATCAGACAGACAGGCACACCTCTCTATCTCTCTCTCTCTCTATATATATAGCTGCAGTACCGGTAATACCCGGAAAATGTGGGGTTATTCGCAGTTCCCAGAGTACGCCTGAAAATGTTAGCGACCCTGGGTGCCCATACTGGATTTTCAATAGCAACCTTTGCTAGGTGTGTTTATGGCAGATCAATTTATTGTGTGGAACTATCAATAGCTGTTTCAGTCATAAGTCCTTCTTCCATCCAGCTTTCTTCATTCAGAGTGAATAAGCCGGGGAAGTTTGAATAAGTTCGATGAGTATCGAACTTATTCAAAAAAACTTATGTATAAGAATAGCAAACTTACTGCCTTAACGCTCAAGGACAAACACAGAACAATTGAGGAAGTCATCGCAATTATTGAAGAAATTATAAGCGAGTGAACATATTCAGGTACTGTTGAAGCACCCTGTATATCAGCGATTGTAAAGCCCTGAAGCAATTCAATAAAACCATCCGTTTTCCCCTTATAGTAGACATCTAAACTACCCTAAATCGTCACCCTACGTCCTTTTTGCATGATATAAGTAAGTTGGGCGATAGGAAAATCGAAAGATTTTAACTGTTAGTTCCGTAGGTAACTGCAAAAAACGGCGCAAAGTGACGATTCAGCGCACTTCACAAGCTTGACAGTAACCAAGAAGGTGGTGGGCGTGGGGGTCATCTGATGAGCTGTGTCGCTAAGCAAATAAGCAGTGAAACCGTTGATCGCTAATAACTCTGTTGGCTTTCTACATCCTGACATTGTAAGCGCACACTACATGCGGGTTGCTTTCTGTAATGCTCAGTTAGTAAGTTCACAACTTGTAGTTTAAGTGTTAAGAAATAGAATTGCTTAGATATAGTACTCTAACATAAAGGCATTAAACATGGGCTTGCCGAGTAGTGTTAAGGTTGCAAGCAAAAAGATTGTTGTTTAAGTGAAAACGAATGGAGTTACGTTTAAAGGACAATTCGTGTAATGCAAATTCAATAGGGAGCACACGTGTTTATATACCAAGAACAATCTTCCCACGATCCGACACAATTTGAAAAAAATTAATAAGCGTGGGGGGGGGGGGGGGGAGATAATATTCGAGGCCTGAGAGATACCAATAATCCATACTGTGTCACGGAGAATCGAACAAGTGAAACACTCATCGTCGATAACGACGGAGATCCATTCCAGCCAATAGCCAGTCTTCATGATTTCATCATATCTCTAATGATTTTGGCAGAAGTTATAAAGATTCTCAGCTTGTCATTTTGTCTGTATGTCTGACTGTCTTCCAATCTGTCAGTCAGGTGGTCAATCTGTCTCTCTCTCTCTCTCTCTCTCTCTCTCTATCATGTTGTCTGGCTGGCTCGCTGTACCTGTGGTTGTCTGTGAGGTGGGATCCCACCTCATTCTCCTCCCTCTCTCTTTATATATATATATATATATATAAGTATATACATATTATATCTACCTCTCTATATATATGTACATATATATATATATATCAAGTAAGAATATATATATATACGGGGATTGTGTAATTGATATGTCACATGTGATAAGTGAACAACAAGGCTGCCAGCTAAACTAATGAAATATCGATTTATCAATCCAGTGACAAGGTCTTCGACCTATATGAGACATCATTGCTGACACTATATCTGATTACTCGATATTTATAGACACAACCCATCGTAAATTCACTTCATTATCGCTCTCAACCCCTCTCTGCCTCTCACCTGTCTCCCTCTCTCTCCCTCTCTCTCCCTCTCTCTCATCTTTCTCCCTCCCACCTCACTCCATCCGCTAACCACCACCCTCCCCCTACCCCCTCTCTCCTCTCTTCCATCCACCCTTCTCCGCCCTCTCTCCCTCTCTCTCCTCTCTCTCATATTTCTCCTTCCCACCCGCTCATCCTCTAAACCCCCCCTCTCTCACCTTTCTTCTACCCGCCCCTCCACACCCTCTCTCCCTCTCACCTCTCACCCCCACTCTTCCACCCACCCATCTCCGCCCTCTCCCCCTCTCCCCTCCTCTCCCTGACATTCTGTCTGTGTTGATCTCAATATCTAATTACTCCAACCAACGAAATAAATACACTCAGATACACGATCACCTAACAATAGTTAACTTTGTGTTAACATAGTTTCAGATAGAGAGAGAGATCAAGTCGATGCCCCAGCATGACCGCAGTCTAATGACAGGAATAATTATTTCACGTCGCTCCAGTCAACACAGCTGGAATTAAAAAAATAGTTTTGACGACAGTTGTGCCAAGTCGAATTTTATACCATTACTATTATTAGGGATTGGCAGTATCGGTAGAGGGTCGGACACCATGCTAGGGTGGGGGATTGGCAGTATCGGTAGAGCGTCAGACACCATGCTAGGGCGGGGGATTGGCAGTATCGGTAGAGGGTCAGACACCATGCTAGGGCGGGGGATTGGCAGTATCGGTAGAGCGTCAGACACCATGCTAGGGTGGTGGATTGGCAGTATCGGTAGAGCGTCAGACACCATGCTAGGACGGGGGGATTGGCAGTATCGGTAGAGCGTCAGACACCATGCTAGGACGGTGGATTGGCAGTATCGGTAGAGCGTCAGACACCATGCTAGGACAGGGGATTGGCAGTATCGGTAGAGCGTCAGACACCATGCTAGGACGGGGGATTGGCAGTATCGGTAGAGCGTCAGACACCATGCTAGGACGGGGGATTGGCAGTATCGGTAGAGCGTCAGACACCATGCTAGGACGGGGGGATTGGCAGTATCGGTAGAGCGTCAGACACCATGCTAGGACGGGGGGATTGGCAGTATCGGTAGAGGGTCAGACACCATGCTAGGGTGGGGGATTGGCAGTATCGGTAGAGCGTCAGACACCATGCTAGGACGGTGGATTGGCAGTATCGGTAGAGCGTCAGACACCATGCTAGGACGGGGGATTGGCAGTATCGGTAGAGCGTCAGACACCATGCTAGGACGGGGGATTGGCAGTATCGGTAGAGCGTCAGACACCATGCTAGGACGGGGGATTGGCAGTATCGGTAGAGCGTCAGACACCATGCTAGGACGGGGGGATTGGCAGTATCGGTAGAGCGTCAGACACCATGCTAGGACGGGGGGATTGGCAGTATCGGTAGAGGGTCAGACACCATGCTAGGGTGGGGGATTGGCAGTATCGGTAGAGCGTCAGACACCATGCTAGGACGGTGGATTGGCAGTATCGGTAGAGCGTCAGACACCATGCTAGGACGGGGGATTGGCAGTATCGGTAGAGCGTCAGACACCATGCTAGGACGGGGGATTGGCAGTATCGGTAGAGCGTCAGACACCATGCTAGGACGGGGGGATTGGCAGTATCGGTAGAGCGTCAGACACCATGCTAGGACGGGGGGATTGGCAGTATCGGTAGAGCGTCAGACACCATGCTAGGGCGGGGGATTGGCAGTATCGGTAGAGCGTCAGACACCATGCTAGGACGGTGGATTGGCAGTATCGGTAGAGCGTCAGACACCATGCTAGGACGGGGGATTGGCAGTATCGGTAGAGCGTCAGACACCATGCTAGGGTGGGGGATTGGCAGTATCGGTAGAGCGTCAGACACCATGCTAGGGTGGTGGATTGGCAGTATCGGTAGAGCGTCAGACACCATGCTATGACGGGGGATTGGCAGTATCGGTAGAGCGTCAGACACCATGCTAGGACGGGGGGATTGGCAGTATCGGTAGAGGGTCAGACACCATGCTAGGACGGGGGATTGGCAGTATCGGTAGAGGGTCAGACACCATGCTAGGACGGGGGATTGGCAGTATCGGTAGAGCGTCAGACACCATGCTAGGACGGGGGATTGGCAGTATCGGTAGAGCGTCAGACACCATGCTAGGACGGGGGATTGGCAGTATCGGTAGAGCGTCAGACACCATGCTAGGACGGGGGATTGGCAGTATCGGTAGAGCGTCAGACACCATGCTAGGACGGGGGATTGGCAGTATCGGTAGAGGGTCGGACACCATGCTAGGGTGGGGGATTGGCAGTATCGGTAGAGGGTCAGACACCATGCTAGGACGGGGGATTGGCAGTATCGGTAGAGGGTCAGACACCATGCTAGGACGGGGGATTGGCAGTATCGGTAGAGGGTCAGACACCATGCTAGGACGGGGGATTGGCAGTATCGGTAGAGGGTCAGACACCATGCTAGGACGGGGGATTGGCAGTATCGGTAGAGGGTCGGACACCATGCTAGGACGGGGGATTGGCAGTATCGGTAGAGGGTCGGACACCATGCTAGGGTGGGGGATTGGCAGTATCGGTAGAGGGTCGGACACCATGCTAGGGTGGGGGATTGGCAGTGTAGGTAAAGGGTCAGACACCATGCTAGGACGGGGGATTGGCAGTATCGGTAGAGGGTCAGACACCATGCTAGGACGGGGGATTGGCAGTATCGGTAGAGGGTCAGACACCATGCTAGGACGGGGGATTGGCAGTATCGGTAGAGGGTCAGACACCATGCTAGGACGGGGGATTGGCAGTATCGGTAGAGGGTCGGACACCATGCTAGGGTGGGGGATTGGCAGTGTAGGTAAAGGGTCAGACACCATGCTAGGACGGGGGATTGGCAGTATCGGTAGAGGGTCAGACACCATGCTAGGACGGGGGATTGGCAGTATCGGTAGAGGGTCGGACACCATGCTAGGGTGGGGGATTGGCAGTATCGGTAGAGGGTCAGACACCATGCTAGGACGGGGGATTGGCAGTATCGGTAGAGGGTCAGACACCATGCTAGGACGGGGGATTGGCAGTATCGGTAGAGGGTCAGACACCATGCTAGAGTGGGGGATTGGCAGTATCGGTAGAGCGTCAGACACCATGCTAGGACGGGGGATTGGCAGTGTAGGTAAAGGGTCGGACACCATGCTAGGGTGGTGGATTGGCAGTATCGGTAGAGGGTCGGACACCATGCTAGGGTGGTGGATTGGCAGTGTAGGTAAAGGGTCGGACACCATGCTAGGGTGGTGGATTGGCAGTATCGGTAGAGGGTCGGACACCATGCTAGGGTGGTGGATTGGCAGTGTAGGTAAAGGGTCGGACACCATGCTAGGGTGGTGGATTGGCAGTATCGGTAGAGGGTCGGACACCATGCTAGGGTGGTGGATTGGCAGTGTAGGTAAAGGGTCGGACACCATGCTAGGGCGGTGGATTGGCAGTATCGGTAGAGGGTCGGACACCATGCTAGGGTGGTGGATTGGCAGTGTAGGTAAAGGGTCGGACACCATGCTAGGGTGGTGGATTGGCAGTATCGGTAGAGCGTCAGACACCATGCTAGGACGGAGGATTGGCAGTATCGGTAGAGCGTCAGACACCATGCTAGGACGGGGGATTGGCAGTATCGGTAGAGGGTCAGACACCATGCTAGGACGGGGGATTGGCAGTATCGGTAGAGGGTCAGACACCATGCTAGGACGGGGGATTGGCAGTATCGGTAGAGGGTCAGACACCATGCTAGGACGGGGGATTGGCAGTATCGGTAGAGGGTCAGACACCATGCTAGGACGGGGGATTGGCAGTATCGGTAGAGGGTCAGACACCATGCTAGGACGGGGGATTGGCAGTATCGGTAGAGCGTCAGACACCATGCTAGGACGGGAGATTGGCAGTATCGGTAGAGGGTCAGACACCATGCTAGGACGGGGGATTGGCAGTATCGGTAGAGGGTCAGACACCATGCTAGGACGGGGGATTGGCAGTATCGGTAGAGGGTCAGACACCATGCTAGGACGGGGGATTGGCAGTATCGGTAGAGGGTCAGACACCATGCTAGGACGGGGGATTGGCAGTATCGGTAGAGCGTCAGACACCATGCTAGGACGGGGGATTGGCAGTATCGGTAGAGGGTCAGACACCATGCTAGGACGGGGGATTGGCAGTATCGGTAGAGGGTCAGACACCATGCTAGGACGGGGGATTGGCAGTATCGGTAGAGGGTCAGACACCATGCTAGGACGGGGGATTGGCAGTATCGGTAGAGGGTCAGACACCATGCTAGGACGGGGGATTGGCAGTATCGGTAGAGCGTCAGACACCATGCTAGGACGGGGGATTGGCAGTATCGGTAGAGCGTCAGACACCATGCTAGGACGGGAGATTGGCAGTATCGGTAGAGGGTCAGACACCATGCTAGGACGGGGGATTGGCAGTATCGGTAGAGGGTCAGACACCATGCTAGGGCGGGGGATTGGCAGTATCGGTAGAGCGTCAGACACCATGCTAGGACGGGGGATTGGCAGTATCGGTAGAGGGTCGGACACCATGCTAGGACGGGGGATTGGCAGTATCGGTAGAGCGTCAGACACCATGCTAGGACGGGGGATTGGCAGTATCGGTAGTGGGTCGGACACCATGCTAGGACGGGGGATTGGCCGTATCGGTAGAGGGTCAGACACCATGCTAGGGTGGTGGATTGGCAGTATCGGTAGAGCGTCAGACACCATGCTAGGACGGGGGATTGGCAGTGTAGGTAAAGGGTCGGACACCATGCTAAGACGGGGGATTGGCAGTATCGGTAGAGCGTCAGACACCATGCTAGGACGGGGGATTGGCAGTATCGGTAGAGCGTCAGACACCATGCTAGGACGGGGGATTGGCAGTGTAGGTAAAGGGTCGGACACCATGCTAGGACGGGGGATTGGCAGTATCGGTAGAGGGTCGGACACCATGCTAGGGTGGTGGATTGGCAGTGTAGGTAGAGGGTCGGACACCATGCTAGGGTGGGGGATTGGCAGTATCGGTAGAGGGTCGGACACCATGCTAGGGTGGTGGATTGGCAGTGTAGGTAAAGGGTCGGACACCATGCTAGGACGGGGGATTGGCAGTATCGGTAGAGCGTCAGACACCATGCTAGGGTGGTGGATTGGCAGTGTAGGTAAAGGGTCGGACACCATGCTAGGACGGGGGATTGGCAGTATCGGTAGAGCGTCAGACACCATGCTAGGGTGGGGGATTGGCAGTGTAGGTAAAGGGTCGGACACCATGCTAGGGTGGTGGATTGGCAGTATCGGTAGAGCGTCAGACACCATGCTAGGACGGGGGATTGGCAGTATCGGTAGAGGGTCAGACACCATGCTAGGACGGGGGATTGGCAGTATCGGTAGAGCGTCAGACACCATGCTAGGACGGGAGATTGGCAGTATCGGTAGAGGGTCAGACACCATGCTAGGACGGGGGATTGGCAGTATCGGTAGAGGGTCAGACACCATGCTAGGACGGGGGATTGGCAGTATCGGTAGAGGGTCAGACACCATGCTAGGACGGGGGATTGGCAGTATCGGTAGAGGGTCAGACACCATGCTAGGACGGGGGATTGGCAGTATCGGTAGAGGGTCAGACACCATGCTAGGACGGGAGATTGGCAGTATCGGTAGAGGGTCAGACACCATGCTAGGACGGGGGATTGGCAGTATCGGTAGAGGGTCAGACACCATGCTAGGACGGGGGATTGGCAGTATCGGTAGAGCGTCAGACACCATGCTAGGACGGGAGATTGGCAGTATCGGTAGAGGGTCAGACACCATGCTAGGACGGGGGATTGGCAGTATCGGTAGAGGGTCAGACACCATGCTAGGACGGGGGATTGGCAGTATCGGTAGAGGGTCAGACACCATGCTAGGACGGGGGATTGGCAGTATCGGTAGAGCGTCAGACACCATGCTAGGACGGGAGATTGGCAGTATCGGTAGAGGGTCAGACACCATGCTAGGACGGGGGATTGGCAGTATCGGTAGAGGGTCAGACACCATGCTAGGACGGGGGATTGGCAGTATCGGTAGAGGGTCAGACACCATGCTAGGACGGGGGATTGGCAGTATCGGTAGAGGGTCAGACACCATGCTAGGACGGGGGATTGGCAGTATCGGTAGAGCGTCAGACACCATGCTAGGGCGGGGGATTGGCAGTATCGGTAGAACGTCAGACACCATGCTAGGACGGGGGATTGGCAGTATCGGTAGAGCGTCAGACACCATGCTAGGGCGGGGGATTGGCAGTATCGGTAGAGGGTCAGACACCATGCTAGGGTGGGGGATTGGCAGTATCGGTAGAGGGTCGGACACCATGCTAGGGCGGGGGATTGGCAGTATCGGTAGAGCGTCAGACACCATGCTAGGACGGGGGATTGGCAGTATCGGTAGAGCGTCAGACACCATGCTAGGGCGGGGGATTGGCAGTATCGGTAGAGGGTCAGACACCATGCTAGGGTGGGGGATTGGCAGTATCGGTAGAGGGTCGGACACCATGCTATGGCGGGGGATTGGCAGTATCGGTAGAGGGTCAGACACCATGCTAGGACGGGGGATTGGCAGTATCGGTAGAGGGTCAGACACCATGCTAGGACGGGGGATTGGCAGTATCGGTAGAGGGTCAGACACCATGCTAGGACGGGGGATTGGCAGTATCGGTAGAGCGTCAGACACCATGCTAGGGCGGGGGATTGGCAGTATCGGTAGAGCGTCAGACACCATGCTAGGACGGGGGATTGGCAGTATCGGTAGAGCGTCAGACACCATGCTAGGGTGGGGGATTGGCAGTATCGGTAGAGGGTCAGACACCATGCTAGGGTGGGGGATTGGCAGTATCGGTAGAGGGTCGGACGCCATGCTAGGACGGGGGATTGGCAGTATCGGTAGAGGGTCGGACACCATGCTAGGGTGGGGGATTGGCAGTATCGGTAGAGGGTCAGACACCATGCTAGGGTGGGGGATTGGCAGTATCGGTAGAGGGTCGGACACCATGCTAGGGTGGGGGATTGGCAGTATCGGTAGAGGGTCAGACACCATGCTAGGGTGGGGGATTGGCAGTATCGGTAGAAGGTCGGACGCCATGCTAGGGCGGTGGATTGGCAGTGTAGGTAGAGGGTCGGACACCATACTAGGGTGGTGGATTGGCAGTGTAGGTAGAGGGTCGGACACCATGCTAGGGCGGTGGATTGGCAGTATCGGTAGAGGGTCGGACACCATGCTAGGGTGGTGGATTGGCAGTGTAGGTAAAGGGTCGGACACCATGCTAGGGTGGTGGATTGGCAGTATCGGTAGAGGGTCGGACACCATGCTAGGGTGGTGGATTGGCAGTATCGGTAGAGGGTCGGACACCATGCTAGGGTGGTGGATTGGCAGTGTAGGTAAAGGGTCGGACACCATACTATGGTGGTGGATTGGCAGTATCGGTAGAGGGTCGGACACCATGCTAGGGTGGTGGATTGGCAGTGTAGGTAAAGGGTCGGACACCATGCTAGGGTGGTGGATTGGCAGTATCGGTAGAGCGTCAGACACCATGCTAGGGCGGAGGATTGGCAGTATCGGTAGAGCGTCAGACACCATGCTAGGGCGGGGGATTGGCAGTATCGGTGGAGCGTCAGACACCATGCTAGGACGGGGGATTGGCAGTATCGGTAGAGGGTCGGACACCATGCTAGGGTGGTGGATTGGCAGTGTAGGTAGAGGGTCGGACACCATGCTAGGGTGGTGGATTGGCAGTATCGGTAGAGCGTCAGACACCATGCTAGGACGGGGGATTGGCAGTATCGGTAGAGGGTCGGACACCATGCTAGGGTGGTGGATTGGCAGTGTAGGTAGAGGGTCGGACACCATGCTAGGGTGGTGGATTGGCAGTATCGGTAGAGGGTCGGACACCATGCTAGGGTGGTGGATTGGCAGTGTACGTAGAGGGTCGGACACCATGCTAGGGTGGTGGATTGGCAGTGTAGGTAAAGGGTCGGACACCATGCTAGGGTGGTGGATTGGCAGTATCGGTAGAGGGTCGGACACCATGCTAGGGTGGTGGATTGGCAGTGTAGGTAGAGGGTCGGACACCATGCTAGGGTGGTGGATTGGCAGTATCGGTAGAGGGTCGGACACCATGCTATGACGGTGGATTGGCAGTATCGGTAGAGCGTCAGACACCATGCTAGGGTGGTGGATTGGCAGTATCGGTAGAGCGTCAGACACCATGCTAGGGTGGGTGATTGGCAGTATCGGTAGAGCGTCAGACACCATGCTAGGGTGGGGGATTGGCAGTATCGGTAGAGCGTCAGACACCATGCTAGGGCGGGGGATTGGCAGTATCGCTAGAGCGTCAGACACCATGCTAGGGTGGGTGATTGGCAGTATCGGTAGAGCGTCAGACACCATGCTAGGGTGGGGGATTGGCAGTATCAGTAGAGCGTCAGACACCATGCTAGGGTGGGTGATTGGCAGTATCGGTAGAGCGTCAGACACCATGTTAGGGCGGGGGATTGGCAGTATCGCTAGAGCGTCAGACACCATGCTAGGGTGGGTGATTGGCAGTATCGGTAGAGCGTCAGACACCATGCTAGGGTGGGGGATTGGCAGTATCGGTAGAGCGTCAGACACCATGCTAGGGTGGGGGATTGGCAGTATCGGTAGAGCGTCAGACACCATGCTAGGGTGGGGGATTGGCAGTATCGGTAGAGCGTCAGACACCATGCTAGGACGGTGGATTGGCAGTATCGGTAGAGCGTCAGACACCATGCTAGGGCGGTGGATTGGCAGTATCGGTAGAGGCTCAGACACCATGCTAGGGTGGGGGATTGGCAGTATCGGTAGAGGGTCGGACACCATGCCAGGGCGGTGGATTGGCAGTATCGGTAGAGGGTCGGACACCATGCTAGGGTGGTGGATTGGCAGTATCGGTAGAGGGTCGGACACCATGCTAGGGTGGTGGATTGGCAGTATCGGTAGAGGGTCGGACACCATGCTAGGGTGGTGGATTGGCAGTATCGGTAGAGCGTCAGACACCATGCTAGGGCGGTGGATTGGCAGTATCGGTAGAGGGTCGGACACCATGCCAGGGCGGTGGATTGGCAGTATCGGTAGAGGGTCGGACACCATGCTAGGGTGGTGGATTGGCAGTATCGGTAGAGGGTCGGACGCCATGCTAGGGTGGTGGATTAGCATTATCGGTAGAGGGTCGGACGCCATGCTAGGGTGGTGGATTGGCAGTATTGGTAGAGGGTCGGACGCCATGCTAGGGTGGTGGATTGGCAGTATCGGTAGAGGGTCGGACGCCATGCTAGGGTGGAGGATTAGCATTATCGGTAGTGGGTCGGACACCATGCTAGGGTGGTGGATTGGCAGTATCGGTAGAGCGTCAGACACCATGCTAGGACGGTGGATTGGCAGTATCGGTAGAGCGTCAGACGCCATGCTAGGGCGGTGGATTGGCAGTATCGGTGGAGCGTCAGACACCATGCTAGGACGGGGGATTGGCAGTATCGGTAGAGGGTCAGACACCATGCTAGGGTGGGGGATTGGCAGTATCGGTAGAGGGTCAGACACCATGCTAGGACGGGGGATTGGCAGTATCGGTGGAGGGTCTGACGCCATGCTAGGGTGGGGGATTGGCAGTATCGGTAGAGCGTCAGACACCATGCCAGGGCGGGGGATTGGCAGTATCGGTGGAGCGTCAGACACCATGCTAGGGTGGGGGATTGGCAGTATCGGTAGAGGGTCAGACACCATGCTAGGGCGGGGGATTGGCAGTATCGGTAGAGGGTTAGACACCATGCTAGGGCGGGGGATTGGCAGTATCGGTAGAGAGTCAGACACCATGCTAGGGCGGGGGATTGGCAGTATCGGTAGAGGGTCAGACACCATGCTAGGACGGGGGATTGGCAGTATCGGTAGAGCGTCAGACACCATGCTAGGGCGGGGGATTGGCAGTATCGGTAGAGCGTCAGACACCATGCTAGGGCGGGGGATTGGCAGTATCGGTAGAGGGTCAGACACCATGCTAGGACGGAGGATTGGCAGTATCGGTAGAGCGTCAGACACCATGCTAGGGCGGGGGATTGGCAGTATCGGTAGAGGGTCAGACACCATGCTAGGGCGGGGGATTGGCAGTGTAGGTAGAGGGTCAGACACCATGCTAGGGTGGGGGATTGGCAGTATCGGTAGAGGGTCAGACACCATGCTAGGGTGGGGGATTGGCAGTATCGGTAGAGGGTCAGACACCATGCTAGGGCGGGGGATTGGCAGTGTAGGTAGAGGGTCGGACACCATACTAGGGTGGTGGATTGGCAGTGTAGGTAGAGGGTCGGACACCATGCTAGGGCGGGGGATTGGCAGTATCGGTAGAGCGTCAGACACCATGCTAGGGCGGGGGATTGGCAGTATCGGTAGAGAGTCAGACACCATGCTAGGACGGGGGATTGGCAGTATCGGTAGAGCGTCAGACACCATGCTATGACGGGGGATTGGCAGTATCGGTAGAGAGTCAGACACCATGCTAGGGCGGGGGGATTGGCAGTATCGGTAGAGAGTCAGACACCATGCTAGGGCGGGATATTGGCAGTATCGGTAGAGCGTCAGACACCATGCTAGGGCGGGGGATTGGCAGTATCGGTAGAGAGTCAGACACCATGCTAGGACGGGGGATTGGCAGTATCGGTAGAGCGTCAGACACCATGCTATGACGGGGGATTGGCAGTATCGGTAGAGAGTCAGACACCATGCTAGGGCGGGGGATTGGCAGTATCGGTAGAGCGTCAGACACCATGCTAGGACGGGGGATTGGCAGTATCGGTAGAGCGTCAGACACCATGCTAGGGCGGGGGATTGGCAGTATCGGTAGAGCGTCAGACACCATGCTAGGGCGGGGGATTGGCAGTATCGGTAGAGGGTTAGACACCATGCTAGGACGGAGGATTGGCAGTATCGGTAGAGGGTCAGACACCATGCTAGGACGGGGGATTGGCAGTATCGGTAGAGGGTCAGACACCATGCTAGGGCGGGGGATTGGCAGTATCGGTAGAGGGTCAGACACCATGCTAGGACGGGGGATTGGCAGTATCGGTAGAGGGTCAGACACCATGCTAGTGCGGGGGATTGGCAGTATCGGTAGAGGGTCAGACACCATGCTAGGGTGGGGGATTGGCAGTATCGGTAGAGCGTCAGACACCATGCTAGGACGGGGGATTGGCAGTATCGGTAGAGGGTCAGACACCATGCTAGGACGGGGGATTGGCAGTATCGGTAGAGCGTCAGACACCATGCTAGGGCGGGGGATTGGCAGTATCGGTAGAGCGTCAGACACCATGCTAGGGCGGGGGATTGGCAGTATCGGTAGAGGGTCAGACACCATGCTAGGGTGGGGGATTGGCAGTATCGGTAGAGCGTCAGACACCATGCTAGGGCGGGGGATTGGCAGTATCGGTAGAGCGTCAGACACCATGCTAGGACGGGGGATTGGCAGTATCGGTAGAGGGTCAGACACCATGCTAGGGCGGGGGATTGGCAGTATCGGTAGAGCGTCAGACACCATGCTAGGGCGGGGGATTGGCAGTATCGGTAGAGCGGCAGACACCATGCTAGGGCGGGGGATTGGCAGTAGCGGTAGAGCGTCAGACACCATGCTAGGGCGGGGGATTGGCAGTATCGGTAGAGGGTCAGACACCATGCTAGGGTGGGGGATTGGCAGTATCGGTAGAGCGTCAGACACCATGCTAGGGCGGGGGATTGGCAGTATCGGTAGAGCGTCAGACACCATGCTAGGACGGGGGATTGGCAGTATCGGTAGAGGGTCAGACACCATGCTAGGGCGGGGGATTGGCAGTATCGGTAGAGCGTCAGACACCATGCTAGGGCGGGGGATTGGCAGTATCGGTAGAGCGTCAGACACCATGCTAGGGCGGGGGATTGGCAGTATCGGTAGAGCGTCAGACACCATGATAGGGCGGGGGATTGGCAGTATCGGTAGAGCGTCAGACACCATGCTAGGGCGGGGGATTGGCAGTATCGGTAGAGCGTCAGACACCATGCTAGGGCGGGGGATTGGCAGTATCGGTAGAGCGTCAGACACCATGCTAGGGCGGGGGATTGGCAGTATCGGTAGAGCGTCAGACACCATGCTAGGGCGGGGGATTGGCAGTATCGGTAGAGGGTCAGACACCATGCTAGGGTGGGGGATTGGCAGTATCGGTAGAGCGTCAGACACCATGCTAGGGCGGGGGATTGGCAGTATCGGTAGAGCGTCAGACACCATGCTAGGACGGGGGATTGGCAGTATCGGTAGAGCGTCAGACACCATGCTAGGGCGGGGGATTGGCAGTATCGGTAGAGCGTCAGACACCATGCTAGGGCGGGGGATTGGCAGTATCGGTAGAGCGTCAGACACCATGCTAGGGCGGGGGATTGGCAGTATCGGTAGAGGGTCAGACACCATGCTAGGGTGGGGGATTGGCAGTATCGGTAGAGCGTCAGACACCATGCTAGGGCGGGGGATTGGCAGTATCGGTAGAGCGTCAGACACCATGCTAGGACGGGGGATTGGCAGTATCGGTAGAGGGTCAGACACCATGCTAGGGCGGGGGATTGGCAGTATCGGTAGAGCGTCAGACACCATGCTAGGGCGGGGGATTGGCAGTATCGGTAGAGCGTCAGACACCATGCTAGGGCGGGGGATTGGCAGTATCGGTAGAGCGTCAGACACCATGCTAGGGCGGGGGATTGGCAGTATCGGTAGAGGGTCAGACACCATGCTAGGGTGGGGGATTGGCAGTATCGGTAGAGCGTCAGACACCATGCTAGGGCGGGGGATTGGCAGTATCGGTAGAGCGTCAGACACCATGCTAGGACGGGGGATTGGCAGTATCGGTAGAGGGTCAGACACCATGCTAGGGCGGGGGATTGGCAGTATCGGTAGAGCGTCAGACACCATGCTAGGGCGGGGGATTGGCAGTATCGGTAGAGGGTCAGACACCATGCTAGGACGGGGGATTGGCAGTATCGGTAGAGGGTCAGACACCATGCTAGGGTGGGGGATTGGCAGTATCGGTAGAGCGTCAGACACCATGCTAGGGCGGGGGATTGGCAGTATCGGTAGAGGGTCAGACACCATGCTAGGACGGGGGATTGGCAGTATCGGTAGAGGGTCAGACACCATGCTAGGGCGGGGGATTGGCAGTATCGGTAGAGCGTCAGACACCATGCTAGGACGGGGGATTGGCAGTATCGGTAGAGGGTCAGACACCATGCTAGGACGGGGGATTGGCAGTATCGGTAGAGGGTCGGACACCATGCTAGGGTGGGGGATTGGCAGTATCGGTAGAGCGTCAGACACCATGCTAGGACGGGGGATTGGCAGTATCGGTAGAGGGTCAGACACCATGCTAGGACGGGGGATTGGCAGTATCGGTAGAGCGTCAGACACCATGCTAGGGCGGGGGATTGGCAGTATCGGTGGAGCGTCAGACACCATGCTAGGACGGGGGATTGGCAGTATCGGTAGAGCGTCAGACACCATGCTAGGACGGGGGATTGGCAGTATCGGTAGAGGGTCGGACACCATGCTAGGGTGGTGGATTGGCAGTGTAGGTAGAGGGTCGGACACCATACTAGGGTGGTGGATTGGCAGTGTAGGTAGAGGGTCGGACACCATACTAGGGTGGTGGATTGGCAGTGTAGGTAGAGGGTCGGACACCATACTAGGGTGGTGGTTTGGCAGTGTAGGTAGAGGGTCGGACACCATGCTAGGACGGGGGATTGGCAGTATCGGTAGAGGGTCAGACACCATGCTAGGGTGGTGGATTGGCAGTGTAGGTAGAGGGTCGGACACCATACTAGGGTGGTGGATTGGCAGTGTAGGTAGAGGGTCGGACACCATGCTAGGACGGGGGATTGGCAGTATCGGTAGAGGGTCGGACACCATGCTAGGGTGGTGGATTGGCAGTGTAGGTAGAGGGTCGGACACCATACTAGGGTGGTGGATTGGCAGTGTAGGTAGAGGGTCGGACACCATACTAGGGTGGTGGATTGGCAGTGTAGGTAGAGGGTCGGACACCATGCTAGGGCGGTGGATTGGCAGTATCGGTAGAGGGTCGGACACCATGCTAGGGTGGTGGATTGGCAGTATCGGTAGAGGGTCAGACACCATGCTAGGGTGGTGGATGGGCAGTGTAGGTACAGGGTCGGACACCATGCTAGGGTGGTGGATTGGCAGTATCGGTAGAGGGTCGGACACCATGCTAGGGTGGTGGATTGGCAGTATCGGTAGAGGGTCGGACACCATGCTAGGGTGGTGGATTGGCAGTGTAGGTAGAGGGTCGGACACCATGCTAGGGTGGTGGATTGGCAGTATCGGTAGAGGGTCGGACACCATGCTATGACGGTGGATTGGCAGTATCGGTAGAGCGTCAGACACCATGCTAGGGTGGTGGATTGGCAGTATCGGTAGAGCGTCAGACACCATGCTAGGGTGGGTGATTGGCAGTATCGGTAGAGCGTCAGACACCATGCTAGGGTGGGGGATTGGCAGTATCGGTAGAGCGTCAGACACCATGCTAGGGCGGGGGATTGGCAGTATCGCTAGAGCGTCAGACACCATGCTAGGGTGGGTGATTGGCAGTATCGGTAGAGCGTCAGACACCATGCTAGGGTGGGGGATTGGCAGTATCGGTAGAGCGTCAGACACCATGCTAGGGTGGGTGATTGGCAGTATCGGTAGAGCGTCAGACACCATGTTAGGGCGGGGGATTGGCAGTATCGCTAGAGCGTCAGACACCATGCTAGGGTGGGTGATTGGCAGTATCGGTAGAGCGTCAGACACCATGCTAGGGTGGGGGATTGGCAGTATCGGTAGAGCGTCAGACACCATGCTAGGGTGGGGGATTGGCAGTATCGGTAGAGCGTCAGACACCATGCTAGGGTGGGGGATTGGCAGTATCGGTAGAGCGTCAGACACCATGCTAGGACGGTGGATTGGCAGTATCGGTAGAGCGTCAGACACCATGCTAGGGCGGTGGATTGGCAGTATCGGTAGAGGGTCAGACACCATGCTAGGGTGGGGGATTGGCAGTATCGGTAGAGGGTCGGACACCATGCCAGGGCGGTGGATTGGCAGTATCGGTAGAGGGTCGGACACCATGCTAGGGTGGTGGATTGGCAGTATCGGTAGAGGGTCGGACACCATGCTAGGGTGGTGGATTGGCAGTATCGGTAGAGGGTCGGACACCATGCTAGGGTGGTGGATTGGCAGTATCGGTAGAGCATCAGACACCATGCTAGGGCGGTGGATTGGCAGTATCGGTAGAGGGTCGGACACCATGCCAGGGCGGTGGATTGGCAGTATCGGTAGAGGGTCGGACACCATGCTAGGGTGGTGGATTGGCAGTATCGGTAGAGGGTCGGACGCCATGCTAGGGTGGTGGATTAGCATTATCGGTAGAGGGTCGGACGCCATGCTAGGGTGGTGGATTGGCAGTATTGGTAGAGGGTCGGACGCCATGCTAGGGTGGTGGATTGGCAGTATCGGTAGAGGGTCGGACGCCATGCTAGGGTGGTGGATTAGCATTATCGGTAGTGGGTCGGACACCATGCTAGGGTGGTGGATTGGCAGTATCGGTAGAGCGTCAGACACCATGCTAGGACGGTGGATTGGCAGTATCGGTAGAGCGTCAGACGCCATGCTAGGGCGGTGGATTGGCAGTATCGGTGGAGCGTCAGACACCATGCTAGGACGGGGGATTGGCAGTATCGGTAGAGGGTCAGACACCATGCTAGGGTGGGGGATTGGCAGTATCGGTAGAGGGTCAGACACCATGCTAGGACGGGGGATTGGCAGTATCGGTGGAGGGTCTGACGCCATGCTAGGGTGGGGGATTGGCAGTATCGGTAGAGCGTCAGACACCATGCCAGGGCGGGGGATTGGCAGTATCGGTGGAGCGTCAGACACCATGCTAGGGTGGGGGATTGGCAGTATCGGTAGAGGGTCAGACACCATGCTAGGGCGGGGGATTGGCAGTATCGGTAGAGGGTTAGACACCATGCTAGGGCGGGGGATTGGCAGTATCGGTAGAGAGTCAGACACCATGCTAGGGCGGGGGATTGGCAGTATCGGTAGAGCGTCAGACACCATGCTAGGACGGGGGATTGGCAGTATCGGTAGAGCGTCAGACACCATGCTAGGGCGGGGGATTGGCAGTATCGGTAGAGGGTTAGACACCATGCTAGGGCGGGGGATTGGCAGTATCGGTAGAGGGTTAGACACCATGCTAGGGCGGGGGATTGGCAGTATCGGTAGAGAGTCAGACACCATGCTAGGGCGGGGGATTGGCAGTATCGGTAGAGCGTCAGACACCATGCTAGGACGGGGGATTGGCAGTATCGGTAGAGCGTCAGACACCATGCTAGGGCGGGGGATTGGCAGTATCGGTAGAGGGTTAGACACCATGCTAGGGCGGGGGATTGGCAGTATCGGTAGAGAGTCAGACACCATGCTAGGGCGGGGGATTGGCAGTATCGGTAGAGCGTCAGACACCATGCTAGGACGGGGGATTGGCAGTATCGGTAGAGCGTCAGACACCATGCTAGGGCGGGGGATTGGCAGTATCGGTAGAGGGTTAGACACCATGCTAGGGCGGGGGATTGGCAGTATCGGTAGAGAGTCAGACACCATGCTAGGGCGGGGGATTGGCAGTATCGGTAGAGCGTCAGACACCATGCTAGGACGGGGGATTGGCAGTATCGGTAGAGCGTCAGACACCATGCTAGGGCGGGGGATTGGCAGTATCGGTAGAGCGTCAGACACCATGCTAGGGCGGGGGATTGGCAGTATCGGTAGAGGGTCAGACACCATGCTAGGACGGAGGATTGGCAGTATCGGTAGAGCGTCAGACACCATGCTAGGGCGGGGGATTGGCAGTATCGGTAGAGGGTCAGACACCATGCTAGGGCGGGGGATTGGCAGTGTAGGTAGAGGGTCAGACACCATGCTAGGGTGGGGGATTGGCAGTATCGGTAGAGGGTCAGACACCATGCTAGGGTGGGGGATTGGCAGTATCGGTAGAGGGTCAGACACCATGCTAGGGCGGGGGATTGGCAGTGTAGGTAGAGGGTCGGACACCATGCTAGGGCGGGGGATTGGCAGTATCGGTAGAGCGTCAGACACCATGCTAGGGCGGGGGATTGGCAGTATCGGTAGAGAGTCAGACACCATGCTAGGACGGGGGATTGGCAGTATCGGTAGAGCGTCAGACACCATGCTATGACGGGGGATTGGCAGTATCGGTAGAGAGTCAGACACCATGCTAGGGCGGGGGGATTGGCAGTATCGGTAGAGAGTCAGACACCATGCTAGGGCGGGGGATTGGCAGTATCGGTAGAGCGTCAGACACCATGCTAGGGCGGGGGATTGGCAGTATCGGTAGAGAGTCAGACACCATGCTAGGACGGGGGATTGGCAGTATCGGTAGAGCGTCAGACACCATGCTATGACGGGGGATTGGCAGTATCGGTAGAGAGTCAGACACCATGCTAGGGCGGGGGATTGGCAGTATCGGTAGAGCGTCAGACACCATGCTAGGACGGGGGATTGGCAGTATCGGTAGAGCGTCAGACACCATGCTAGGGCGGGGGATTGGCAGTATCGGTAGAGCGTCAGACACCATGCTAGGGCGGGGGATTGGCAGTATCGGTAGAGGGTTAGACACCATGCTAGGACGGAGGATTGGCAGTATCGGTAGAGGGTCAGACACCATGCTAGGACGGGGGATTGGCAGTATCGGTAGAGGGTCAGACACCATGCTAGGGCGGGGGATTGGCAGTATCGGTAGAGGGTCAGACACCATGCTAGGACGGGGGATTGGCAGTATCGGTAGAGGGTCAGACACCATGCTAGTGCGGGGGATTGGCAGTATCGGTAGAGGGTCAGACACCATGCTAGGGTGGGGGATTGGCAGTATCGGTAGAGCGTCAGACACCATGCTAGGACGGGGGATTGGCAGTATCGGTAGAGGGTCAGACACCATGCTAGGACGGGGGATTGGCAGTATCGGTAGAGCGTCAGACACCATGCTAGGGCGGGGGATTGGCAGTATCGGTAGAGCGTCAGACACCATGCTAGGGCGGGGGATTGGCAGTATCGGTAGAGGGTCAGACACCATGCTAGGGTGGGGGATTGGCAGTATCGGTAGAGCGTCAGACACCATGCTAGGGCGGGGGATTGGCAGTATCGGTAGAGCGTCAGACACCATGCTAGGACGGGGGATTGGCAGTATCGGTAGAGCGTCAGACACCATGCTAGGACGGGGGATTGGCAGTATCGGTAGAGGGTCAGACACCATGCTAGGGCGGGGGATTGGCAGTATCGGTAGAGCGTCAGACACCATGCTAGGGCGGGGGATTGGCAGTATCGGTAGAGCGTCAGACACCATGCTAGGGCGGGGGATTGGCAGTATCGGTAGAGCGTCAGACACCATGCTAGGGCGGGGGATTGGCAGTATCGGTAGAGGGTCAGACACCATGCTAGGGTGGGGGATTGGCAGTATCGGTAGAGCGTCAGACACCATGCTAGGGCGGGGGATTGGCAGTATCGGTAGAGCGTCAGACACCATGCTAGGGTGGGGGATTGGCAGTATCGGTAGAGCGTCAGACACCATGCTAGGACGGGGGATTGGCAGTATCGGTAGAGCGTCAGACACCATGCTAGGACGGGGGATTGGCAGTATCGGTAGAGGGTCAGACACCATGCTAGGACGGGGGATTGGCAGTATCGGTAGAGCGTCAGACACCATGCTAGGACGGGGGATTGGCAGTATCGGTAGAGGGTCAGACACCATGCTAGGGCGGGGGATTGGCAGTATCGGTAGAGCGTCAGACACCATGCTAGGGCGGGGGATTGGCAGTATCGGTAGAGCGTCAGACACCATGCTAGGGCGGGGGATTGGCAGTATCGGTAGAGCGTCAGACACCATGCTAGGGCGGGGGATTGGCAGTATCGGTAGAGCGTCAGACACCATGCTAGGGCGGGGGATTGGCAGTATCGGTAGAGCGTCAGACACCATGCTAGGGCGGGGGATTGGCAGTATCGGTAGAGCGTCAGACACCATGCTAGGGCGGGGGATTGGCAGTATCGGTAGAGCGTCAGACACCATGCTAGGGCGGGGGATTGGCAGTATCGGTAGAGGGTCAGACACCATGCTAGGGTGGGGGATTGGCAGTATCGGTAGAGCGTCAGACACCATGCTAGGGCGGGGGATTGGCAGTATCGGTAGAGCGTCAGACACCATGCTAGGACGGGGGATTGGCAGTATCGGTAGAGCGTCAGACACCATGTTAGGGCGGGGGATTGGCAGTATCGGTAGAGCGTCAGACACCATGCTAGGGCGGGGGATTGGCAGTATCGGTAGAGCGTCAGACACCATGCTAGGGCGGGGGATTGGCAGTATCGGTAGAGGGTCAGACACCATGCTAGGGTGGGGGATTGGCAGTATCGGTAGAGCGTCAGACACCATGCTAGGGCGGGGGATTGGCAGTATCGGTAGAGCGTCAGACACCATGCTAGGACGGGGGATTGGCAGTATCGGTAGAGGGTCAGACACCATGCTAGGGCGGGGGATTGGCAGTATCGGTAGAGCGTCAGACACCATGCTAGGGCGGGGGATTGGCAGTATCGGTAGAGCGTCAGACACCATGCTAGGGCGGGGGATTGGCAGTATCGGTAGAGCGTCAGACACCATGCTAGGGCGGGGGATTGGCAGTATCGGTAGAGGGTCAGACACCATGCTAGGGTGGGGGATTGGCAGTATCGGTAGAGGGTCAGACACCATGCTAGGGCGGGGGATTGGCAGTATCGGTAGAGCGTCAGACACCATGCTAGGGCGGGGGATTGGCAGTATCGGTAGAGGGTCAGACACCATGCTAGGACGGGGGATTGGCAGTATCGGTAGAGGGTCAGACACCATGCTAGGGTGGGGGATTGGCAGTATCGGTAGAGCGTCAGACACCATGCTAGGGCGGGGGATTGGCAGTATCGGTAGAGCGTCAGACACCATGCTAGGGCGGGGGATTGGCAGTATCGGTAGAGCGTCAGACACCATGCTAGGACGGGGGATTGGCAGTATCGGTAGAGCGTCAGACACCATGCTAGGGCGGGGGATTGGCAGTATCGGTAGAGCGTCAGACACCATGCTAGGGCGGGGGATTGGCAGTATCGGTAGAGGGTCAGACACCATGCTAGGGTGGGGGATTGGCAGTATCGGTAGAGCGTCAGACACCATGCTAGGGCGGGGGATTGGCAGTATCGGTAGAGCGTCAGACACCATGCTAGGACGGGGGATTGGCAGTATCGGTAGAGGGTCAGACACCATGCTAGGGCGGGGGATTGGCAGTATCGGTAGAGCGTCAGACACCATGCTAGGGCGGGGGATTGGCAGTATCGGTAGAGGGTCAGACACCATGCTAGGACGGGGGATTGGCAGTATCGGTAGAGGGTCAGACACCATGCTAGGGTGGGGGATTGGCAGTATCGGTAGAGCGTCAGACACCATGCTAGGGCGGGGGATTGGCAGTATCGGTAGAGGGTCAGACACCATGCTAGGACGGGGGATTGGCAGTATCGGTAGAGCGTCAGACACCATGCTAGGGCGGGGGATTGGCAGTATCGGTAGAGGGTCAGACACCATGCTAGGGTGGGGGATTGGCAGTATCGGTAGAGGGTCAGACACCATGCTAGGACGGGGGATTGGCAGTATCGGTAGAGCGTCAGACACCATGCTAGGGCGGGGGATTGGCAGTATCGGTAGAGGGTCAGACACCATGCTAGGGTGGGGGATTGGCAGTATCGGTAGAGCGTCAGACACCATGCTAGGGCGGGGGATTGGCAGTATCGGTAGAGCGTCAGACACCATGCTAGGACGGGGGATTGGCAGTATCGGTAGAGGGTCAGACACCATGCTAGGGCGGGGGATTGGCAGTATCGGTAGAGCGTCAGACACCATGCTAGGGCGGGGGATTGGCAGTATCGGTAGAGGGTCAGACACCATGCTAGGACGGGGGATTGGCAGTATCGGTAGAGGGTCAGACACCATGCTAGGGTGGGGGATTGGCAGTATCGGTAGAGCGTCAGACACCATGCTAGGGCGGGGGATTGGCAGTATCGGTAGAGGGTCAGACACCATGCTAGGACGGGGGATTTGCAGTATCGGTAGAGGGTCAGACACCATGCTAGGGCGGGGGATTGGCAGTATCGGTAGAGCGTCAGACACCATGCTAGGGCGGGGGATTGGCAGTATCGGTAGAGCGTCAGACACCATGCTAGGGCGGGGGATTGGCAGTATCGGTAGAGCGTCAGACACCATGCTAGGGCGGGGGATTGGCAGTATCGGTAGAGGGTCAGACACCATGCTAGGACGGGGGATTGGCAGTATCGGTAGAGGGTCAGACACCATGCTAGGACGGGGGATTGGCAGTATCGGTAGAGGGTCAGACACCATGCTAGGGTGGGGGATTGGCAGTATCGGTAGAGCGTCAGACACCATGCTAGGACGGGGGATTGGCAGTATCGGTAGAGGGTCAGACACCATGCTAGGGCGGGGGATTGGCAGTATCGGTAGAGCGTCAGACACCATGCTAGGGCGGGGGATTGGCAGTATCGGTAGAGCGTCAGACACCATGCTAGGGCGGGGGATTGGCAGTATCGGTAGAGCGTCAGACACCATGCTAGGGCGGGGGATTGGCAGTATCGGTAGAGGGTCAGACACCATGCTAGGACGGGGGATTGGCAGTATCGGTAGAGGGTCAGACACCATGCTAGGACGGGGGATTGGCAGTATCGGTAGAGGGTCAGACACCATGCTAGGGTGGGGGATTGGCAGTATCGGTAGAGCGTCAGACACCATGCTAGGGCGGGGGATTGGCAGTATCGGTAGAGGGTCAGACACCATGCTAGGACGGGGGATTGGCAGTATCGGTAGAGGGTCAGACACCATGCTAGGGCGGGGGATTGGCAGTATCGGTAGAGCGTCAGACACCATGCTAGGACGGGGGATTGGCAGTATCGGTAGAGGGTCAGACACCATGCTAGGACGGGGGATTGGCAGTATCGGTAGAGGGTCGGACACCATGCTAGGGTGGGGGATTGGCAGTATCGGTAGAGCGTCAGACACCATGCTAGGACGGGGGATTGGCAGTATCGGTAGAGGGTCAGACACCATGCTAGGACGGGGGATTGGCAGTATCGGTAGAGCGTCAGACACCATGCTAGGGCGGGGGATTGGCAGTATCGGTGGAGCGTCAGACACCATGCTAGGACGGGGGATTGGCAGTATCGGTAGAGCGTCAGACACCATGCTAGGACGGGGGATTGGCAGTATCGGTAGAGGGTCGGACACCATGCTAGGGTGGTGGATTGGCAGTGTAGGTAGAGGGTCGGACACCATACTAGGGTGGTGGATTGGCAGTGTAGGTAGAGGGTCGGACACCATACTAGGGTGGTGGATTGGCAGTGTAGGTAGAGGGTCGGACACCATACTAGGGTGGTGGTTTGGCAGTGTAGGTAGAGGGTCGGACACCATGCTAGGACGGGGGATTGGCAGTATCGGTAGAGGGTCAGACACCATGCTAGGGTGGTGGATTGGCAGTGTAGGTAGAGGGTCGGACACCATACTAGGGTGGTGGATTGGCAGTGTAGGTAGAGGGTCGGACACCATGCTAGGACGGGGGATTGGCAGTATCGGTAGAGGGTCGGACACCATGCTAGGGTGGTGGATTGGCAGTGTAGGTAGAGGGTCGGACACCATACTAGGGTGGTGGATTGGCAGTGTAGGTAGAGGGTCGGACACCATACTAGGGTGGTGGATTGGCAGTGTAGGTAGAGGGTCGGACACCATGCTAGGGCGGTGGATTGGCAGTATCGGTAGAGGGTCGGACACCATGCTAGGGTGGTGGATTGGCAGTATCGGTAGAGGGTCAGACACCATGCTAGGGTGGTGGATGGGCAGTGTAGGTACAGGGTCGGACACCATGCTAGGGTGGTGGATTGGCAGTATCGGTAGAGGGTCGGACACCATGCTAGGGTGGTGGATTGGCAGTATCGGTAGAGGGTCGGACACCATTCTAGGGCGGGGGATTGGCAGTATCGGTAGAGGGTCGGACACCATGCCAGGGCGGTGGATTGGCAGTATCGGTAGAGGGTCGGACACCATGCTAGGGTGGTGGATTGGCAGTATCGGTAGAGCGTCAGACACCATGCTAGGACGGGGGATTGGCAGTATCGGTAGAGCGTCAGACACCATGCTAGGGCGGGGGATTGGCAGTATCGGTAGAGCGTCAGACACCATGCTAGGGCGGGGGATTGGCAGTATCGGTAGAGCGTCAGACACCATGCTAGGGCGGGGGATTGGCAGTATCGGTAGAGCGTCAGACACCATGCTAGGGCGGGGGATTGGCAGTATCGGTAGAGCGTCAGACACCATGCTAGGGTGGTGGATTGGCAGTATCGGTAGAGGGTCAGACACCATGCTAGGGTGGGGGATTGGCAGTATCGGTAGAGGGTCAGACACCATGCTAGGGTGGGGGATTGGCAGTATCGGTAGAGGGTCAGACACCATGCTAGGGTGGGGGATTGGCAGTATCGGTAGAGGGTCAGACACCATGCTAGGGTGGGGGATTGGCAGTATCGGTAGAGGGTCAGACACCATGCTAGGGTGGGGGATTGGCAGTATCGGTAGAGGGTCAGACACCATGCTAGGGTGGGGGATTGGCAGTATCGGTAGAGCGTCAGACACCATGCTAGGGTGGGGGATTGGCAGTATCGGTAGAGGGTCAGACACCATGCTAGGGTGGGGGATTGGCAGTATCGGTAGAGCGTCAGACACCATGCTAGGGCGGTGGATTTGCAGTATCGGTAGAGGGTCGGACACCATGCCAGGGCGGTGGATTGGCAGTATCGGTAGAGGGTCGGACACCATGCTAGGGTGGTGGATTGGCAGTGTAGGTAGAGGGTCGGACACCATACTAGGGTGGTGGATTGGCAGTATCGGTAGAGCGTCAGACACCATGCTAGGGTGGGGGATTGGCAGTATCGGTAGAGGGTCAGACACCATGCTAGGACGGGGGATTGGCAGTATCGGTAGAGGGTCGGACACCATGCTAGGGTGGTGGATTGGCAGTATCGGTAGAGCGTCAGACACCATGCTAGGGCGGGGGATTGGCAGTATCGGTAGAGGGTCAGACACCATGCTAGGGTGGGGGATTGGCAGTATCGGTAGAGCGTCAGACACCATGCTAGGGTGGGGGATTGGCAGTATCGGTAGAGCGTCAGACACCATGCTAGGACGGGGGATTGGCAGTATCGGTAGAGCGTCAGACACCATGCTAGGGTGGGGGATTGGCAGTATCGGTAGAGGGTCAGACACCATGCTAGGACGGGGGATTGGCAGTATCGGTAGAGCGTCAGACACCATGCTAGGGCGGGGGATTGGCAGTATCGGTAGAGCGTCAGACACCATGCTAGGACGGGGGATTGGCAGTATCGGTAGAGGGTCGGACGCCATGCTAGGGCGGTGGATTGGCAGTGTAGGTAGAGGGTCGGACACCATGTTAGGGTGGTGGATTGGCAGTATCGGTAGAGGGTCGGACACCATGCTAGGGTGGTGGATTGGCAGTATCCGTAGAGGGTCGGACACCATGTTAGGGTGGTGGATTGGCAGTATCGGTAGAGGGTCGGACACCATGTTAGGGTGGTGGATTGGCAGTATCGGTAGAGGGTCGGACACCATGCTAGGGTGGTGGATTGGCAGTATCGGTAGCGGGTCGGACACCATGTTAGGGTGGTGGATTGGCAGTATCGATAGAGGGTCGGACACCATGCTAGGGCGGTGGATTGGCAGTATCGGTAGAGGGTCGGACACCATGCTAGGGTGGTGGATTGGCAGTATCGGTAGCGGGTCGGACACCATGTTAGGGTGGTGGATTGGCAGTATCGATAGAGGGTCGGACACCATGCTAGGGCGGTGGATTGGCAGTCTCAGTATAGGGTCGGACACCATGCTTTGTAAGGGTGGTGGATTGGCAGTCTCTGTAGAGGGTCAGACACCATGCTAGGGCGGTGGATTGACAGTCTCAGTAGAGGGTCGGGCAACATGCTTTGTAAGGGCGGTGGATTGGCAGTGTCGGTAGAGGGTCGGACACCATGCTTTGCAGCAAAGAGTTACGGCCCTTTATGGTCTGAGTTCAAATCCCGCCGAGGTTAACTTTGCCTTTCATCTCTACGGGGTCAATAAAATAAAGTACCAGTAATGCACTGGAATAATTGCTGGCCTTGTGCCAAAAGTAGAAACAATTACTATTATGGCTTACAACACGGGTGACAGTTGGTCTTTGAGAAAACACCCTGACCAGGTTTGTACTTTGTAGAGGCAAACACTTTATTAAGTTATGGCCGGAGAAGGATCTTTTCCTATATGTATATATCCTCTAAGGAACTGAAAGCTTATGTTTTCAGCTCCTTAGAAGACTAACACCACACTCTGGATCGGAACAAACAAGGTAAAATCTATTCCAACATTATGTTTTCCTGATTTTTATTCGGTTCAAGTTCTTCCTGCCTGATGAAGTCATAGCTGTTGAATAATGGCTATCACTGAAATATATATAGCAGTGAATATGAATAAACGAAGTTAATTTAAACCTGTTGACTTACACGTCTTGTTTTTATATTACTCGGGAATAAACAGACCCACTTGCGGACTTTGTTGAGTGCTCTAACCTTCATACTGAAATGTCGGTAAACAACCAACACATACTCAAATTTATGTGTGTATATATATATATATATATATATATATATATATATACATATATATATATATATATATATATATATATATATATATATATATACATATATATATATATATATATATATATATATATATATATATATATATATATATATACATGTATATATATATATATATATATATATATATATATATATATATATATATATATATATATACATATCTGTGCTGCTCGGATGTGCATGCTGTGGTGTTCTGGTCGTGCATAGCATTCACTGTGTTTTGCCACTACCTTGGAATGTACTTTCTCCTCCGCTATATATATATATATTGTATGCCCTTTGTGTTTGTGTAGCCTCTGCGCACCCTCTGCACCATACTATCGACGCCACCCCATCTATGGTTCAGCTAACCACCCGACTCCCGGGAATGAATATGACCGCAGCTAGTAAACAAGGACCCACACCCCACCTTCCCGCACCAAAATAAGACTTATCGTCCCCTACTTTTGCTCTTTACTCTCTTTACTCTTTGTTCTTGAATGTTTGGTTGGTAGAGTCCATAACACCAATCAAAGCCCTTTTATAGCTCTGACGAATCCTACGGTTACGTAAGGAAGAAACATTGTAAGCCAATAAAAATCTTTTGATGTTGTAGACGCTCTTGTGTTCTTTTTCATATATACGGCTCTGCTCCAAAGCATAGAGCTAATTATTATGTTGCCAATGCCTTAATGGGACACGGGTATACAATACCTAACTCCTATTAACCTAAGTATTATATATATATATATATATATATATATATATATATATATATATATATATATATATATATATATATATATATATTTAGAAACACACAGATAGATGCGGACACACACATATAGATGAATGCATCCACATCCAACCGTGAGTTAAGGGTGCCAACCTCACCGATGTTGCTCAATGAATGACTGGGACAGACCAATCCGGTTGAACCAGACTGAACCAGTATCAGAGTTAAAATTACATTATGAAGAGAGAAGAAACATTTAGATATAATTAGTAATAAAATGTATCATACCTAAACTGCTCCTAGATTCCTCGACTACGTAGTTTCGTGGCATAAACAAAAACAATACATCATAAAGATATAGAGTCCCTGCGAGGTCTGCCGACTTATCAAGAGGATACCTCATTTTAC
>OZ024741.1:18448814-18453814 GCA_964016885.1 Eledone cirrhosa
AAAAGAGTGCTCTATGTATAGAACAGAGCTATTTAATTAGAGAGTGAACAACACAAAATATAACTACTCCATTACCAAAGGTTTCTAGATCGGTCGTCAGACAGATGTGTTATGATAACATCTCTGTCTGACGACCGATCCAGACGAATATTATTATTGTCTGGGAACCAGAAACCTTTGGTAATGGAGTAGTTTTTGTGTTGTTCACTTTCTAATATATATATATATATATATATATATATATATATATATATATATATACGTATGTGGATGACGGCTGAAAGAAAAGAGTACTCAATACCGAAGTAGAGTTTTAATATTCAGGTTAAATAGTGAGTTTTATAGTTATGTTACTCTGGAGTTTCATCTGATGACTGTGATAAACAGCCGAAATTCCAGAGTAACACGACTCACTATTTAACCATAATATGTATGTGTGTGTGCGTCTGTGTGTGTGTGTGTGTGTGTGTGTGTGTGTGTCCATATATATGTGTGTGTGCGTGAGAGATGCAGAGAGAGAGAGTGAGAAAGATACAGGTAATTTTTTTTTAAAAGCCCCTGTAGCTAAGAATATTGAGTGTGAATGAAAAGAAAGAATGAGGCACTAGACAAAGGCACGGAAAAACAAACAGTCCTTTCTCTTCAGTGATCCTCTGGAAATCACCGTAGTTTCGGTTATTAGTGTTCATAATATACATTCCTGTGCATATTGAGACACAACAAAATGTATTGAAACTGTAGTGATTTCCAGAGGTTGACTGAACAGAAGGGACTGTTCTCATTTTCTGTTGTTTTTTCCGTAGTCTTTGTCTTGTGTTCCCACCCACTATTGATTCATATTCGATATTCATAGCCACGCGTGCCTTTTTTTACTATCAAAATATAGATTTTACACCTCATATCAATCTTCCTCTCATCCTTCTTTTTCTCTCCCTTCCTATCCTCTGCCTTCCTCGCATTCCTCTTTATATTTGTACATATGGAAGTAGTCCAAATATATGTTTTTCTATTTTCTTCTTTCTACTTTTTCTTAAGTTACATTACACTGCGTTCCTATCTCTTCCCTTTCAAGTGAAGTGCATTGGTTTCTTTATATGTGTAATTCGCTAAAAGACACTTGTCATGTGTCTCCCTCTTTTTCTCTTTTGTTTTTGTTTTGTTTTCTTTTTGCGCCCAACGTACACTGGAATGAACAGTGTCAACCTTAAAAACCGAAACTATAGTAATTTTCAGAGATTGAATGAAGAGAAGGAACTGTTCGTCTTTCCGTTCCATTTTCCGCTGACTTTGGCTTGTGCTCTACATTTTATAATCCACGCATACAAGAGCGGGAACCCGAACCACTCACCTGCGCAGCGACCCGTACCTGGACAAAACCCCACCCTACCCCTGCCCAAACACCTGCACTTACCCCGGGAACCTACTTGCAGAGAACCCTTCGTTATATATATATATATATATATATATATATATATATATATATATATATATATATATATATATATATATATATATCATGTTTAATATAGAAATGGCTTCTACAGGACTAGAAATGTTTCTTTCAAAAGATATCATCAGCAAAGCTTTCCTCGTGATTTTTTTTAATGAAACATTTCTAGTCCTGCAGAAGCCATTTCTATATTAAACTTGATGTTTACACTCTACTAATGTATTGAGTACCTTACTAACTGTGGTTAACCCGATTGAATCCGGGACTCTCTCTCTCACACACTTGCACACACACACTTGCACACACACACACACACACACACACACACACACACACACACACACACACACACACACACACACACACACACAAATATATATATATATATATATATATATATATATATATATATATATATATATATATATAAATATCGACATGAAAGATTGGTGACAATCCCTTGTCTTGTCAGACATGCACTGAAGCAGTGATAACACTTGTAACCCACGACGCTAGTGTTCTTGTTATGTATGTATCTGTGAGTGTATGTAGGTATATATGTGTGGGTATGCATGTATGTTTATAAGCGTGTATGTATAGGTGTGTATATATATATATATATATATATATATATATATATATATATATATATATGTATGTATGTGTGTTGTGTGTGTGTGTGTGTGGATGTGTAAGTGGCTCTACCTATATATATATATGTGTGTGTGTGTGTGTAAGAATGAGTATACGTGTGTATGTGGCTGCAAGTGGGTGTCTAATAAATGAGAAAAAACCTTCACCAAATATCCGTGAACACTCCCCGCCAGGAGGCGTTACGGTCTGTACCTATCGCCATATTTGATGATGCTCCAATAACCAGCTTTATCAGACAGTCATATATCTCTCCCCATATTTCAAAATTAATGTTTTCTACTGATTCTCACTCCTGCTCACATATTTTCTATACTACACCCACCTTTATTCTACTTCCCATTGTCTTCTGTCTCCTTCCATCTATCTCCTGTCTTTTGTCTTCTAACTTATCTTCATTTTACTATCTTCTGTCTTCTGTTGTCTGTTATCTGTTGTCTGTCTTCTATCTAACATCTTTCTTCTCCTATCATCTCACGTCACAGAATATTTCAAGATCAAGTCCACGATTTCTTTGAACCTAAAGATAATTTCAAAACCACTTCCTAACTTTTTACCGATTATTTTCACCCTCATTAAACTTTGTAAATAAAAAATAAAAAACTACTCACCTCAGCCAAAACATGTTAATATATTTCCGCCCCTTATAAAATCTCTGAGTCACGGCGCAAGACAAGAAACCATTCGTATTTCCAGCAAATCCGTATAAGTTGAATGTTCACTTGGTAAGTGACTGCAATTATATCGTCCGATTGCAATTTTTATTGTCATGAAACTATTAGTAACAATGTATTACATCATATATTAAATAAACCAAATTAATTTAGATACACTTAGAAATGTTTCGCTTTTAACTCTATGAGGAAACAATTAATAGTAATAAAAAAAAACTGATCACATTCAACATTGAATCATTCGAAGGAAATCATTTATGAAAGCCGACAGTCAATGTGTAATAAATCTACTACTGTGTTCTACATAAACCATCATTAGAACATCTGACTGATAAAAAGACAAGTCAGTCAATCATATTGGTGGCCTCCCCACAATGTGTTACTTCTTACTTTGAGATATTCACTAAACTTACATAGCATACGGTGAGGTTTAGCCCAGGCCATCTCTAATATATATGTTTACTCTACAGTTGCAATCATTTTGTTCATGTAATTTTACAGTATATATATACGAGAGTAAGTAAAAAGTTACCCGCATTTTCACCATAACATATTTAGGTTTGTCACACTGCCGTCTACTCACGCAGAAAACACCTGACAAATCCCTTTAATTAGTCATAATATGGTGGGAATGAACTTACCAAAGTTTGACATTCTACGAATGCCCAGATTTATTTACAGAACAACAAAGAATAAAGTAAAAGAATTCAATATAAGCCATATAACTTATAATCGTTACTAGATTCCTCTTCTCCTCCTTCTTCTTCATCTTTATCGTCTTCTTCGTCATCTTCTTCTTCTTCTTCTTCTTCTTCTTCTTCTTCTTCTTCTTCTTCTTCTTCTTCTTCTTCTTCTTCTTCTTCTTCTTCTTCACCCACTTATTCCTGAGAGGGTCGTGGAGGCAGAGTCCTCAAACTACTTCCAGTGGGTCCTGTCACAAGCAACCGTCTCCAACTGGTCCGTCTAGATCCCCCAACAAGACCAACCAATCTCATGGATGTTACCCAACCATCTTACTCGGGGTCTACCCCAGGGTCTCCTGCCGGTTGCTTTTGCCCCTAAAATTTGTCCTTTTTTTGTATTTATTTAATACTTTTAAAAATAATGATTTTCAAATTAAAAAGATAAGGAAAACAGAATGACCCACCCACACCTGTAAGGGAACCTATTTATATACAACCACACACATATATACACACATGCACACACGTACATACACACACACACACATAGAGTACACAACACAATCGCACGCGCGCGCGCACACACACACACACCCCCATATATATATATATATATATATATATATATATATACACACGCACACACACAGATATATTTGTATATATATATATACAGATATATATATATATATACATACACATGCGCAAACGCACAAATATACGCACAAGCACACACACACACATATATATATATATAAAACAAAGGAGTTGTGGTAAGGGTCCAGATGGACCATAACGCACCAGAGTACTCAATACTTAGGGTAGTAGAGTGGGTAATAGAAAAATATATGACCCCGACGGCAGAGCTCAAGCCGTTTCGACGGCTATTTCTGGACGTTGAAACGGCTTGAGCTCTGCCGTCGGGGTCATACATGTTCCTATATATATGTATATATATATAAATAAATTAGACATTTATCAAAGTTGTGTTCAAATCATTTAATAGCTGTCAATCGTTTCTTCCAAACTCTCGTTTGGGATCATCGGACCATTATCAATGTTTGTACATGTAATTAACCTCCTATTCAACTGAACAATAATATAGATACATATATATTGATGTTGTGAGCAATAGTTTCGTATTTTCAGGGTGGAATGGATGTGACATATATTTTACGAGAATTGTACAAAAATTCAAATTCAAATTAAAAGCACAGAGTGCATGCAACAGATACAAGAGAATAGTCTAATAATTAAAGAGGCATTGTGAAAGGAGCTTTGAGAAAGAAAGAGTTCATTAGCAATACATATGCAGGTGTGTAGAAAGTGCACATGCGTTAGACATATATATGAGAAGGAAATAAGCAAAGTTATTATTCATATTTAGATAAATAAATGCTGTATTTTAAGCAAAAGTGTAATGTATTAAAATCGAAGGTGGACGTAGTATGTTGATAGTGTTTGAATTTGTGTGTTGAGGAGAATAAAGTTATTGTAGTCTCTTCCATTAGATATGTTGAATTATATTTTAGTTAATCTTAA
>OZ024741.1:18458814-18463814 GCA_964016885.1 Eledone cirrhosa
AACTTTGCCTTTCATCCATACGGGGTCGATAAAATAAAGTACCAGTAATGTACTTGATAATTGCTGGCCTTGTGCCAAAAGTAGAAACAATTATATATATATATATATATATATATATATATATATATATATATATATATATATATATATATGCATATATATATATATATATATATACATGTATATATATATATATATATGAATATAGACATAGAATATTCGAAAATATTCTGTATGTTTATAATAAACATTTTGAAGACCTAATCGCTATAGAATAGAATACGTCACGTATTACAATTAGATTCTCGATAAAAGCAAGGGAAGTAAGTCTACGCGTTTCATTCTCGTTAGAAATCGTCAGGACTACATATCCAGTGCTTTTATCGAGAATGACACAGCTAGAGACTTATAGAATACTTAGCTGTGTACAGGAACTGGTTTGAAAGAGCGGTTGCCGGTCCGGCAGAAATTAGAAATTGGAATAAATGCTCTGAAATAGCGATATATATGTGAATATAGACATAGAATATTCGAAAATATTCTGTATGTTTATAATAAACATTTTGAAGACCTAATCGCTATAGAATAGAATACGTCACGTATTACAATTAGATTCTCGATAAAAGCAAGGGAAGTAAGTCTACGCGTTTCATTCTCGTTAGAAATCGTCAGGACTACATATCCAGTGCTTTTATCGAGAATGACACAGCTAGAGACTTATAGAATACTTAGCTGTGTACAGGAACTGGTTTGAAAGAGCGGTTGCCGGTCCGGCAGAAATTAGAAATTGGAATAAATGCTCTGAAATAGCGATATATATGTGAATATAGACATAGAATATTCGAAAATATTCTGTATGTTTATAATAAACATTTTGAAGACCTAATCGCTATAGAATAGAATACGTCACGTATTACAATTAGATTCTCGATAAAAGCAAGGGAAGTAAGTCTACGCGTTTCATTCTCGTTAGAAATCGTCAGGACTACATATCCAGTGCTTTTATCGAGAATGACACAGCTAGAGACTTATAGAATACTTAGCTGTGTACAGGAACTGGTTTGAAAGAGCGGTTGCCGGTCCGGCAGAAATTAGAAATTGGAATAAATGCTCTGAAATAGCGATATATATGTGAATATAGACATAGAATATTCGAAAATATTCTGTATGTTTATAATAAACATTTTGAAGACCTAATCGCTATAGAATAGAATACGTCACGTATTACAATTAGATTCTCGATAAAAGCAAGGGAAGTAAGTCTACGCGTTTCATTCTCGTTAGAAATCGTCAGGACTACATATCCAGTGCTTTTATCGAGAATGACACAGCTAGAGACTTATAGAATACTTAGCTGTGTACAGGAACTGGTTTGAAAGAGCGGTTGCCGGTCCGGCAGAAATTAGAAATTGGAATAAATGCTCTGAAATAGCGATATATATGTGAATATAGACATAGAATATTCGAAAATATTCTGTATGTTTATAATAAACATTTTGAAGACCTAATCGCTATAGAATAGAATACGTCACGTATTACAATTAGATTCTCGATAAAAGCAAGGGAAGTAAGTCTACGCGTTTCATTCTCGTTAGAAATCGTCAGGACTACATATCCAGTGCTTTTATCGAGAATGACACAGCTAGAGACTTATAGAATACTTAGCTGTGTACAGGAACTGGTTTGAAAGAGCGGTTGCCGGTCCGGCAGAAATTAGAAATTGGAATAAATGCTCTGAAATAGCGATATATATGTGAATATAGACATAGAATATTCGAAAATATTCTGTATGTTTATAATAAACATTTTGAAGACCTAATCGCTATAGAATAGAATACGTCACGTATTACAATTAGATTCTCGATAAAAGCAAGGGAAGTAAGTCTACGCGTTTCATTCTCGTTAGAAATCGTCAGGACTACATATCCAGTGCTTTTATCGAGAATGACACAGCTAGAGACTTATAGAATACTTAGCTGTGTACAGGAACTGGTTTGAAAGAGCGGTTGCCGGTCCGGCAGAAATTAGAAATTTCTGCCGGACCGGCAACCGCTCTTTCAAACCAGTTCCTGTACACAGCTAAGTATTCTATAAGTCTCTAGCTGTGTCATTCTCGATAAAAGCACTGGATATGTAGTCCTGACGATTTCTAACGAGAATGAAACGCGTAGACTTACTTCCCTTGCTTTTATCGAGAATCTAATTGTAATACGTGACGTATTCTATTCTATAGCGATTAGGTCTTCAAAATGTTTATTATAAACATACAGAATATTTTCGAATATTCTATGTCTATATTCACATATATATCGCTATTTCAGAGCATTTATTCCAATTTCTAATTTCTGCCGGACCGGCAACCGCTCTTTCAAACCAGTTCCTGTACACAGCTAAGTATTCTATAAGTCTCTAGCTGTGTCATTCTCGATAAAAGCACTGGATATGTAGTCCTGACGATTTCTAACGAGAATGAAACGCGTAGACTTACTTCCCTTGCTTTTATCGAGAATCTAATTGTAATACGTGACGTATTCTATTCTATAGCGATTAGGTCTTCAAAATGTTTATTATAAACATACAGAATATTTTCGAATATTCTATGTCTATATTCACATATATATCGCTATTTCAGAGCATTTATTCCAATTTCTAATTTCTGCCGGACCGGCAACCGCTCTTTCAAACCAGTTCCTGTACACAGCTAAGTATTCTATAAGTCTCTAGCTGTGTCATTCTCGATAAAAGCACTGGATATGTAGTCCTGACGATTTCTAACGAGAATGAAACGCGTAGACTTACTTCCCTTGCTTTTATCGAGAATCTAATTGTAATACGTGACGTATTCTATTCTATAGCGATTAGGTCTTCAAAATGTTTATTATAAACATACAGAATATTTTCGAATATTCTATGTCTATATTCACATATATATCGCTATTTCAGAGCATTTATTCCAATTTCTAATTTCTGCCGGACCGGCAACCGCTCTTTCAAACCAGTTCCTGTACACAGCTAAGTATTCTATAAGTCTCTAGCTGTGTCATTCTCGATAAAAGCACTGGATATGTAGTCCTGACGATTTCTAACGAGAATGAAACGCGTAGACTTACTTCCCTTGCTTTTATCGAGAATCTAATTGTAATACGTGACGTATTCTATTCTATAGCGATTAGGTCTTCAAAATGTTTATTATAAACATACAGAATATTTTCGAATATTCTATGTCTATATTCACATATATATCGCTATTTCAGAGCATTTATTCCAATTTCTAATTTCTGCCGGACCGGCAACCGCTCTTTCAAACCAGTTCCTGTACACAGCTAAGTATTCTATAAGTCTCTAGCTGTGTCATTCTCGATAAAAGCACTGGATATGTAGTCCTGACGATTTCTAACGAGAATGAAACGCGTAGACTTACTTCCCTTGCTTTTATCGAGAATCTAATTGTAATACGTGACGTATTCTATTCTATAGCGATTAGGTCTTCAAAATGTTTATTATAAACATACAGAATATTTTCGAATATTCTATGTCTATATTCACATATATATCGCTATTTCAGAGCATTTATTCCAATTTCTAATTTCTGCCGGACCGGCAACCGCTCTTTCAAACCAGTTCCTGTACACAGCTAAGTATTCTATAAGTCTCTAGCTGTGTCATTCTCGATAAAAGCACTGGATATGTAGTCCTGACGATTTCTAACGAGAATGAAACGCGTAGACTTACTTCCCTTGCTTTTATCGAGAATCTAATTGTAATACGTGACGTATTCTATTCTATAGCGATTAGGTCTTCAAAATGTTTATTATAAACATACAGAATATTTTCGAATATTCTATGTCTATATTCACATATATATCGCTATTTCAGAGCATTTATTCCAATTTCTAATTTCTGCCGGACCGGCAACCGCTCTTTCAAACCAGTTCCTGTACACAGCTAAGTATTCTATAAGTCTCTAGCTGTGTCATTCTCGATAAAAGCACTGGATATGTAGTCCTGACGATTTCTAACGAGAATGAAACGCGTAGACTTACTTCCCTTGCTTTTATCGAGAATCTAATTGTAATACGTGACGTATTCTATTCTATAGCGATTAGGTCTTCAAAATGTTTATTATAAACATACAGAATATTTTCGAATATTCTATGTCTATATTCACATATATATCGCTATTTCAGAGCATTTATTCCAATTTCTAATTTCTGCCGGACCGGCAACCGCTCTTTCAAACCAGTTCCTGTACACAGCTAAGTATTCTATAAGTCTCTAGCTGTGTCATTCTCGATAAAAGCACTGGATATGTAGTCCTGACGATTTCTAACGAGAATGAAACGCGTAGACTTACTTCCCTTGCTTTTATCGAGAATCTAATTGTAATACGTGACGTATTCTATTCTATAGCGATTAGGTCTTCAAAATGTTTATTATAAACATACAGAATATTTTCGAATATTCTATGTCTATATTCACATATATATCGCTATTTCAGAGCATTTATTCCAATTTCTAATTTCTGCCGGACCGGCAACCGCTCTTTCAAACCAGTTCCTGTACACAGCTAAGTATTCTATAAGTCTCTAGCTGTGTCATTCTCGATAAAAGCACTGGATATGTAGTCCTGACGATTTCTAACGAGAATGAAACGCGTAGACTTACTTCCCTTGCTTTTATCGAGAATCTAATTGTAATACGTGACGTATTCTATTCTATAGCGATTAGGTCTTCAAAATGTTTATTATAAACATACAGAATATTTTCGAATATTCTATGTCTATATTCACATATATATCGCTATTTCAGAGCATTTATTCCAATATATATATATATATATATATATATATATATATATATATATATATATATATATATATACATGTATATATATATATATATATATATATATATATATATATATATATATATATATATATATATATAAAGAATGAATAATAACAGGTAGACATCATAAAAAGGTAATTTATTCCGTGTGC
>OZ024741.1:18471314-18473814 GCA_964016885.1 Eledone cirrhosa
TGTAGACTATGAATTAGGGAGCTGCGCTCTTTGTCCGCAAATCCAAGTTCAGTTATACATTGGTCCAAGCGGGTTGGTATATAACTCGTAGCTCCAATAATTGTTTCTACTTTTGGCACAAGGCCAGCAATTACCCAGTGCATTACTGGTACTTTATTTTATCGACCCCGTAAGGATGAAAGGCAAAGTCAACCTCGGCGGGATTTGAACTCAGATCGTAAAGGGACGTAACTATGCTGGAAAGCATGGCGTCCGACCCTCTACCGATACTGCCAATCCACCGCTCCAATAATGATGGGTATGAAGCTAAAGGTGTATCTTGGATACTGGATTTGTAAACTCCTCATCAATGGTCCGTAGATGTCCTTCTTCTCCTGTATTTTTCTGACAACGTTTACATCAAGTGGGTAGCTGATCTCCACAACAGAACACGTTTTCAATGTGTGGTCCCAAACAACAATATCAGGCTGGTTGTGCTTTAATTTGGTGGCAGTTTTTTATTTTCAGGTTCTACCAGTATTCCTTAGTGCCATCTGTCTCAATATATTCTTCCTCGTTTGCTGTTAATTTTGTTTTCCGAAGTGCGTTCCAGATGGTTCTAGCTATCCCATCGTGTCTCATGGGGAGGTAGTAGCGAGATGACATTCTTTCGCAGCTGGCAACAATGTGGCTTACATCCTCGATCTTTGTTTTACATAGCCTACATTTATTGTCAGCTGATGGCCCTCTCCTTTTGTGCAGCAGATATTTGGTAGGGAGTTCTTGTTCCTGTATTGCATAGAGATATCCCTCAAGGTGTGATGTCATAAACTTGTCGGAACTCCATGCCAGGCCTTTTGAGTGGTTTATCCCCTCTATGGTCTGTGTTTTACGTCTCAAGTATCCATGCACAACTTTTTCTGTAAATTGGTCAATTTTTTCATCTTGTTTGAACATTGAATAGGATCTTCCGATTTCTCTTGGTGAGAGATTTATATCAGGCTTTATTCCATATCTCTCCTCCAGATCAGTGGCTATTCTAATGATATTTTTTTTTTTCATGCTCATAAACCTGGGCAAAATGGTTGCCAACCTTTTTCTTCTGTTGAAGATGTTGCTTCAGTGTTACTATCCGGGTCTCATATGATGTTAATATGGATTTTAGACCCCGGCCACCTTCCTTGTATGTATGTATGTATGTATGTATGTTCTTCTGGTTATATAATTTCACAAATGTTTGCCATTATAGAGAAAGAGTCGGTTTCTAACATAGACACAAGACTCTCTCATTGCAATATGTATGTATGTAGGTAGGTAGGTAGGTAGGTATGTATGTATATATGTATGTATGTATGTATGTATGTATGTATGTATGTCAGGTCACCAGTTGGTGCTACTGGTAACATGTATCCCAGTACAACCTGTCTCATGGTCGGGTCGTTGGCGACTAAACTGGCAACCCCACCAAGGTTTCTTGGTGAGGAGGGTGACTTTGGACATCCTGCAGGACTAAAAACAAAACCACTCAAAGGGCAAAGGAGCTCTTAAGAGTCAATGGCCATCTAAAATCACCGTGAGAGATGACCCCTTAGCCTTTGTCAAGGCAGAATTCTAGGAGAAGGAAAACTCTGATATAACACCTGCAACCCTGATGGTATCCAATGATGTTGACTTGTTCTTCTTTTTGGTAAATATCATCTTTGTTAAGAGAGTGGGACTGGCTTTGTGCAGTGCCTTTGCTCACTATAAAAGCTTCACGGCACAGGCATTGCTTTATATCTGTAGATCTCTCTGCACTTGTCGTCACATGGTACCATGGGCCCAGCACTATGTGTCAATAATTGTCACAAGTGTAGTATTTGTAGCAGAGTTTTCAAGTCGCTGGCTGGACTAAAAAGTCACACTCGTTCAGCGCATCGGTAGGGGTTCTCTTACATGGATATAAAGTAGTGGCCATACTCGAAAACGAGTTGGCAGCCATATGTCAGGTCACCAGTTGGTGCTACTGGTAACATGTATCCCAGTACAACCTGTCCCATGGTCGTGTCGTTGGCGACTAAACTGGCAACCCCACCAAGGTTTCTTGGTGAGGAGGGTGACTTTGGACATCCTGCAGGACTAAAAACAAAACCTGTCAAAGGGCAAAGGAACTCTTAAGAGTCAATGGCCATCCAAAATCACCGGGAGAGATGACCCCTTAGCCTTTGTCAAGGCAGAATTCTAGGAGAAGGAAAACTCTGATATAACACCTGCAACCCTGATGATATCCAATGATGTTGACTTGTTCTTCTTTTTGGTAAATATCATCTTGGTTAAGAGAGTGGGAATGGCTTTGTGCAGTGCCTTTGCTCACTATAAAAGCTTCACGGCACAGGCATTGCTTTATATCTGGAGATCTCTCTGCACTTGTCGTCACATGGTACCATGGGCCCAGCACTATGTGTCAATAATTGTCACAGGTGTAGTGTTTGTACCAAAGTTTTCAAGTCGCTGGCCGGACTGAAAAGTCACACTCGTTCAG
>OZ024741.1:18478814-18616314 GCA_964016885.1 Eledone cirrhosa
AAATAAAATTTGTACAATAATTTGTACAATAATTTGTACAATAATTAATTAATAATAATAATAATTAATATGTACAATTTATTAATTTATATTTATGTTATAAGATATTTAAAAATTTTCACTCTTAATCAAATTATATTTTTAAAAATTTAGTTATAAAATAATGCAGTAAAATAAATCAAAAACAGTGCATCATATAATTGCACTTTTTATGAGTATTACAGATTTTTTTTATAATATAGTAAAATTCAACATCTCAAGGGGCAAAATTAGGTAAAAGTCAATTCATCAATTATTCATTTATAGTGAATCAATCAATTATAGTGAATTCATCAATTCATTAGATGAACTGTTGAATTAGACAATGTTTAATTTTTAATTGTAGTCTAATTTTACTCTACCTAAAAATGTAGATTGGTTATTTTGATCTCTGACAGGTCTTAAATTTCATTATTAAACAATTATAATTTGTTATTATTTATCATTACAGTTGGCTCCCTAATTAATTATTAATTAATTGTTAGTGTCATTTACACGCCAAAATTTTGTTTTATTTGATGTTTATAATTGTCACTCATTTTTTCAGTCCCATTTAGTAAAGTAAAATAAAGTGGTTAGAGAATTTTGAATTCGGCGTCGTGAGGTTGTAAGTTCGATTCCTGGACTAGGCGATTCGTTATATGCTTGAACAAGACACTTTATTTCACGTTGCTCCTTCTACCTGAAGTTGCGACCGATTGATAGTATTAGCAAATGGAAAGACCAATGGAAACATTGTTACCTCGGTCCGATTTGACGAAAGTCGATCCATCCTTATTATGTATATATATATATATATATATATATATGTGTGTGTGTGTGTGTGTGTGTGTGTGTGTGTGTGTGTGTGTGTGTGTGTGTGTGTGTGTGTGTGTGTGTGTGCATGTATGTTTATATATATATCATGTATATATGTATGTGTATACATGTGTACATATGTATATATATGGACCCGTAACGCCTGTTGTAGAGGATCCGTAATGACAAACGGCGTTTCCAGGTCTGATTACAGCAGATTTATTCCACAAAAGGATAGAAAGTGAGAGAAGGGAAGAGAGAAAGAGATATAGAGGAAGAATCGACCTCAGTACTAGACTGGTACTTTTTATTGACCTTAAATGGATGGAGGGCAAAGTTGACCTTGGTAGGATTTGAACTCAGAGAGCAGAGAGCTGAAACGAATACTACAAAGATTATATCTGACATTCTAACGACTCTGCAAATTCACTGGCTATAGACACACACACACACACTCAGCATATAGGTTATATAGCTCTTTTATGTGAATAAATTAATTAATCTTCCATTTATCCAATGATGGCACTCCATACACAGAACAACATTAGCACAACCAATTCAGTGTTTAAAGTTTACATTAATTATATAGTGGTGTAATTTAGTCTAAGTAATAGAAGGAAAATATACCAAAAGTAGATGTACATGGGGATATCTCTAGGGTAAAAGGTTCTAGGAGGATGTCACTATTTGTGTTAAAGTGGATCAATGAGTGTGGAGATGTGGTGTAAGGTGTACCCTTGAGGTTTGTTGCTAGAGGTAGTGACGGGTTCAAGTCTGACATTGTTATATATTGGGTTTAAAGTTTGGGAAGGAGTGTCGGAAGCGGTGCTGGCAAGACACGAACACTACCGATTTTTTATTAAGGAGGTTATGGTTTGAGAAGATAATAGTATGGGTCTCTAGTAAGCAGAGGTTACAAAATTTATTAGGTGGTTTTTACGATGTCGCCTTACCTATCACTTCCCATTTAAGTGTATAGGATTTATTTTTAGTTTTTAGATAGTGTATGTAGCTAGATAGTGAAGTGGAGTTGGCTAGACTGTGTTTTTTGAAAGAGTGGAGGTGCGAATTATATCTGGTTTTGAAACAGTTTGAAGTAGAGCCTATATAGGTTTCAGAAGAGTTGTTAGTTGTGACGGTACATGAGTATATGATATCCTTGATTAAGCATTTTTTATCTAAAGGGCAGGTTCTATTTGATCTACAGTTACAATTATTCTGGGTGTTAGTCTGCCGGTTATTATGTTGTGTAGAAGTCTGGATGGTAGCTATAGGGTTATGGTTATGGGGGTTGTCGTTCCCAGCGTTATTGCTTACACTAGTGCTATTACTATTATTACTATTGCTATTAGGGTTAGTTGATATAATGTTATTTTGAAGGTTTATCGTCTGTTGTGATTTAGTTTGTTGGAAGTAAGAATTAATTTTTCTTTTATTGCTACTAGCTATGTGGTATGCTATGTTAGGCGTAGTAGAGTAGGAGATTTTAATAGTGTTTTTGTTTAAAAGGCTATGGTATTTGTGGCCAGATGGGAAGTTTTTATCTAGTAGTGAGAAGAAAGCCCTAGGTATGTTGGTAGAGACGTTTAGATTGAAAGGAGGGTTGAAAATGTATTATTTCTTCTTCTATTTTTGTTTTTTATGTCTGGTGAGTTGTTTCCTTGTATGGTACTATGGTAATTTCTGTGGTGTGGGTTACTTTTGTTGGCATCCCCCGTATAAGTGTGTGTGTGGTTGCTATTCTTATTACTAAATTCCTCATGGACATATTGTGCGAAATAATGTTGTAGCTATGTGTTTTTGTAGGTAGGAACTCGATCTCTATATTATGGCCTAATCTAGCTAATGCGAGTTTTTGCTAAATAATATTGCGAGTTTTTGCTAAATATGTTTACGTCATAGGATAGATTAGAGATTCTATTGGATACTCCCTTAGAGATAGAGTTTAATATTGATCTAGGGTGGTTAGACTTGGTATCTACGGAAATGAGTTTTTCGTTAGGTTTATGGAAAAGTGTATATATCTTTGAGTCTAGGTAGATGGTGGCTTCCAGGAAGTTAAAGTTTTTAGTGTTTTTGTCCATGGTAATACTAAGGTTATAGTTTTTGAATGTCTTGTGCAATAGTTTTCTAGTTCTTTCTATATTGAATTTTTTATAGTCTATAAGTAGAAGTGCATCATCGCGGTACAAACCACCGTTGAGGTATGGAAGGTCCTTATGGATTTCGTTAAGTAAATATAGGCCGACCAAATCAGTGACCTGCGCCGAGTCACTAGATCCCATGGTTATGTCGAAGTTGTTTTGCGTATCTTTGCGGGTCCATAATTGGTCTTCAAAGGTGATTACGGTCTTACGGGCCGCAAGTATGACATCAATCTGGGGTCTAGTCAGGTCACTATTGTCCATGGCCATGATTAGTGCCTTATTTAATAGGATAGGGGAAATAGAGGTGTAGTATGAATTGATATCAAATTTGAATAAATTTTGTATCCTTGTTATCCTTGATATCTTTGAACCATTCAATAACTTCACCCGTATTTCCCCATTCTTTAAGGTATATTTTGTGTTAAAATCTGTGGGATGATTTTATCTAAAATTTTCTTACTGATAATGCCAATGTCAGACTTGGAAGGGCAGATAAGTCTAATCGAGGGGTTGCTAATGAAGTCCTCCTTATGGTCCTTCAGAGAGAATCTAGGGGGGTTTGGGGTATATGGTTGTCTATGTCTCTGAAGTCCTAGGTTGGACACTATATTATAGTCTTCCATATTAACATCTTCTAAGTTTTTCATAGTAGTTTTCTTGTAGCTTTTATGTAGTTCATTATATATAAACTTTCTATAAGTATTATAATCTAGGCTGTATATCTTATTAGTTTTGTCCGCATGTACAATAATTTTATTACTAGTTTTGAATTCATTAATAGAGGTGTTAAGTTTGTTTAAGAAGGTGTTGTTTTTATTACGGTGCCTTTTGTATTTAATGTTCTTAACTAGTTTTATTAGGTCATTTTCAAAGGAGTTTAGTAGTGTGTTATGAGGGGGGCTTCTAAAGGTTTTAAAGCCGAAGGAGTCAAATTTCTTAGTATTATTAACCTTGTTAGATATAACACCCTGCCGCACTATATTCTTATATAAATAAGACACACGTGCATGCCCCACGTGTAACTATTGCATACACTAACTACTTCTAACTATCCTCTTGCAATTTCTTCGTAAACTGCCAATGTTGTATCTTAACTTTTGTTTTCTTTTAATAGGACTTTAATCTTTGAATGTAAATTGTCATGCTAGAATATTATAATGGATGTCAACCCACTGTGCGTCAATATATACATATGTTTCTGTATGTCTCTTGTGTTGAAAAGGAGGTCATGTATATAAACAATCATTGAAAAATTGCTCCGAAGACACCAAACCTCGGTTTGGAAGAAACAATTGTAAGCGAATAAATGGTTTAAACAGAACTTTGATTCATGTAATTTCTATAATTTCTATATATATATATATATATATATATATATATATATATATATATATATATATGGGATAACTACAGTAAGTAAGGTACTCAATACTTAGCAGAGTAAAAGTAATTTAATATAGAAATGGCTTCTACAGGACTAGAACTGTTTCATTCGGAGGAAATCATGAGAAAGCCGACTGTCAATGTAAATTTCTGGTATTTATACATTTTGTCATGGTAAGGGAAGGGTAGTGGTTGGGGAGGAGAAGCGTGGTAGAGGTCATGGTGGGATTAAAGGATGGGGATTCTTAGAAAAAACAAAATTTATTTAGAGAAAGAAGTTTAGTGGCAAGTTGCAATTGAAATAAACACTTCCTTATTCTATAGTAGAATTTTGAACAAAAGGTATATCAAGTAGTTGATCGAACATCTGTGGAAATGGTAGGTTAGTACAAGGTGTCAAGCACTCACGCGCGCACGCGCGTGCGCGCGCGCACACACACACACACACACACACACACGCACATAAATACATATATACACATACATATACATATATACAGACACACATACACACATGTGTACATATATATGTGTGTGTGTATATATGTATATATATATGTATATATACACACACATATATATGTACACATATGTATACATATATATACATATATATACATATATATATATATATATGAAAAAATGGCGTGCTGCGTGGTTGCAAATGTGTTACATATGAATAAAATTAGTCCTTCATCAGTGATCTTCCAGCCTTCATTGGTATTTCATCGCTTTAAAGATCATATACCTCTGGTTGGTGCGAGCAACGGCTAAAGAAAGTCGTTGGGACACGTACGTGTTCCAACGACTATCTTTAGCCGTTGCTCGCACCAACCAGAGGTATATGTAACCCATTTGCAACCACGCTGCACGCCATTTTTTCATATATTTATATATTTTCCTCCGCAGTGACCCGTCTGTTTCTTTCTTACTGCTTCCCCTTTCTCTGTATCTCTCACTTCCTTTTACCCCCTCTGCCAGTCACACTCTCAGTTAGCCTCTTCCTCACACTTTCACTCACTCACTCTTTGCTACTCTCTCTCTCTCTATTACTTCCTCCCGTTTGACCTGTGCGAAATACTTTCCTCACTCACATTTCAACTAGGTCGGATGGTCTATTTTTCTCTCGTCTACGATTTCACAGAACTTATGTTCATCGATTTCAGGGACTTGACTCCTTCTTCCTCACTTTTCGTTGCATTACCATCTTTGTTTGTTTGTTTACTGTATTGCACGTTTCCCCTATTTACGTGTCCCAACGACTTTCTTTAGCCGTTGCTCGCACCAACCAGATATATATATATATATATATATATATATATATATATATATATATATATATATATATATATATATATATATATATATGTATATATATATATATATATATATTATATATATATATATATATATATATATATATACATATATACATATATATATACACACACTCTTACACAAATATATATCTATATATACATATATATATATATACACATATACACATATTTATATATATATTATATACACATATACATACATATATCCACACACAAACATATATATATATATATAGGAGGAGGTTGGCCCTCCCACTCGGTGCCAATTTCGGATACATAAGGAACGAACTGGCACGTATCCGGAACAAATGCACCGACGCTAGAGACCGAGACACACACACCACACATTTCCTGGAAGTACTCAAACTGAACGGATACACGACATCCACCACAAACCGTGCCAGAAAGAACAGAGGACACCACACCCGAGGCACTAACACTTGCTTCCTGAAGCTCCCATACTTCAGTGAAGAAACAACGACAGCCATCCGCAGAGCCTTCAGACGAGAGGGACTGGATATCCAACTGGCCCACTCGGGTCCTTCTCTGCGCGGACGGCTGGCCAAGAGACACTCCACCAGACATGACAACTGCTGCAGACTAGCCAACTGCCCCATCAACGACACAGACCTATGCCACCAGGCTTACGTCGTATACAGACTAGAGTGTGACAAATGCAACAACTTCTACGTAGGTAGCACCACCAGACCACTCCACATAAGAATAAAAGAACACCTCAATACTAACGCTTCCTCATTTAAGAAACACCTAGTTAAATGCAAAAACACCGACAAAACCATAACAGTTAGGATAGAAACTAAGGAAAGAAACCTCGGCAATCTTAGAATTAAGGAAGCACTAATTATAGATAAAACACAACCACCAATCAATAATAGACTAGAACTCAACACCCAATTTATAACCTGATAGGGCTTCTAGCCCCATATTTACCCCCCCCCCACACACACACACGCACGCGCACACGCTTACACCACTTATTCTCTCTCACACATACACACACAAAACCAGTTCTAACACCAGCTAACACCTATCCCCCACATTTACGAATAGACTTATCTTCTCACACTCACACACACACACTCACACACTTACATCTTCATGCATTGTCCCACACACTTATACAGGCATGTATATAAAATTTAAAAAAAATAAAAAAAAAACCTAAACAAACCCCTTTTAAAGGGAGACTACTCTTTATCCACCTAATTTTAACTCTTTGACATTAGAGATAGAACAGATACTCTATACTATTTCCTGTCAGCATGGCTTGGCAAGATATTTAGAACGCTGGTTTGAGACCTTTATTTCCCTCTGAAGAAGAGATATTATCTCGAAAATTAAGGACATTTAAATAAATCTAAGGTAAAGGACGAATTGTCAACAATATCTTTTACAATTGCATTCTTTTTTTTATGTACATACCTGCATTGTTTTGGCTTTATTACACACATTCAAACGTTTATATATATATATATATATATATATATATATATATATATATATATATATATATATATATATATATACATATGCATACATATACACATATATACACACATACGTATACATACACACATACGCATACAAATATATACACATATACATACATATATATATACATACATATACATACATACACATATATATATATATACATACACATATACATACACACACATATATATACATGCATACACACACATACACACATATATACAAATATACACATATATACACATACATACATACACACACATATATACATATATATACACATATATACATATACATATATATACACATATATACATATATATACATACATATATACATATATATATATATATATATATATATATATATATATATATATATATATATATATATATACACGTGGTGGCTGCCAACTCGTTTTCGAGTACGGCCACTACTTTATATCCATGTAGGAGAACCCCTACCGATGGGCTGAACGAGTGTGACTTTTTAGTCCAGCCAGCGACTTGAAAACTCTGGTGCAAACACTACACTTGTGACAATTATTGACACATAGTGCTGGGCCCATGGTACCATGTGACGACAAGTGCAGAGAGATCTCCAGATATAAAGCAATGCCTGTGCCGTGAAGCTTTTATAGTGAGCAAAGGCACTGCACAAAGCCAGTCCCACACTCTTAACCAAGATGATATTTACCAAAAAGAAAAACAAGTCGACATCATTGGATACCATCAGGGTTGCAGGTGTTATATCAGAGTTTTCCTTCTCCTAGAATTCTGCCTTGACAAAGGCTAAGGGGTCATCTCTCCCGGTGATTTTGGATGGCCATTGACTCTTAAGAGCTCCTTTGCCCTTTGACAGGTTTTGTTTTTAGTCCTGCAGGATGTCCAAAATCACCCTATCACCAAGAAACCTTGGTGGGGTTGCCAGTTTAGTCGCCAACGACCCGACCATGAGACAGGTTGTACTGGGATACATGTTACCAGTAGCACCAACTGGTGACCTGACATATACACATATATATATATATTTATTTACATATATATATATAAATATATATACACACATGGTGGCTGCCAACTCGTTTTCAAGTACGGCCACTACTTTATATCCATGTAGGAGAACCCCTACCGATGCGCTGAACAAGTATGACTTTTTAGTCCAGCCAGCGACTTGAAAACTCTGGTACAAACACTACACTTGTGACAATTATTGACACATAGTGCTGCGCCCATGGCACCACATGATGACAAGTGCAGAGAGATCTCCAGATATAAAGCAATGCATGTGCCGTGAAGCTTTTATAGTGAGCAAAGGCACTGCACAAAGCCAGTCCCACTCTCTTAAACAAGATGATATTTACCAAAAAGAAGAACAAGTCAACATCATTGGATATCATCAGGGTTGCAGGTGTTATATCAGAGTTTTCCTTCTCCTAGAATTCTGCCTTGACAAAGGCTAAGAGTTCATCTCTCCTGTATATATATACACACATGGTGGCTGCCAACTCGTTTTCGAGTACGGCCACTACTTTATATCCATGTAGGAGAACCCCTACCGATGCGCTGAACGAGTGTGACTTTTTAGTCCAGCCAGCGACTTGAAAACTCTGGTACAAACACTACACTTGTGACAATTATTGACACATAATGCTGGGCCCATGGTATCATGTGACGACAAGTTCAGAGAGATCTCCAGATATAAAGCAATGCCTGTGCCGTGAAGCTTTTATAGTGAGCAAAGGCACCGCACAAAGCCAGTCCCACTCTCTTAACCAAGATGATAATTACCAAAACGAAGAAAAAATCAACATCATTGGATACCATCAGGGTTGCAGGTGTTATATCAGAGTTTTCCTTCTCTTAGAATTCTGCCTTAACAAAGGCTAAGGGGTCATCTCTCCCGGTGATTTTGGATGCCCATCGACTCTTAAGAGCTCCTTTGCCCTTTGACAGGTTTTGTTTTTAGTCCTGCAGGATGTCCAAAGTCACCCTCCTCACCAAGAAACCTTGGTGGGGTTGCCAGTTTAGTCGCCAACGACCCGACCATGAGGCAGGTTGTACTGGGATACATGTTACCAGTAGCACCAACTGGTGACCTGACATACACACATACACACATACATACATACATACATATATATTTGTAAGTTTAAACAATGAAATAAAAAATCAAGTCATTAGAGATATACTTCACTGCTTTACGATCGTTTCTAGGTGATGATAATACATTGTAGCTATACTCCGTTATTGATCTATGTAAGGTTAGTTACAAAATATCAGATAAAGAGAATATTTACTTACATGCATATCACCAGCTGTTTTCAAAACCAATCTCAACTTAAATATAAATATAAGGTGATAAAGTGAAGAAAACAGAAAACAAATAACAAATAAGCCTTTAAAGGCTGTGTCACAGCCTTTATAATTTGGCCAACATCTTTATAACACACACACATTTTAATTTACTTGATTTTTGATTTTTCAATTTTGATTTCTCATTATTCATTTGTTATTTGTTTTCTGTTTTCTTCATTTTATCACCTTATATTTATATTTAAGTTGAGATTGGTCATAACACACACATTTTATTTTATTATCCTATTTCGTTTTATTCTTTTACCATCTTGTTCCTCCTACCAATCTATCCAACATATTTCTGACCTTGAGATTGGTTATAGCACACACACATTTTATCTTATTTTATTTGAATCTTCATTACATTTTTCACTTTTCATTTTCATTTTTCATTTCATTTTTCATTACTTTTTCATTACCTTTTCATTAATTTTTCATTTATTCTCTATTTATTATTTATTTTCTGTTTACTTCATTTTATTGCCTTCTATTTCTTCATATATATGGCAGAACCCCCCCCCCCATATATATATATACTTATATATATACATATATATACATATATAAACACACATACATACAATACATACATACACACACATATACACACGTACACATATATACTCATATATATATATACATATACACACATACATATACATACATATACACACACACATACACATATATATACACATATACACATATGCACACAAACACATATATACATATATATACATATATGCACATATAAACACATAAAAATACAGAAAGGGGAAAATTTAAGGAAACAATCAAGATATGAAAAACCATCAAATAACATAAATTAAAATTAAGTAACATAAAATACAAGTAGAGAAAAGTAAAGTATAAGTTATAAGTGTGAAAGGTAACAAAACGAAGGCAGGGTTGAGATGGGAGGGGAGCGCGGGGGAGTCTGTTTAATGTTTAATGTCGATTCCGTTGTCTTATGGGATCATCCTTCCGGGGAGGAACTGGTCTATATGACTTGTAAGTTGCATAGTTTTTGTGCATGCAATTCGGGCAGTGTTCTGAGAGTCTATTGAGTAAGGGTCCTTTGGCGTATAGTATTTCATAACTCTCGGAAATACAAAGGTCACAACAATTATGGCCTCCTGTGTAAGACCGCGCTCTCTGGAGTAGTTTCCATTTGACCGTAAAGGGGATGGAGTGCCTTTTAAGGTCCCACACATGGGCGGCGAGTGTTGTTTGGTTGGACTTGTCCGGGCGTCGAAAAGAATGGGTGTGTGCGTACCAACGGTTGTTAAAGTTGTTGGAGCTCATCCCGATATACGTCTTTCTCTCTTCATCAGAGCCTGAGATGACATCATATTTGTATACAATATCCTTTGTAAGGCATTTATTGCTGAAGAGGCATGCAGCCTTATCATGACAGTTGCACAGGATCTCAGTACCGGGATGGGTTTCGGAGGTAGTAGACTTATTTAACTTAGTAATATTAATATTGGCTAAGTTCCTAGCTAGATTTGGTGTAGTGGAGTAAGAGAGTCTGATTGTATTCTTATTCAAGATGGTGTGGGGAAGTGTTTGTGCAATAGAGGAAAGAAATTTGTTGCTATAGGTGTAGATACCTCGCGGTTGAAAGGGGGTTGTACCAGCTAATTTGCCTCTTCCTATTCCTCCTGGGTGGGCGTGGGGCTATTCTGAGATAAGAGATCTTATCTTTAAAACCGCTACGGGCTAGGGCTTCGTTGTAATAGGGGGCCGCGGCCCTAAAGATATCATCATTGGCGGAGAGGCCAGAGATCCTAAGGGAGACACTTTTAACTAAATTATCTGTGATATTCTTGGGGTGATTCGAGTTAACGTCTATATATCTAAGAGATTCGTTAGGTTTGAGGTACGGATAATAAAGGGTGGTTTCTAAATCGAGAGTTACATCTAAGAAGTTGACTTTAGTTAAACTCGAATCTATAGTTATTCTGAGGCCTAGGTTATTGAAGAAAGCGTTAAGGTTTTTCCGAAACCCATCGATAGTCCTGGGGTTAATTTTATGCAGGGCAAAGAGGACGTTATCTCGGTATAATCCGCCTGTAAGGCCTGTGAAGAGGGTTTTCATCCGGTTAAGGATAAACAGGCCCACCAGATCACTAATTTCAGCCGAGTCACTAGCACCCATGCTGACATCGAAGGGAGTCTCCGATTTTTTTTTATCCAGTAGGACCCGTATGGTACAAAAAGGTCTTACGTGCATGGAGGATCACATCCTGCTCGGCATCGGTTATGGTGGTTAGATTTCTTGCGAAAGCAATTGCATCCTTCAGCAGGGACTCAGAAATGGAGGCGTAGTAATCTTCAATGTCAAGTTGCAGGAAACGGGTGTTGTGTTTGTCAGGCAGTTCTTGGAACCATGAGATTGCTTCGGATGTTCTGTTCCAGAGTGGGAGAGGTGAGGCTGCACGCAGTGTCGGTAGTATCCTGTCCAGGATCTTCTTGCTGACAGATCCTATGTCGGATTTTGTGGAGTTTATTAGCCGAACCGATGGTTTATTGGTGAAGTTTCCCTTGTGGCTCTTAAGGGTAAAATGCGGGGCCTTTACCCTCAAAGGTTCAGTCCTATCTTCCAGTTTAAGGGAAATGGCGATGTTTTTTCCGGCTAAGTTGATGTCAGTCAGTACTGTTTCATTCACTTTTTTGTAATTTGCTGTAATCGCATTATTAGCCAGCTTCCTATAGGCATCCTGGTTAATCTCATAGACGTTTTTTGTTTTGTCGGAAGGGACGTGGAGATTCGGGGAACTCTTCATTTTCTGTACTTTGTCCCTTAAGTCAGTCTGGAATGTAATGTTGACTCTGCGGAATTTAATATTTTTGATAATTTTGAAGAGATCTTCCTCAAAAGGTTCAAGTAAACTATTGGTGGGTGGAGCCTTATTTGATTTAAAGCCGAACTTCTCATTATTGGTCGATGCTACATCAGGGTGGTCGAAGAAAAAGGATCTCCATCTAATGCGTTTGATGAACTCATAATAAGAGTTTTTAAGTACAATTTCCTTGGTGGGATCGGTATGTTTTTCATGGAGGTATCGAGGTCAAGTTTGATCAGCATCGTTTCTTGGTGATGGTTATTAGGGGCACGTTGGCGTGCTAGATATATGTAAGTCCCGGGTTAAATCGGTATATATATATATGTGTATATGTGTATATATATATAAATGTATATATAGATATATATTTGTGTGTGTGTGTGTGTGTGTGTGTGTGTGCGTGCGTGTGCGTGGGCGCGTGTGTGTTGGCGTGTGTGCTTGTCACCTGGTCCTAACCTACCATTTCCACAGATGTTCGATCAACTACTTGATATACCTTTTGTTCAAAATTCTACTATAGAATAAGGAAGTGTTTATTTCAATTGCAACTTGCCACTAAACTTCTTTCTCTAAATAAATTTTGTTTTTTCTAAGAATCCCCATCCTTTAATCCCACCATGACCTCTATCCCCCCCACCACCACCACCACCAACCACTACCCTTCCCTTACCATGACAAAATGTATAAATACCAGAAATTTACATTGACAGTCGGCTTTCTCATGATTTCCTCCGAATGAAACAGTTCTAGTCCTGTAGAAGCCATTTCTATATTAAATATATATATACATGTATTAGAAAGTGAGGTTTTTTTTACAAAATGAAAAATAACTGAGGTGTCCTACACGATTGAAAGTATAAGGAAAAAAGATGAAATCGAAAATGCAACTGGAGTCTTATTTTTTTAAATATATATATTTATTTGGTTCCTTTACCGGTTTCGCAGTTCTTGTGCTTTTCAAAAGTAGAGTTGAGATGGAGGGTCTGTGGTTTTTCTCACATCTGGTTGGTCTCTGAATGTTACTTGTTTTATATGGAAAAAGTGGCTCGAAATGCCAGGTTTTTCGAGAAGTAATTTGATTGGTTTGTCAATAAGTATAATAAATTTCGCGCCAGTTCGCGTTACAAAGTTCTTCAAACAAGGGGGGGGGGGGCTCAGGTTGTTTTTTCATAAATGAGTGAAGTTTGGTTGGTTGATGCAGTCACGTGAATAAGAACATCAGCTTTCACGCCAGTTTGTGTTTGAATTTCTTTTTATTTAAAAAAAGTTGGCTCACGAAGGCTTTTTTTTATAAATGTAATTTGATTGGTTATAAATGAAATTATGGCTGTCACGTGAACAAGTAAATTAAATTTCGCGCCCATATTTTGGAATTTTTTTATAGCCATTTAGAGAATTTTGTGCCAAACAAAAGATAATGGTCAAGAAAAGGGGATGGAGAGAGTTGTTCTGAGTATGACTGATGTGCTGAAATGTAATTTGATTGGTTATAAATGAGAATTTTGTGTCAAACAAAAGATAATGGTCAAGAAAAACGGGATGGGAAGAATTGTGTCTGGTTCAGTGAATATGGCTGGTGCGCTGGGGTGTCAGAATTCAGACTTTCTATTGAAATAAAGAAAGTAGAGATATGTATGTTTATTTGTGTACTTGTGTGTGTGTGTGTGTGTGTGTGTGTGTGTGTGTGTGTGTGTGTGTGTGTGTGTGTGTAGGAAGATGATTCTATTAGTAGAAATGGGGGAGGGAGTTGTGTGTGTGTAGGAAGATGATTCTATTAGTAGAAATGGGGGAGGGAGTTGTGTGTATGTGTGTGTGTGGGGGGGGAGTATGGTTAGCATGTTAAGATGGAGAGAATATATATTTTGTGTGTGCGTGTGTGTGTGTAGGAAAATGATTCCGTTAGTAGAAATGGCGGAGGGAGTTATGTGTGTGGGGGTATGTGGTTAGCATCTTAATGTGTTAGAGTATTAACGTATGTTAAGGTTTATTTAGCGCTCAGGTTTTTATTTTCGAATATAGGTGTTATGTGTGTGTGTATGTATGTGTCTGTTTGGATGGTTAGCATGTTATGGTGTTAACATAATGTATATTGAACTATATTTAATGCTGGTCTATATTTTTGAATAAACATATTTTCCTTATTTATTCGTATTTGTTCTGTTGTATTGTCAGCGCAAAGAAAAAATGGCGAAAAATAGGAATTTGGGTGTCTTATTACTCGCGCATATGTCTAGATGTGCACTGAGTAGTATCTGTCTCGTGGTTGGATCTCGTAATTGTTGGCGATGAACTGTCATTCTGTTTCTGAGTGTGAGTTTAGTTTGTCCTATATAATCTTCATTGCATCCTTTACATTTAATGGCATAAATATATATATATATATATATATATATATTTATATATATATATATATATATATATATATATATATATATATATATATATATATATATATTATATATATATATATATATATATATATTATATATATATATATATATATATATATATATATATATATATATATATATATATATATATTAATTCAAAATATTAACAAAATAGATATTCTTGTGATCAATTATATTTTATTATACATATTTCAGAGGTACTGAGTTAAGTTCAACAGTACGTCCTCATCAGATAAAATAAGATGATGCATGACATACCCTGACATAGTAGATGGTTAAGATTCAGTCATGGTAGTGATTAACTTATGACAAAACTCAATATTTATACCCTAATATTGAGAACATGAGATAACATAATACAAACAATAGAGAGGGTGCGTGTAATAGAGCTTAAGAAATACATAGCATCAATATAACAGTTATAACATTTATATTTTTAAAAACTACCGGATATATATATATATATATATATATATATATATATATATATATATATATAAGTATGTATACGTACATACATATATGAATACAGACGTACAGTAGTATGTATATATATACATACATGCACACATATATATATATATGCACGTATCGGTTTACCGAACATTTATTATAATGCCCGGTTTGTTTGTTTGTAAACAAACAGCCCGAATTACGCCGTACAGTGTTCAGGCAACCACGTCACCTTTTTGTTCAACACTGACACAGGAACGATGTACTAGTTTCAAGCTTATTAGCTATCGTCAGCATCGTATACCTTCCTGCCAAATGGTTGAACGTCTGAAAGTATATATTTTCCTTATGCATATTAACGGTTGAGCAGCCTAATTTGCATATCGAGTGAGTTCAGTTGGCCAAGCACACCGAAAACGATAAATGGAATAGAATGAAACGAAATTTCATTTCTCACTCTTAGTACGGCACTTACTTAAATGTAAGTATGTATGTACACGTACATACATATATGTATACAGACGTACAGTAGTATGTATATATATACATACATGCACACATATATATATGCACGTATATATATATATATGTTATTTCTTGTAAACAAACATTCATTTCATCCTGACGTCACTAGCTTTATTTTATCATGAGTTAAGGCTCTATTGATTTTTCCCTGGATTTCACTAAATTCTGTGGATGAATTTATATCCTGATTCTCTTTTGAGATGAGTTTGAATTATTTTTCCTACATCTTACGTTAACTATTTTTCCCATCTTGACGACATAGTCGCATATATGTTATGGAATACTGTTAGCTTATCGCTAAAACAATTTCTATACCTTTCATTTATATATATATATATATATATATATATATATATATATATATATATATATATATATATATATATATATACATACATGCACACATATATATGCGCGTAATATATATATATATATTAAAATAACAGATTAAAGTTTAAGCAAAGAATCGCTGCTTTCACCCTTAAATTTGGATTTCAGTCTTCACATTTATTTTTATTACTATATATATATATATATATATACAATACATTAACAGAGAAAGCCTTAAGCTATACTCTGACTGGCTTCCATCTCACTCAACAAACATTAGGATATACCTTAGTATAATCCCAATTTTATGTTTGGGGTGCTAACTATATGTATTTTGCGGAAAGCCAGTTTTATTATTTTATATGAGATATAATTAAAATTAAAATATATCTCCCTTTTCAAACAATTGTTTCATTATAAGTTTTCTACAAGTTAGGAGAATGTGTCCGGGTTATGTAGAAGCCTGCACATCTTTCTGTAAGAACATATGCAGGTGGGCACTTATAAATCATCAGTGGATGCCCGTCAAACATTGATATAAGAAAAATTCTCTTACCGATGCTTATTTTCATGTCAGCAAATTGTCCCTCTCCGCATCATAATGACCGCCAAATTTGAAATTCCAGCAGTCTCAGAATGAGGAATCTCGCAGCGTCATGAAGCGAAAAAGGGAAGCAATCGCGAAACACAAGAAAGTAAAATAATTTACACGTGGGTCAATTAATTTTTTCAACAATTTTAACCCTGCGTGTGAAGAACTCAATATATATATATACACATGCACACACATATACATACTCACACACACATATCAGGTGAAATAAGGGAGTGACTGATGTGTGAACATATTTACTGACGTGCATGTCTTTCCCTGGCTATAAGTGTGTATATGTGAATATTTTACCCTTTCTTTACTCCACTTATTTTTCTGAATAGGTACAAACTCTCACATTTGTTCTCTTCCTCCTTAGAATCGCTCAACCCTATCTATCCTGTCTTTCAATTCACTTACACACGTGGCTATATATATATATATATATATATATATATCAAATAATTGTTTCTACTTTTGGCACAAGGCCAGCAAATTAATCAGTGCATTACTGGTACTTCATTTTAACGACCCCGAAAACATGTATATATATACATACTACTGTACACATATATGTATGTACGTGTACATACTTATATTTAGGTATCAGCCCTACTAAGAGTGAGAAATGAAATTTCGTTTCATTCTTTTCCATTTATCGTTTTCGGTGCGCCCGGCCGACTGAACTCACTCGATATACAAATTAGGCTACTCAGCCGTTAATATGCATAAGGAAAGTATATACTTTCAGGCGTTCAATCATCTGACAGAAAGGTATACGATGCAGACGATAGCTAATAAGCTTGAAACTAGTACATCGTTCCTGTGTCAGTGTTGAACAAAAGGGCAACGATGGTTGCCGAGCTCTGAACGACGTAATTCGGCCTGTTTGTTTACAATCAAACCCATACGTACATATATATGTGTGCATGTATGTATATATATATACATACTACTGTGCGTCTGTACACATATATGTATGTACGTATACATACTTATATATATATTTATATATATATATATATATATATATATATATACATATATATATATATATATATATATATATATATATATATATATATATATATATATGGTGCTACTGGTAACATGTATCCCAGTACAACCTGTCTCATGGTCGGGTCGTTGGCGACTAAACTGGCAACCCCACCAAGGTTTCTTGGTGAGGAGGGTGACTTTGGACATCCTGCAGGACTAAAAACAAAACCTGTCAAAGGTCAAAGGAGCTCTTAAGAGTCAATGGCCATCCAAAATCACCGGGAGAGATGACCCCTTAGCCTTAGTCAAGGTAGAATTCTAGGAGAAGGAAAACTCTGATATAACACCTGCAACCCTGATGATATCCAATGATGTTGACTTGTTCTTCTTTTTGGTAAATATCATCTTGGTTAAGAGAGTGGGACTGGCTTTGTGCAGTGCCTTTGCTCACTATAAAAGCTTCACGGCACAGGCATTGCTTTATATCTGGAGATCTCTCTGCATTTGTCGTCACATGGTACCATGGGCCCAGCACTATGTGTCAATAATTGTCACAAGTGTAGTGTTTGTACCAGAGTTTTGAAGTCGCTGGTTAGACTAAAAAGTCACACTCGTTCAGCGTATCGGTAGGGGTTCTCCTACATGGATATAAAGTAGTGGCCGTACTCGAAAACGAGTTGGCAGCCACCATATATATATATATATAACACTACTCATATTCTATTGTGGTTACTTCAACGTTTGTTTTGGGGGGAAACCATCTCCCCTTTTATTAACGTGTTGGTAAATTTACTATTGCCGTTGAACACATATCTACATCTATGGTTAGTTTTGAAGTGCTTTAATATTAAAGTTAAAAATAGACACATTTCAAATGCCGTGTTATAATTGTACCGTCTAAAAACAGGAGTTGCTGCTCATGGTGTGACTCTTTAAATCCTGTGACTTAGCTCTTTGACAGACATAGATTGATAAAATAACTACTGTGATTGATATGATCGAATGAAATATCAGGCAATACCTGTGTTTAACCCTTTAGCATTCAAACCGGCCATATCCGGCCAGAATTCTCTCACCTCTTTCTGTTCAAACCGGTCGAAACTGGCCACTCATACTTATGTTAAGGTATTGTTCTCGAAATAAATAATATCAAAATCTCATAGATTCGATATTATATGAGATATTATGTGAGGTGAAGACTTTACCCTGAAAATACAATAGTATATATAGAGTAACGTAAATGTTATGTGAGATATTATGTGAGGAAAAACCTTTATTGTGACAATACAATAGTATATATAGAGTAATGTAAATGTTATGTGAGATATTATGTGAGGTAAAACCTTTACTGTGAAAATACAATAGTATATATAGAGTAATGTAAATGTTATGTGAGATATTATGTGAGGTAAAACCTTTACTGTGAAAATACAATAGTATATATAGAGTAATGTAAATATTATGTGAGATATTATGTGAGGTAAAACCTTTACTGTGAAAATACAATAGTATATATAGAGTAATGTAAATGTTATGTAAGATATTATGTGAGGTAAAGCCTTTACTGTGAAAATACAATAGTATATATAGAGTAATGTAAATGTTATGCGAGATATTATGTGAGGTAAAACCTTTACTGTGAAAATACAATAGTATATATAGAGTAATGTAAATGTTATGTGAGATATTATGTGAGGTAAAACCTTTACTGTGAAAATACAATAGTATATATAGAGTAATGTAAATGTTATGTAAGATATTATGTGAGGTAAAGCCTTTACTGTGAAAATACAATAGTATATATAGAGTAATGTAAATGTTATGTGAGATATTATGTGAGGTAAAACCTTTACTGTGAAAATACAATAGTATATATAGAGTAATGTAAATGTTATGTAAGATATTATGTGAGGTAAAACCTTTACTGTGAAAATACAATAGTATATATAGAGTAATGTAAATGTTATGTAAGATATTATGTGAGGTAAAGCCTTTACTGTGAAAATACAATAGTATATATAGAGTAATGTAAATGTTATGTGAGATATTATGTGAGGTAAAACCTTTACTGTGAAAATACAATAGTATATATAGAGTAATGTAAATGTTATGTAAGATATTATGTGAGGTAAAGCCTTTACTGTGAAAATACAATAGTATATATAGAGTAATGTAAATGTTATGTAAGATATTATGTGAGGTAAAGCCTTTACTGTGAAAATACAATAGTATATATAGAGTAATGTAAATGTTATGTAAGATATTATGTGAGGTAAAACCTTTACTGTGAAAATACAATAGTATATATAGAGTAATGTAAATGTTATGTAAGATATTATGTGAGGTAAAGCCTTTACTGTGAAAATACAATAGTATATATAGAGTAATGTAAATGTTATGTGAGATATTATGTGAGGTAAATCCTTTACTGTGAAAATACAATAGTATATATAGAGTAATGTAAATGCTAAAAGGTTAAAGTTTAAAATCCGGTGTTGTTTCTCATATTGTGTCCCTTTTGTATCCTGTCAATTAGAGATAAACAAATTGACAAAATCAGCACCGTTGTTGATATGACCGACTAAACTACCAGGCGGTCCCGGTGTTTACGGTGTCGTTGCTCATATTGTGTCCTTTTATATCCCGTAACTTAGCGCTTTGACAAACAACCCTATAAACTAAGCACCGACGAAAGTAATCAGGCTGTGTCTATTTTTACAGTTAAAAACCGGTGTTGTAAGTATGTTGTGCCTCTTTATATCCTGTGACCTAGCACTTCAACAAAGAGAGATTGATAAAATAAAGTACTGTGGTTGATAGAATCTACCTGAAAAACTTGGAAAGTTGTGTTGACGCAGTTATATTATATATAAATAATTGCTTCTACTTTTGGCACGAGGTCAGCAATTACCCAGTACATTACTGGTACTTTATTTTATCGACCCCGTAAGAATGAAAGGCAAAGTTAACCTCGACGGGATTTGAACTCAGGTCGTAAGGGGACGTAACTATGCTGGAAAGCATGTCCGACCCTCTACCGATACTGTCAATTCACATAAATAATTGCGGTGGATTGGCAGTATCGGTAGAGGGTCGGACGCCATGCTTTGACGAATAGAGTTACGGCCCTTTCCATTCTGAGTTCAAATCCCGCCGAGGTTAACTTTGCCTTTCATCCTTACGGGGTCGATAAAATAAAATACCAGTAATGCACTGGTTAATTGCCGGCCTTGTGCCAAAAAGTAGAAACAATTATTTATAAATAATTGATTCTACGTTAGGCACAAGGCCAGCAATTAACCAGTGCATTACTGGTACTTCATCGACCCCGTAAGGATGAAAGGCAAAGTTAACCTCGGCGGGATTTGAACTCAGATCGTATGGAACTAGTAAGTAAAGGAGAGGAACAAGAAAGACAGTTTACACAGAATGTTGGTGGTAACGGTGGGGAAAGTGGTGTAACGAGTGTGGGGGGAGGGAGGTAGGGGAGAAATGAAAGTGTGCCTCTGTGTGTGTGTGTGGGTCTGTATCAGTATGTGTGTGTGTCTGTATCAGTATGTGTGTGTGTGTGTCTGTATCAGTATGTGTGTGGGTGTCTGTATCAGTATGTGTGTGTGCCTCTGTATCAGTATGTGTGTGTCTCTGTATCAGTATGTGTGTGTGTGTCTGTATCAGTATGTGTGTGTGTGTCTGTATCAGTATGTGTGTGTGTGTCTGTATCAGTATGTGTGCATGTCTGTATCAGTATGTGTGTGTGTGTCTGTATCAGTATGTGTGTGTGCCTCTGTATCAGTATGTGTGTGTCTCTGTATCAGTATGTGTGTGTGTGTCTGTATCAGTATGTGTGTGTGTGTCTGTATCAGTATGTGTGTGTGTGTGTCTGTATCAGTATGTGTGTGTGTGTTGTATCAGTATGTGTGTGTGTGTCTGTATCAGTATGTGTGTGTGTGTCTGTATCAGTATGTGTGTGTGTCTGTATCAGTATGTGTGTGTGTCTGTATCAGTATGTGTGTGTGTGTCTGTATCAGTATGTGTGTGTGTGTCTGTATCAGTATGTGTGTGTGTCTCTGTATCAGTATGTGTGTGTCTGTATCAGTATGTGTGTGTGTGTCTGTATCAGTATGTGTGTGTGTGTCTGTATCAGTATGTGTGTGCATGTCTATATCAGTATGTGTGTGTGTGTGTCTGTATCAGTATATGTGTCTGTATCAGTATGTGTGTGTGTGTCTGTATCAGCATGTGTGTGTGTGTCTGTATCAGCATGTGTGTGTGTGTCTGTATCAGTATGTGTGTGTGTCTGTATCAGTATGTGTGTGTGCATGTCTGTATAAGTATGTGTGTGTATCAGTATGTGTGTGTGTGTGTCTGTATCAGTATGTGTGTTTGTCTGTATCGGTATGTGTGTGTGTCTGTATCGGTATGTGTGTGTGTCTGTATCAGTATGTATGTGTGTCTGTATCAGTATATGTGTGTGTGTCTGTATCAGTATATGTGTGTGTGTCTGTATCAGTATGTGTGTGTGTCTGTATCAGTATGTGTGCGTGTCTGTATCAGTATGTGTGTGTGTGTCTGTATCAGTATGTGTGTGTGTGTCTGTATCAATATGTGTGTGTGTGTCTGTATCAGTATGTGTGCATGTCTGTATCAGTATGTGTGTGTGTGTCTGTATCAGTATGTGTGTGTGTGTCTGTATCAGTATGTGTGTGTGTGTCTGTATCAGTATGTGTGTGTCTATATCATTATGTGTGTGTGTCTGTATCAGTATGTGTGTGTGTGTGTGTCTGTATCAGTATGTGTGTGTGTCTGTATCAGTATGTGTGTGCATGTCTGTATCAGTATGTGTGTGTGTGTGTCTGTTACACTATATGTGTGTGTGTCTGTATCAGTATGTGTATGTGTCTGTATCAGTATGTGTGGGTGTCTGTATCAGTATGTGTGTGTGTCTGTATCAGTATGTGTGTGTGTCTGTATCAGTATGTGTGTGCATGTCTGTATCAGTATGTGTGTGTGTGTGTCTGTATCACTATATGTGTGTGTGTCTGTATCAGTATGTGTGTGTGTGTCGGTATCAGTATATGTGTGTGTCTGTATCAGTATGTGTGCATGTCTGTATCAGTATGTGTGTGTGTCTGTATCAGTATGTGTGTGTGTGTCTGTATCAGTGTGTGTGTGCATGTCTATATCAGTATGTGTGTGTGTGTGTCTGTATCAGTATATGTGTCTGTATCAGTATGTGTGTGTGTGTCTGTATCAGCATGTGTGTGTGTGTCTGTATCAGCATGTGTGTGTGTGTCTGTATCAGTATGTGTGTGTGTCTGTATCAGTATGTGTGTGTGTCTGTATCAGTATGTGTGTGTGCATGTCTGTATAAGTATGTGTGTGTATCAGTATGTGTGTGTGTGTGTCTGTATCAGTATGTGTGTGTGTCTGTATCGGTATGTGTGTGTGTCTGTATCGGTATGTGTGTGTGTCTGTATCAGTATGTATGTGTGTCTGTATCAGTATATGTGTGTGTGTCTGTATCAGTATATGTGTGTGTGTCTGTATCAGTATGTGTGTGTGTCTGTATCAGTATGTGTGCGTGTCTGTATCAGTATGTGTGTGTGTGTCTGTATCAGTATGTGTGTGTGTGTCTGTATCAATATGTGTGTGTGTGTCTGTATCAGTATGTGTGCATGTCTGTATCAGTATGTGTGTGTGTGTCTGTATCAGTATGTGTGTGTGTGTCTGTATCAGTATGTGTGTGTGTGTCTGTATCAGTATGTGTGTGTCTGTATCATTATGTGTGTGTGTCTGTATCAGTATGTGTGTGTGTGTGTCTGTATCAGTATGTGTGTGTGTCTGTATCAGTATGTGTGTGCATGTCTGTATCAGTATGTGTGTGTGTGTGTGTGTATCATTATATGTGTGTGTGTCTGTATCAGTATGTGTATGTGTCTGTATCAGTATGTGTGGGTGTCTGTATCAGTATGTGTGTGTGTCTGAATCAGTATGTGTGTGTGTGTCTGTATCAGTATGTGTGTGTGTCTGAATCAGTATGTGTGTGTGTGTCTGTATCAGTATGTGTGTGTGTGTCTGTATCAGTATGTGTGTGAGTCTGAATCAGTATGTGTGTGTGTGTCTGTATCAGTATGTGTGTGCATGTCTGTATCAGTATGTGTATGTGTCTGTATCAGTATGTGTGGGTGTCTGTATCAGTATGTGTGTGTGTCTGTATCAGTATGTGTGTGTGTGTCTGTATCAGTATGTGTGTGTGTGTCTGTATCAGTATGTGCGAGTGTGTCTGTATCAGTATGTGTGTGCATGTCTGTATCAGTATGTGTGTGTGTCTGTATCAGTATGTGTGAGTGTCTGTATTAGTATGTGTGCGTGTCTGTATCAGTATGTGTGTGTGTCAGTATCAGTATGTGTGTGTGTGTCTGTATCAGTATGTGTGTGTGTCTGTATCAGTATGTGTGTGTGTCTGTATCAGTATGTGTGAGTGTGTCTGTATCAGTATGTGTGTGTGTCTGTATCAGTATGTGTGTGTGTGTCTGTATCAGTATGTGTGTGGGTGTCTGTATCAGTATGTGTGTGTGTGTCTGTATCAGTATGTGTGTGTGTGTCTGTATCAGTATGTGTGTGTGTGTGTCTGTATCAGTATGTGTGTGTGTCTGTATCAGTATGTGTGTGTGTGTCTGTATCAGTATGTGTGTGTGTGTCTGTATCACTATGTGTGTGTGTCTGTATCAGTATGTGTGTGTGTGTCTGTATCAGTATGTGTGTGTGTCTGTATCAGTATGTGTGTGTGTGTCTGTATCAGTATGTGTGTGTGTGTTGTATCAGTATGTGTGTGTGTGTCTGTATCAGTATGTGTGTGTGTCTGTATCAGTATGTGTGTGTGTCAGTATCAGTATGTGTGTGTGTGTCTGTATCAGTATGTGTGTGTGTGTCTTTATCAGTATGTGTGTGTGTCTCTGTATCAGTATGTGTGTGTGTCTGTATCAGTATGTGTGTGTCTGTATCAGTATGTGTGTGTGTGTCTGTATCAGTATGTGTGTGTGTCTGTATCAGTATGTGTGTGTGTGTCTGTATCAGTATGTGTGTGTGTCTGTATCAGTATGTGTGTGTGTGTCTGTATCAGTATGTGTGTGCATGTCTATATCAGTATGTGTGTGTGTGTGTCTGTATCAGTATATGTGTGTGTGTCTGTATCAGTATGTGTGTGTGTGTCTGTATCAGTATGTGTATGTGTGTCTGTATCAGTATGTGTGTGTGTCTGTATCAGTATGTGTGTGTGCATGTCTGTATAAGTATGTGTGTGTGTATCAGTATGTGTGTGTGTGTGTCTGTATCAGTATGTGTGTGTGTCTGTATCGGTATGTGTGTGTGTCTGTATCGGTATGTGTGTGTGTCTGTATCAGTATGTGTGTGTGAGTGTCTGTATAAGTATATGTGTGTGTGTCTGTATCAGTATATGTGTGTGTGTCTGTATCAGTATGTGTGTGTGTCTGTATCAGTATGTGTGCGTGTCTGTATCAGTATGTGTGTGTGTGTGTCTGTATCAGTATGTGTGTGTGTGCCTGTATCAATATGTGTGTGTGTGTCTGTATCAGTATGTGTGCATGTCTGCATCAGTATGTGTGTGTGTGTCTGTATCAGTATGTGTGTGTGTGTCTGTATCAGTATGTGTGTGTGTGTCTGTATCAGTATGAGTCTGTGTCTGTATCAGTATGTGTGTGTGTGTGTCTGTATCAGTATGTGTGTGTGTCTGTATCAGTATGTGTGTGCATGTCTGTATCAGTATGTGTGTGTGTTTCTGTATCAGTATGTGTGTGTCTGTATCACTATATGTGTGTGTGTCTGTATCAGTATGTGTATGTGTCTGTATCAGTATGTGTGGGTGTCTGTATCAGTATGTGTGTGTGTCTGAATCAGTATGTGTGTGTGTCTGTATCAGTATGTGTGTGTGTGTCTGTATCAGTATGTGTGTGTGTCTGTATCAGTATGTGTGCGTGTCTGTATCAGTATGTGTGTGTGTGTGTCTGTATCAGTATGTGTGTGTGTGCCTGTATCAATATGTGTGTGTGTGTCTGTATCAGTATGTGTGCATGTCTGCATCAGTATGTGTGTGTGTGTCTGTATCAGTATGTGTGTGTGTGTCTGTATCAGTATGTGTGTGTGTGTCTGTATCAGTATGAGTCTGTGTCTGTATCAGTATGTGTGTGTGTGTGTCTGTATCAGTATGTGTGTGTGTCTGTATCAGTATGTGTGTGCATGTCTGTATCAGTATGTGTGTGTGTTTCTGTATCAGTATGTGTGTGTCTGTATCACTATATGTGTGTGTGTCTGTATCAGTATGTGTATGTGTCTGTATCAGTATGTGTGGGTGTCTGTATCAGTATGTGTGTGTGTCTGAATCAGTATGTGTGTGTGTCTGTATCAGTATGTGTGTGTGTGTCTGTATCAGTATGTGTGTGTGTGTCTGTATCAGTATGTGTGTGTGTCTGTATCAGTATGTGTGTGTGTCTGTATCAGTATGTGTGTGTGTCTCTGTATCAGTATGTGTGCGTGTGTCTGTATCAGTATGTGTGTGTGTCTGTATCAGTATGTGTGTGCATGTCTGTATCAGTATGTGTGTGTGTCTGTATCAGTATGTGTGTGTGTCTGTATCATTATGTGTGTGTGTGTCTGTATCAGTATGTGTGTGTGTGTCTGTATCAGTATGTGTGTGTGTGGCTGTATCAGTATGTGTGTGTGTCTGTATCAGTATGTGTGTGTGTCTGTATCAGTATGTGTGTGTGTTTGTATCAGTATGTGGGTGTGTGTGTGTTTGTATCAGTATGTGGGTGTGTGTCTGTATCAGTATGTGTGTGTGTCTGTATCAGTATGTGTGTGTGTGTCTGTATCAGTATGTGTGTGTGTCTGTATCAGTATGTGTGTGTGTGTCTGTATCAGTATGTGTGTGCATGTCTGTATCAGTATGTGTGTGTGTGTCTGTATCAGTGTGTGTGTGTCTGTATCAGTATGTGTGTGTGTGTCTGTATCAGTATGTGTGTGCATGTCTGTATCAGTATGTGTGTGTGTGTCTGTATCAGTGTGTGTGTGTCTGTATCAGTATGTGTGTGTGTGTCTGTATCAGTATGTGTGTGTGTGTCTGTATCAGTATGTGTGTGCATGTCTGTATCAGTATGTGTGTGTGACTGTATCAGTATGTGTGTGTGTGTCTGTATCAGTATGTGTGTGTGTCTGTATCAGTATGTGTGTGTGTGTCTGTATCAGTATGTGTGTGTGTGTCTGTATCAGTATGTGTGCATGTCTGTATCAGTATGTGTGTGTGTCTGTATCAGTATGTGTGTGTGTCTGTATCAGTATGTGTCTGTGGCTGTATCAGTATGTGTGTGTGTGTCTAATTCAGTATGTGTGTGCATGTCTGTATCAGTATGTGTGTGTGTGTCTGTATCAGTATGTGTGCGTGTGTCTGTATCAGTATGTGTGTGTGTGTCTGTATCAGTATGTGTGTGTGTCTGTATCAGTATGTGTGTGCATGTCTGTATCAGTATGTGTGTGTGTCTGTATCAGTATGTGTGTGTGTGTTGTATCAGTATGTGTGTGTGTCTATATCAGTATGTGTGTGGGTGTCTGTATCAGTATGTGTGTGTGTCTGTATCAGTATGTGTGTGTGTGTGTCTGTATCAGTATGTGTGTGTGTGTCTGTATCAGTATGTGTGTATGTCTGTATCAGTATGTGTGTGTGTGTCTGTATCAGTATGTGTGTGTGTGTCTGTATCAGTATGTGTGTGTCTGTCTGTATCAGTATGTGTGTGTGTGTCTGTATCAGTATGTGTGTGTGTCTGTATCAGTATGTGTGTGTGTGTCTGTATCAGTATGTTTGTGTGTGTCTGTATCAGTATGTGTGTGTGTCTGTATCAGTATGTGTGTGTGTGTCAGTATCAGTATGTGTGTGTGTCTGTATCAGTATGTGTGTGTGTCTGTATCAGTATGTGTGCGTGTGTCAGTATCAGTATGTGTGTGTGTCTGTATCAATATGTGTGTGTGTCTGTATCAGTATGTGTGTGTGTCTGTATCAGTATGTGTGTGCATGTCTGTATCAGTATGTGTGTGTGTCTGTATCAGTATGTGTGTGTGCGTCTGTATCAGTATGTGTGTGTCTGTATCAGTATGTGTGTGTGTCTGTATCAGTATGTGTGTGTGTGTCTGTGTCAGTATGTGTGTGTGTGTCTGTATCAGTATGTGTGCATGTCTGTATCAGTACGTGTGTGTGTCTGTATCAGTATGTGTGTGTGTGTCTGTATCAGTATGTGTGTGTGTGTCTGTATCAGTATGTGTGCATGTCTGTATCAGTATGTGTGTGTGTCTGTATCAGTATGTGTGTGTGTGTCTGTATCAGTATGTGTGTGTGTGTCTGTATCAGTATGTGTGTCTGTATCAGTATGTGTGTGTGTGTTGTATCAGTATGTGTGTGTGTGTCTGTATCAGTATGTGTGTGTGTGTCTGTATCAGTATGTGTGTGTGTCTGTATCAGTACGTGTGTGTGTCTGTATCAGTATGTGTGTGTGTGTCTGTATCAGCATGTGTGTGTGTGTCTGTATCAGTATGTGTGTGTGTGTCTGTATCAGTATATGTGTGTGTGTCTGTATCAGTATGTGTCTGTGTCTGTATCAGTATGTGTGTGTGTATCAGTATGTGTGTGTGTGTGTCTGTATCAGTATGTGTGTGTGTCTGTATCGGAATGTGTGTGTGTCTCTATCAGTATGTATGTGTGTCTGTATCAGTATGTGTGTGTGTCTGTATCAGTATGTGTGTGTGTGTGTCTGTATCAGTATATGTGTGTGTGTCTGTATCAGTATATGTGTGTGTGTCTGTATCAGTATGTGTGTGTGTCTGTATCAGTATGTGTGCGTGTATGTATCAGTATGTGTGTGTGTGTCTGTATCAGTATGTGTGTGTGTCTGTATCAGTATGTGTGTGGGTGTCTGTATCAGTATGTGTGTGTGCCTGAATAAGTATGTGTGCGTGTCTGTATCAGTATGTGTGTGTGTGTCTGTATCAGTATGCGTGTGTGTGTCTGTATCAGTATGTGTGTGTGTCTGTATCAGTATGTGTGTGTCTCTTTATCAGTATGTGTGTGTGTGTCTGTATCAGTATGTGTGTGTGTGTCTGTATCAGTATGTGCGTGTGTGTCTGTATCAGTATGTGTGTGCATGTCTGTATCAGTATGTGTGTGTTTCTGTATCAGTATGTGTGAGTGTCTGTATTAGTATGTGTGTGTGTCTGTATCAGTATGTGTGTGTGTCACTATCAGTATGTGTGTGTGTGTCTGTATCAGTATGTGTGTATGTCTGTATCAGTATGTGTGTGCATGTCTGTATCAGTATGTGTGTGTGTCTGTATGAGTATGTGTGTGTGTCTGTATCAGTATGTGTGTGTGTGTCTGTATCAGTATGTGTGTGTGTCTCTGTATCAGTATGTGTGTGTGTGTCTGTATCAGTATGTGTGTGCGTGTGTCTGTATCAATATGTGTTTGTGTCTGTATCAGTATGTGTGTGTGTGTGTCTGTATCAGTATGTGTGTGTGTCTGTATCAGTATCTGTGTCTGTATCAGTATGTGTGTGTCTGTATTAGTATGTGTGTGTGTCTGTATCAGTATGTGTGTGTGTGTCTGTATCAGTATGTGTGTGTGTCTGTATCAGTATGTGTGTGTGTGTCTGTATCAGTATGTGTGTGTGTTTATATCAGTATGTGGGTGTGTGTGTGTTTGTATCCGTATGTGGGTGTGTGTCTGTATCAGTATGTGTGTGTGTGTCTGTATCAGTATGTGTGTGCATGTCTGTATCAGTATGTGTGTGTGTGTCTGTATCAGTGTGTGTGTGTCTATATAAGTATGTGTGTGTGTGTCTGTATCAGTATGTGTGTGCATGTCTGTATCAGTATGTGTGTGTGTGTCTGTATCAGTGTGTGTGTGTCTGTATCAGTATGTGTGTGTGTGTCTGTATCAGTATGTGTGTGTGTGTCTGTATCAGTATGTGTGTGTGTCTGTATCAGTATGTGTGTGTGTCTGTATCAGTATGTGTCTGTGGCTGTATCAGTATGTGTGTGTGTGTGTCTGTATCAGTATGTGTGAGTGTCTGTATCAGTATGTGAGTGCATGTCTGTATCAGTATGTGTGTGTGTGTCTGTATCAGTATGTGCGTATGTGTCTGTATCACTATGTGTGTGTGTCTGTATCAGTATGTGTGTGTGTGTCTGTATCAGTATGTGTGTGTGGTGTCTGTATCAGTATGTGTGTGTTTCTGTATCAGTATGTGTGGGTGTCTGTATCAGTATGTGTGGGTGTCTGTATCAGTATGTGTGTGTCTGTATCAGTATGTGTGTGTGTGTCTGTATCAGTATGTGTGTGTGTGTTGTATCAGTATGTGTGTGTGTCTGTATCAGTATGTGTGTGGGTGTCTGTATCAGTATATGTGTGTGTGTCTGTATCAGTATGTGTGTGTGTCTGTATCAGTATGTGTGTGTGTCTGTATCAGTATGTGTGTGGGTGTCTGTATCAGTATGTGTGTGCATGTCTGTATCAGTATGTGTGTGTGTGTTGTATCAGTATGTGTGTGTGTCTGTATCAGTATGTGTGTAGGTGTCTGTATCAGTATGTGTGTGTGTCTGTATCAGTATGTGTGTGTGTGTCTGTATCAGTATGTGTGTGTGTGTCTGTATCAGTATGTGTGTGTGTGTCTGTATCAGTATTTGTGTGTGTGTCTGTATCAGTATGTGTGTGTGTCTGTATCAGTATGTGTGAGTGTGTCTGTATCAGTATGTGTGTGTGTGTCTGTATCAGTATGTGTGTGTGTGTCTGTATCAGTATGTGTGTGTGTGTCTGTATCAGTATGTGTGTGTGTCAGTATCAGTATGTGTGTGTGTGTCTATATCAGTATGTGTGTGTCTGTATCAGTATATGTGTGTGTCTGTATCAGTATGTGTGTGTCTGTCTGTATCAGTATGTGTGTGTGTGTATGTATCAGTATGTGTGTGTGTGTCTGTATCAGTATGTGTGTGTGTGTCTGTATCAGTATATGTGCATGTCTGTATCAGTATGTGTGTGTGTCTGTATCAGTATGTGTGTGTGTGTCGGTATCAGTATGTGTGTGTGCCTGTATCAGTATGTGTGTGGGTGTCTGTATCAGTATGTGTGTGTGTCTGTATCAGTATGTGTGTGTGTCTGTATCAGTATGTGTGTGTGCATGTCTGTATCAGTATGTGTGTGTGTCTGTATCAGTATGTGTGTGTGTGTCTGTATCAGTATGTGTGTGTGTGTCTGTATCAGTATGTGTGTGTGTCTGAATCAGTATGTGTGTGTGTCTGTATCAGTATGTGTGTGTGTGTCTGTATCAGTATGTGTGTCTGTGTCTGTATCAGTATGTGTGTGTGTCTGTATCAGTATATGTGTGTGTCTCTGTATCAGTATGTGTGTGTGTGTCTGTATCAGTATGTGTGTGTGTCTGTATCAGTATGTGTGTGCATGTCTGTATCAGTATGTGTGTGTGTCTGTATCAGTATGTGTGTGTGTCTGTATCATTATGTGTGTGTGTGTCTGTATCAGTATGTGTGTGTGTGTCTGTATCAGTATGTGTGTGTGTGGCTGTATCAGTATGTGTGTGTGTCTGTATCAGTATGTGTGTGTGTCTGTATCAGTATGTGTGTGTGTTTGTATCAGTATGTGGGTGTGTGTGTGTTTGTATCAGTATGTGGGTGTGTGTCTGTATCAGTATGTGTGTGTGTCTGTATCAGTATGTGTGTGTGTGTCTGTATCAGTATGTGTGTGTGTGTGTCTGTATCAGTGTGTGTGTGTCTGTATCAGTATGTGTGTGTGTGTCTGTATCAGTATGTGTGTGCATGTCTGTATCAGTATGTGTGTGTGTGTCTGTATCAGTGTGTGTGTGTCTGTATCAGTATGTGTGTGTGTGTCTGTATCAGTATGTGTGTGTGTGTCTGTATCAGTATGTGTGTGCATGTCTGTATCAGTATGTGTGTGTGACTGTATCAGTATGTGTGTGTGTGTCTGTATCAGTATGTGTGTGTGTCTGTATCAGTATGTGTGTGTGTATCTGTATCAGTATGTGTGTGTGTGTCTGTATCAGTATGTGTGTGTGTGTCTGTATCAGTATGTGTGTGTGTCTGTATCAGTATGTGTGTGTGTCTGTATCAGTATGTGTCTGTGGCTGTATCAGTATGTGTGTGTGTGTGTCTGTATCAGTATGTGTGAGTGTCTGTATCAGTATGTGAGTGCATGTCTGTATCAGTATGTGTGTGTGTGTCTGTATCAGTATGTGCGTATGTGTCTGTATCACTATGTGTGTGTGTCTGTATCAGTATGTGTGTGTGTGTCTGTATCAGTATGTGTGTGTGGTGTCTGTATCAGTATGTGTGTGTTTCTGTATCAGTATGTGTGGGTGTCTGTATCAGTATGTGTGGGTGTCTGTATCAGTATGTGTGTGTCTGTATCAGTATGTGTGTGTGTGTCTGTATCAGTATGTGTGTGTGTGTTGTATCAGTATGTGTGTGTGTCTGTATCAGTATGTGTGTGGGTGTCTGTATCAGTATATGTGTGTGTGTCTGTATCAGTATGTGTGTGTGTCTGTATCAGTATGTGTGTGTGTCTGTATCAGTATGTGTGTGGGTGTCTGTATCAGTATGTGTGTGCATGTCTGTATCAGTATGTGTGTGTGTGTTGTATCAGTATGTGTGTGTGTCTGTATCAGTATGTGTGTAGGTGTCTGTATCAGTATGTGTGTGTGTCTGTATCAGTATGTGTGTGTGTGTCTGTATCAGTATGTGTGTGTGTGTCTGTATCAGTATGTGTGTGTGTGTCTGTATCAGTATTTGTGTGTGTGTCTGTATCAGTATGTGTGTGTGTCTGTATCAGTATGTGTGAGTGTGTCTGTATCAGTATGTGTGTGTGTGTCTGTATCAGTATGTGTGTGTGTGTCTGTATCAGTATGTGTGTGTGTGTCTGTATCAGTATGTGTGTGTGTCAGTATCAGTATGTGTGTGTGTGTCTATATCAGTATGTGTGTGTCTGTATCAGTATATGTGTGTGTCTGTATCAGTATGTGTGTGTCTGTCTGTATCAGTATGTGTGTGTGTGTATGTATCAGTATGTGTGTGTGTGTCTGTATCAGTATGTGTGTGTGTGTCTGTATCAGTATATGTGCATGTCTGTATCAGTATGTGTGTGTGTCTGTATCAGTATGTGTGTGTGTGTCGGTATCAGTATGTGTGTGTGCCTGTATCAGTATGTGTGTGGGTGTCTGTATCAGTATGTGTGTGTGTCTGTATCAGTATGTGTGTGTGTCTGTATCAGTATGTGTGTGTGCATGTCTGTATCAGTATGTGTGTGTGTCTGTATCAGTATGTGTGTGTGTGTCTGTATCAGTATGTGTGTGTGTGTCTGTATCAGTATGTGTGTGTGTCTGAATCAGTATGTGTGTGTGTCTGTATCAGTATGTGTGTGTGTGTCTGTATCAGTATGTGTGTCTGTGTCTGTATCAGTATGTGTGTGTGTCTGTATCAGTATATGTGTGTGTCTCTGTATCAGTATGTGTGTGTGTGTCTGTATCAGTATGTGTGTGTGTCTGTATCAGTATGTGTGTGCATGTCTGTATCAGTATGTGTGTGTGTCTGTATCAGTATGTGTGTGTGTCTGTATCATTATGTGTGTGTGTGTCTGTATCAGTATGTGTGTGTGTGTCTGTATCAGTATGTGTGTGTGTGGCTGTATCAGTATGTGTGTGTGTCTGTATCAGTATGTGTGTGTGTCTGTATCAGTATGTGTGTGTGTTTGTATCAGTATGTGGGTGTGTGTGTGTTTGTATCAGTATGTGGGTGTGTGTCTGTATCAGTATGTGTGTGTGTCTGTATCAGTATGTGTGTGTGTGTCTGTATCAGTATGTGTGTGTGTGTGTCTGTATCAGTGTGTGTGTGTCTGTATCAGTATGTGTGTGTGTGTCTGTATCAGTATGTGTGTGCATGTCTGTATCAGTATGTGTGTGTGTGTCTGTATCAGTGTGTGTGTGTCTGTATCAGTATGTGTGTGTGTGTCTGTATCAGTATGTGTGTGTGTGTCTGTATCAGTATGTGTGTGCATGTCTGTATCAGTATGTGTGTGTGACTGTATCAGTATGTGTGTGTGTGTCTGTATCAGTATGTGTGTGTGTCTGTATCAGTATGTGTGTGTGTATCTGTATCAGTATGTGTGTGTGTGTCTGTATCAGTATGTGTGCATGTCTGTATCAGTATGTGTGTGTGTCTGTATCAGTATGTGTGTGTGTCTGTATCAGTATGTGTCTGTGGCTGTATCAGTATGTGTGTGTGTGTCTAATTCAGTATGTGTGTGCATGTCTGTATCAGTATGTGTGTGTGTGTCTGTATCAGTATGTGTGCGTGTGTCTGTATCAGTATGTGTGTGTGTGTCTGTATCAGTATGTGTGTGTGTCTGTATCAGTATGTGTGTGCATGTCTGTATCAGTATGTGTGTGTGTCTGTATCAGTATGTGTGTGTGTGTTGTATCAGTATGTGTGTGTGTCTATATCAGTATGTGTGTGGGTGTCTGTATCAGTATGTGTGTGTGTCTGTATCAGTATGTGTGTGTGTGTGTCTGTATCAGTATGTGTGTGTGTGTCTGTATCAGTATGTGTGTATGTCTGTATCAGTATGTGTGTGTGTGTCTGTATCAGTATGTGTGTGTGTGTCTGTATCAGTATGTGTGTGTCTGTCTGTATCAGTATGTGTGTGTGTGTCTGTATCAGTATGTGTGTGTGTCTGTATCAGTATGTGTGTGTGTGTCTGTATCAGTATGTTTGTGTGTGTCTGTATCAGTATGTGTGTGTGTCTGTATCAGTATGTGTGTGTGTGTCAGTATCAGTATGTGTGTGTGTCTGTATCAGTATGTGTGTGTGTCTGTATCAGTATGTGTGCGTGTGTCAGTATCAGTATGTGTGTGTGTCTGTATCAGTATGTGTGTGTGTCTGTATCAGTATGTGTGTGTGTCTGTATCAGTATGTGTGTGCATGTCTGTATCAGTATGTGTGTGTGTCTGTATCAGCATGTGTGTGTGCGTCTGTATCAGTATGTGTGTGTCTGTATCAGTATGTGTGTGTGTCTGTATCAGTATGTGTGTGTGTGTCTGTGTCAGTATGTGTGTGTGTGTCTGTATCAGTATGTGTGCATGTCTGTATCAGTACGTGTGTGTGTCTGTATCAGTATGTGTGTGTGTGTCTGTATCAGTACGTGTGTGTGTCTCTGTATCAGTATGTGTGTGTGTGTCTGTATCAGTATGTGTGTGTGTCAGTATCAGTATGTGTGTGTGTGTCTATATCAGTATGTGTGTGTCTGTATCAGTATATGTGTGTGTCTGTATCAGTATGTGTGTGTCTGTCTGTATCAGTATGTGTGTGTGTGTATGTATCAGTATGTGTGTGTGTGTCTGTATCAGTATGTGTGTGTGTGTCTGTATCAGTATATGTGCATGTCTGTATCAGTATGTGTGTGTGTCTGTATCAGTATGTGTGTGTGTGTCGGTATCAGTATGTGTGTGTGCCTGTATCAGTATGTGTGTGGGTGTCTGTATCAGTATGTGTGTGTGTCTGTATCAGTATGTGTGTGTGTCTGTATCAGTATGTGTGTGTGCATGTCTGTATCAGTATGTGTGTGTGTCTGTATCAGTATGTGTGTGTGTGTCTGTATCAGTATGTGTGTGTGTGTCTGTATCAGTATGTGTGTGTGTCTGAATCAGTATGTGTGTGTGTCTGTATCAGTATGTGTGTGTGTGTCTGTATCAGTATGTGTGTGTGTGTCTGTATCAGTATGTGTGTGTGTCTGTATCAGTATATGTGTGTGTCTCTGTATCAGTATGTGTGTGTGTGTCTGTATCAGTATGTGTGTGTGTCTGTATCAGTATGTGTGTGCATGTCTGTATCAGTATGTGTGTGTGTCTGTATCAGTATGTGTGTGTGTCTGTATCATTATGTGTGTGTGTGTCTGTATCAGTATGTGTGTGTGTGTCTGTATCAGTATGTGTGTGTGTGGCTGTATCAGTATGTGTGTGTGTCTGTATCAGTATGTGTGTGTGTCTGTATCAGTATGTGTGTGTGTTTGTATCAGTATGTGGGTGTGTGTGTGTTTGTATCAGTATGTGGGTGTGTGTCTGTATCAGTATGTGTGTGTGTCTGTATCAGTATGTGTGTGTGTGTCTGTATCAGTATGTGTGTGTGTGTGTCTGTATCAGTATGTGTGTGTGTGTCTGTATCAGTATGTGTGTGCATGTCTGTATCAGTATGTGTGTGTGTGTCTGTATCAGTGTGTGTGTGTCTGTATCAGTATGTGTGTGTGTGTCTGTATCAGTATGTGTGTGCATGTCTGTATCAGTATGTGTGTGTGTGTCTGTATCAGTGTGTGTGTGTCTGTATCAGTATGTGTGTGTGTGTCTGTATCAGTATGTGTGTGTGTGTCTGTATCAGTATGTGTGTGCATGTCTGTATCAGTATGTGTGTGTGACTGTATCAGTATGTGTGTGTGTGTCTGTATCAGTATGTGTGTGTGTCTGTATCAGTATGTGTGTGTGTATCTGTATCAGTATGTGTGTGTGTGTCTGTATCAGTATGTGTGCATGTCTGTATCAGTATGTGTGTGTGTCTGTATCAGTATGTGTGTGTGTCTGTATCAGTATGTGTCTGTGGCTGTATCAGTATGTGTGTGTGTGTCTAATTCAGTATGTGTGTGCATGTCTGTATCAGTATGTGTGTGTGTGTCTGTATCAGTATGTGTGTGTGTCTGTATCAGTATGTGTGTGCATGTCTGTATCAGTATGTGTGTGTGTCTGTATCAGTATGTGTGTGTGTCTGTATCATTATGTGTGTGTGTGTCTGTATCAGTATGTGTGTGTGTGGCTGTATCAGTATGTGTGTGTGTCTGTATCAGTATGTGTGTGTGTCTGTATCAGTATGTGTGTGTGTTTGTATCAGTATGTGGGTGTGTGTGTGTTTGTATCAGTATGTGGGTGTGTGTCTGTATCAGTATGTGTGTGTGTCTGTATCAGTATGTGTGTGTGTGTCTGTATCAGTATGTGTGTGTGTGTGTCTGTATCAGTATGTGTGTGTGTGTCTGTATCAGTATGTGTGTGCATGTCTGTATCAGTATGTGTGTGTGTGTCTGTATCAGTGTGTGTGTGTCTGTATCAGTATGTGTGTGTGTGTCTGTATCAGTATGTGTGTGCATGTCTGTATCAGTATGTGTGTGTGTGTCTGTATCAGTGTGTGTGTGTCTGTATCAGTATGTGTGTGTGTGTCTGTATCAGTATGTGTGTGTGTGTCTGTATCAGTATGTGTGTGCATGTCTGTATCAGTATGTGTGTGTGACTGTATCAGTATGTGTGTGTGTGTCTGTATCAGTATGTGTGTGTGTCTGTATCAGTATGTGTGTGTGTATCTGTATCAGTATGTGTGTGTGTGTCTGTATCAGTATGTGTGCATGTCTGTATCAGTATGTGTGTGTGTCTGTATCAGTATGTGTGTGTGTCTGTATCAGTATGTGTCTGTGGCTGTATCAGTATGTGTGTGTGTGTCTAATTCAGTATGTGTGTGCATGTCTGTATCAGTATGTGTGTGTGTGTCTGTATCAGTATGTGTGCGTGTGTCTGTATCAGTATGTGTGTGTGTGTCTGTATCAGTATGTGTGTGTGTCTGTATCAGTATGTGTGTGCATGTCTGTATCAGTATGTGTGTGTGTCTGTATCAGTATGTGTGTGTGTGTTGTATCAGTATGTGTGTGTGTCTATATCAGTATGTGTGTGGGTGTCTGTATCAGTATGTGTGTGTGTCTGTATCAGTATGTGTGTGTGTGTGTCTGTATCAGTATGTGTGTGTGTGTCTGTATCAGTATGTGTGTATGTCTGTATCAGTATGTGTGTGTGTGTCTGTATCAGTATGTGTGTGTGTGTCTGTATCAGTATGTGTGTGTCTGTCTGTATCAGTATGTGTGTGTGTGTCTGTATCAGTATGTGTGTGTGTCTGTATCAGTATGTGTGTGTGTGTCTGTATCAGTATGTTTGTGTGTGTCTGTATCAGTATGTGTGTGTGTCTGTATCAGTATGTGTGTGTGTGTCAGTATCAGAATGTGTGTGTGTCTGTATCAGTATGTGTGTGTGTCTGTATCAGTATGTGTGCGTGTGTCAGTATCAGTATGTGTGTGTGTCTGTATCAGTATGTGTGTGTGTCTGTATCAGTATGTGTGTGTGTCTGTATCAGTATGTGTGTGCATGTCTGTATCAGTATGTGTGTGTGTCTGTATCAGTATGTGTGTGTGCGTCTGTATCAGTATGTGTGTGTCTGTATCAGTATGTGTGTGTGTCTGTATCAGTATGTGTGTGTGTGTCTGTGTCAGTATGTGTGTGTGTGTCTGTATCAGTATGTGTGCATGTCTGTATCAGTACGTGTGTGTGTCTGTATCAGTATGTGTGTGTGTGTCTGTATCAGTATGTGTGTGTGTGTCTGTATCAGTATGTGTGCATGTCTGTATCAGTATGTGTGTGTGTCTGTATCAGTATGTGTGTGTGTGTCTGTATCAGTATGTGTGTGTGTGTCTGTATCAGTATGTGTGTCTGTATCAGTATGTGTGTGTGTGTTGTATCAGTATGTGTGTGTGTGTCTGTATCAGTATGTGTGTGTGTGTCTGTATCAGTATGTGTGTGTGTCTGTATCAGTACGTGTGTGTGTCTGTATCAGTATGTGTGTGTGTGTCTGTATCAGCATGTGTGTGTGTGTCTGTATCAGTATGTGTGTGTGTGTCTGTATCAGTATGTGTGTGTGTGTCTGTATCAGTATGTGTCTGTGTCTGTATCAGTATGTGTGTGTGTATCAGTATGTGTGTGTGTGTGTCTGTATCAGTATGTGTGTGTGTCTGTATCGGAATGTGTGTGTGTCTCTATCAGTATGTATGTGTGTCTGTATCAGTATGTGTGTGTGTCTGTATCAGTATGTGTGTGTGTGTGTCTGTATCAGTATATGTGTGTGTGTCTGTATCAGTATATGTGTGTGTGTCTGTATCAGTATGTGTGTGTGTCTGTATCAGTATGTGTGCGTGTATGTATCAGTATGTGTGTGTGTGTCTGTATCAGTATGTGTGTGTGTCTGTATCAGTATGTGTGTGGGTGTCTGTATCAGTATGTGTGTGTGCCTGAATAAGTATGTGTGCGTGTCTGTATCAGTATGTGTGTGTGTGTCTGTATCAGTATGCGTGTGTGTGTCTGTATCAGTATGTGTGTGTGTCTGTATCAGTATGTGTGTGTCTCTTTATCAGTATGTGTGTGTGTGTCTGTATCAGTATGTGTGTGTGTGTCTGTATCAGTATGTGCGTGTGTGTCTGTATCAGTATGTGTGTGCATGTCTGTATCAGTATGTGTGTGTTTCTGTATCAGTATGTGTGAGTGTCTGTATTAGTATGTGTGTGTGTCTGTATCAGTATGTGTGTGTGTCACTATCAGTATGTGTGTGTGTGTCTGTATCAGTATGTGTGTATGTCTGTATCAGTATGTGTGTGCATGTCTGTATCAGTATGTGTGTGTGTCTGTATCAGTATGTGTGTGTGTCTGTATCAGTATGTGTGTGTGTGTCTGTATCAGTATGTGTGTGTGTGTCTGTATCAGTATGTGTGTGTGTGTCTGTATCAGTATGTGTGTGTGTGTGTCTGTATCAGTATGTGTTTGTGTCTGTATCAGTATGTGTGTGTGTGTGTCTGTATCAGTATGTGTGTGTGTCTGTATCAGTATGTGTGTCTGTATCAGTATGTGTGTGTCTGTATTAGTATGTGTGTGTGTCTGTATCAGTATGTGTGTGTGTGTCTGTATCAGTATGTGTGTGCATGTCTGTATCAGTATGTGTGTGTGTCTGTATCAGTATGTGTGTGTGTGTCTGTATCAGTATGTGTGTGTGTCTGTATCAGTATGTGTGTGTGTGTCTGTATCAGTATGTGTGTGTGTTTGTATCAGTATGTGGGTGTGTGTGTGTTTGTATCCGTATGTGGGTGTGTGTCTGTATCAGTATGTGTGTGTGTGTCTGTATCAGTATGTGTGTGCATGTCTGTATCAGTATGTGTGTGTGTGTCTGTATCAGTGTGTGTGTGTCTATATAAGTATGTGTGTGTGTGTCTGTATCAGTATGTGTGTGCATGTCTGTATCAGTATGTGTGTGTGTGTCTGTATCAGTGTGTGTGTGTCTGTATCAGTATGTGTGTGTGTGTCTGTATCAGTATGTGTGTGTGTGTCTGTATCAGTATGTGTGTGTGTGTCTGTATCAGTATGTGTGTGCATGTCTGTATCACTATGTGTGTGTGTCTGTATCAGTATGTGTGTGTGTGTCTGTATCAGTATGTGTGTGTGTCTGTATCAGTATGTGTGTGTGTGTCTGTATCAGTATGTGTGTGTGTGTCTGTATCAGTATGTGCGCATGTCTGTATCAGTATGTGTGTGTGTCTGTATCAGTATGTGTGTGTGTCTGTATCAGTATGTGTCTGTGGCTGTATCAGTATGTGTGTGTGTGTGTCTGTATCAGTATGTGTGAGTGTCTGTATCAGTATGTGAGTGCATGTCTGTATCAGTATGTGTGTGTGTGTCTGTATCAGTATGTGCGTATGTGTCTGTATCACTATGTGTGTGTGTCTGTATCAGTATGTGTGTGTGTGTCTGTATCAGTATGTGTGTGGGTGTCTGTATCAGTATGTGTGTGTTTCTGTATCAGTATGTGTGGGTGTCTGTATCAGTATGTGTGGGTGTCTGTATCAGTATGTGTGTGTCTGTATCAGTATGTGTGTGTGTGTCTGTATCAGTATGTGTGTGTGTGTTGTATCAGTATGTGTGTGTGTCTGTATCAGTATGTGTGTGGGTGTCTGTATCAGTATATGTGTGTGTGTCTGTATCAGTATGTGTGTGTGTCTGTATCAGTATGTGTGTGTGTCTGTATCAGTATGTGTGTGGGTGTCTGTATCAGTATGTGTGTGCATGTCTGGATCAGTATGTGTGTGTGTGTTGTATCAGTATGTGTGTGTGTCTGTATCAGTATGTGTGTGGGTGTCTGTATCAGTATGTGTGCGTGTCTGTATCAGTATGTGTGTGTGTGTCTGTATCAGTATGTGTGTGTGTGTCTGTACCAGTATGTGTGTGTGTGTCTGTATCAGTATTTGTGTGTGTGTCTGTATCAGTATGTGTGTGTGTCTGTATCAGTATGTGTGAGTGTGTCTGTATCAGTATGTGTGTGTGTGTATGTATCAGTATGTGTGTGTGTGTCTGTATCAGTATGTGTGTGTGTGTCTGTATCAGTATGTGTGTGTGTCTGTATCAGTATGTGTGTGTGTGTCTATATCAGTATGTGTGTGTCTGTATCAGTATATGTGTGTGTCTGTATCAGTATGTGTGTGTGTGTCTGTATCAGTATGTGTGTCTGTATCAGTATATGTGCATGTCTGTATCAGTATGTGTGTGTGTCTGTATCAGTATGTGTGTGTGTGTCGGTATCAGTATGTGTGTGTGCCTGTATCAGTATGTGTGTGGGTGTCTGTATCAGTATGTGTGTGTGTCTGTATCAGTATGTGTGTGTGTCTGTATCAGTATGTGTGTGTGCATGTCTGTATCAGTATGTGTGTGTGTCTGTATCAGTATGTGTGTGTGTGTCTGTATCAGTATGTGTGTGTGTGTCTGTATCAGTATGTGTGTGTGTGTTGTATCAGTATGTGTGTGTGTGTCTGTATCAGTATGTGTGTGTGTGTCTGTATCAGTATGTGTGTGTGTCTGTATCAGTACGTGTGTGTGTCTGTATCAGTATGTGTGTGTGTGTCTGTATCAGCATGTGTGTGTGTGTCTGTATCAGTATGTGTGTGTGTGTCTGTATCAGTATGTGTGTGTGTGTCTGTATCAGTATGTGTCTGTGTCTGTATCAGTATGTGTGTGTGTATCAGTATGTGTGTGTGTGTGTCTGTATCAGTATGTGTGTGTGTCTGTATCAGTATGTGTGTGTGTCTGTATCAGTATATGTGTGTGTGTCTGTATCAGTATATGTGTGTGTGTCTGTATCAGTATGTGTGTGTGTCTGTATCAGTATGTGTGCGTGTATGTATCAGTATGTGTGTGTGTGTCTGTATCAGTATGTGTGTGTGTCTGTATCAGTATGTGTGTGGGTGTCTGTATCGGTATGTGTGTGTGCCTGAATAAGTATGTGTGCGTGTCTGTATCAGTATGTGTGTGTGTGTCTGTATCAGTATGCGTGTGTGTGTCTGTATCAGTATGTGTGTGTGTCTGTATCAGTATGTGTGTGTCTCTTTATCAGTATGTGTGTGTGTGTCTGTATCAGTATGTGTGTGTGTCTGTATCAGTATGTGTGTGTGTGTCTGTATCAGTATGTGTGTGTGTCTGTATCAGTATGTGTGTGTGTGTCTGTATCAGTATGTGTGTGCATGTCTGTATCAGTATGTGTGTGTTTCTGTATCAGTATGTGTGAGTTTCTGTATTAGTATGTGTGTGTGTCTGTATCAGTATGTGTGTGTGTCTGTATCAGTATGTGTGTGTGTGTCTGTATCAGTATGTGTGTGCATGTCTGTATCAGTATGTGTGTGTGTCTGTATCAGTATGTGTGTGTGTGTCTGTATCAGTATGTGTGTGTGTCTGTATCAGTATGTGTGTGTGTGTCTGTATCAGTATGTGTGTGTGTCTGTATCAGTATGTGTGTGTGTCTGTATCAGTATGTGTGCCTGTATCAGTATGTGTGTGTCTGTATTAGTATGTGTGTGTGTCTGTATCAGTATGTGTGTGTGTGTCTGTATCAGTATGTGTGTGCATGTCTGTATCAGTATGTGTGTGTGTCTGTATCAGTATGTGTGTGTGTGTCTGTATCAGTATGTGTGTGTGTCTGTATCAGTATGTGTGTGTATGTCTGTATCAGTATGTGTGTGTGTTAGTATCAGTATGTGGGTGTGTGTGTGTTTGTATCAGTATGTGGGTGTGTGTCTGTATCAGTATGTGTGTGTGTGTCTGTATCAGTATGTGTGTGCATGTCTGTATCAGTATGTGTGTGTATGTCTGTATCAGTGTGTGTGTGTCTGTATCAGTATGTGTGTGTGTGTCTGTATCAGTATGTGTGTGCATGTCTGTATCAGTATGTGTGTGTGTGTCTGTGTCAGTGTGTGTGTGTCTGTATCAGTATGTGTGTGTGTGTCTGTATCAGTATGTGTGTGTGTGTCTGTATCAGTATGTGTGTGCATGTCTGTATCACTATGTGTGTGTGTCTGTATCAGTATGTGTGTGGGTGTCTGTATCAGTATGTGTGTGTGTGTTGTATCAGTATGTGTGTGTGTGTCTGTATCAGTATGTGTGTGGGTGTCTGTATCAGTATGTGTGTGTGTCTGTATCAGTATGTGTGTGTGTGTCTGTATCAGTATGTGTGTGTGTGTCTGTATCAGTATGTGTGTATGTCTGTATCAGTATGTGTGTGTGTGTCTGTATCAGTATGTGTGTGCATGTCTGTATCAGTATGTGTGTGTGTCTGTATCAGTATGTGTGTGTGTCTGTATCAGTATGTGTGTGTGTGTCAGTATCAGTATGTGTGTGTGTATGTATCAGTATGTGTGTGTGTCTGTATCAGTATGTGTGTGTGTCTGTATCAGTATGTGTGCATGTCTGTATCAGTATGTGTGTGTGTCTTTATCAGTATGTGTGTGTGTCTGTATCAGTATGTGTGTGTGTGTCTGTATCAGTATGTATGTGTGTCTGTATCAGTATATGTGTGTGTGTCTGTATCAGTATGTGTGTGTGTCTGTATCAGTATGTGTGTGTGTGTCTGTTACAGTATGTGTGTGTGTCTGTATCAGTATGTGTTTGTGTGTCTGTATCAGTATGTGTGTGTGTCTGTATCAGTATGTGTGTGCGTGTCTGTATCAGTATGTGTGTGTGTGTGTGTGTGTGTGTGTCTGTATCAGTATCTGTTTGTGTCTGTAACAGTATGTGTGTGTGTCTGTATCAGTATGTGTGTGTGTGTGTGTGTGTGTATCAGTATGTATGTGTGTCTGTATCAGTATATGTGTGTGTGTCTGTATCAGTATGTGTGTGTGTCTGTATCAGTATGTGTGTGTGTGTCTGTATCAGTATGTGTGTGTGTCTGTATCAGTATGTGTTTGTGTGTCTGTATCAGTATGTGTGTGTGTGTCTGTATCAGTATGTGTGTGCGTGTCTGTATCAGTATGTGTGTGTGTGTGTGTGTGTGTGTCTGTATCAGTATGTGTTTGTGTCTGTAACAGTATGTGTGCATATCTGTATCAGTATGTGTGTGTGTCTGTATCAGTATGTGTGTGTGTGTCTGTATCAGTATGTGTGTGTGTGTTTGTTTCAGTATGTGTGTGTGTGTCTGTATCAGTATGTGTGAGTGTCTGTATCAGTATGTGTGTGTGTGTCTGTATCAGTATGTGTGTGTGTCTGTATCAGTATGTGTGTGTGTCTGTATCAGTATGTGTGTGTGTGTCTGTATCAGTATGTGTGTGTCTGTATCAGTATGTGTGTGTGTGTCAGTATAAGTATGTGTGTGTGTCTGTATCAGTATGTGTGTGTGTCTGTATCAGTATGTGTGTGTGTGTCTGTATCTGTATGTGTGTGTGTCTGTATCAGTATGTGTGTGTGTGTCTGTATCAGTATGTGTGTGTGTCTCTATCAGTATGTGAGTGTGTCTGTATCAGTATGTGTGTGTGTGTCTGTATCAGTATGTGTGTGTGTCTATATCAGGATGTGTGTGTGTGTCTGTATCAGTATGTGTGTGTGTGTCTGTATCAGTATGTGTGTGTGTGTCTGTATCAGTATGTGTGTGTGTCTCTATCAGTATGTGAGTGTGTCTGTATCAGTAAGTGTGTGTGTGTCTGTATCAGTATGTGTGTGTGTCTATATCAGGATGTGTGTGTGTGTCTGTATCAGTATGTGTGTGCATGTCTGTATCTGTATGTGTGTGTGTGTCTGTATCAGTGTGTGTGTGTCTGTATCAGTATGTGTGTGTGTGTCTGTATCAGTATGTGTGTGTGTGTCTGTATCAGTATGTGTGTGCATGTCTGTATCACTATGTGTGTGTGTCTGTATCAGTATGTGTGTGTGTGTCTGTATCAGTATGTGTGTGTGTCTGTATCAGTATGTGTGTATGTGTCTGTATCAGTATGTGTGTGTGTGTCTGTATCAGTATGTGTGCATGTCTGTATCAGTATGTGTGTGTGTCTGTATCAGTATGTGTGTGTGTCTGTATCAGTATGTGTCTGTGGCTGTATCAGTATGTGTGTGTGTGTGTCTGTATCAGTATGTGTGAGTGTCTGTATCAGTATGTGTGTGTGCATGTCTGTATCAGTATGTGTGTGTGTCTGTATCAGTATGTGTGTGTGTGTCTGTATCAGTATGTGTGTGTGTGTCTGTATCAGTATGTGTGTGTGTGTTGTATCAGTATGTGTGTGTGTGTCTGTATCAGTATGTGTGTGTGTGTCTGTATCAGTATGTGTGTGTGTCTGTATCAGTACGTGTGTGTGTCTGTATCAGTATGTGTGTGTGTGTCTGTATCAGCATGTGTGTGTGTGTCTGTATCAGTATGTGTGTGTGTGTCTGTATCAGTATGTGTGTGTGTGTCTGTATCAGTATGTGTCTGTGTCTGTATCAGTATGTGTGTGTGTATCAGTATCTGTGTGTGTGTGTCTGTATCAGTATGTGTGTGTGTCTGTATCAGTATGTGTGTGTGTCTGTATCAGTATATGTGTGTGTGTCTGTATCAGTATATGTGTGTGTGTCTGTATCAGTATGTGTGTGTGTCTGTATCAGTATGTGTGCGTGTATGTATCAGTATGTGTGTGTGTGTCTGTATCAGTATGTGTGTGTGTCTGTATCAGTATGTGTGTGGGTGTCTGTATCGGTATGTGTGTGTGCCTGAATAAGTATGTGTGCGTGTCTGTATCAGTATGTGTGTGTGTGTCTGTATCAGTATGCGTGTGTGTGTCTGTATCAGTATGTGTGTGTGTCTGTATCAGTATGTGTGTGTCTCTTTATCAGTATGTGTGTGTGTGTCTGTATCAGTATGTGTGTGTGTCTGTATCAGTATGTGTGTGTGTGTCTGTATCAGTATGTGTGTGTGTCTGTATCAGTATGTGTGTGTGTGTCTGTATCAGTATGTGTGTGCATGTCTGTATCAGTATGTGTGTGTTTCTGTATCAGTATGTGTGAGTTTCTGTATTAGTATGTGTGTGTGTCTGTATCAGTATGTGTGTGTGTCTGTATCAGTATGTGTGTGTGTGTCTGTATCAGTATGTGTGTGCATGTCTGTATCAGTATGTGTGTGTGTCTGTATCAGTATGTGTGTGTGTGTCTGTATCAGTATGTGTGTGTGTCTGTATCAGTATGTGTGTGTGTGTCTGTATCAGTATGTGTGTGTGTCTGTATCAGTATGTGTGTGTGTCTGTATCAGTATGTGTGCCTGTATCAGTATGTGTGTGTCTGTATTAGTATGTGTGTGTGTCTGTATCAGTATGTGTGTGTGTGTCTGTATCAGTATGTGTGTGCATGTCTGTATCAGTATGTGTGTGTGTCTGTATCAGTATGTGTGTGTGTGTCTGTATCAGTATGTGTGTGTGTCTGTATCAGTATGTGTGTGTATGTCTGTATCAGTATGTGTGTGTGTTAGTATCAGTATGTGGGTGTGTGTGTGTTTGTATCAGTATGTGGGTGTGTGTCTGTATCAGTATGTGTGTGTGTGTCTGTATCAGTATGTGTGTGCATGTCTGTATCAGTATGTGTGTGTATGTCTGTATCAGTGTGTGTGTGTCTGTATCAGTATGTGTGTGTGTGTCTGTATCAGTATGTGTGTGCATGTCTGTATCAGTATGTGTGTGTGTGTCTGTGTCAGTGTGTGTGTGTCTGTATCAGTATGTGTGTGTGTGTCTGTATCAGTATGTGTGTGTGTGTCTGTATCAGTATGTGTGTGCATGTCTGTATCACTATGTGTGTGTGTCTGTATCAGTATGTGTGTGGGTGTCTGTATCAGTATGTGTGTGTGTGTTGTATCAGTATGTGTGTGTGTCTGTATCAGTATGTGTGTGGGTGTCTGTATCAGTATGTGTGTGTGTCTGTATCAGTATGTGTGTGTGTGTCTGTATCAGTATGTGTGTGTGTGTCTGTATCAGTATGTGTGTATGTCTGTATCAGTATGTGTGTGTGTGTCTGTATCAGTATGTGTGTGCATGTCTGTATCAGTATGTGTGTGTGTCTGTATCAGTATGTGTGTGTGTCTGTATCAGTATGTGTGTGTGTGTCAGTATCAGTATGTGTGTGTGTATGTATCAGTATGTGTGTGTGTCTGTATCAGTATGTGTGTGTGTCTGTATCAGTATGTGTGCATGTCTGTATCAGTATGTGTGTGTGTCTTTATCAGTATGTGTGTGTGTCTGTATCAGTATGTGTGTGTGTGTCTGTATCAGTATGTATGTGTGTCTGTATCAGTATATGTGTGTGTGTCTGTATCAGTATGTGTGTGTGTCTGTATCAGTATGTGTGTGTGTGTCTGTTACAGTATGTGTGTGTGTCTGTATCAGTATGTGTTTGTGTGTCTGTATCAGTATGTGTGTGTGTCTGTATCAGTATGTGTGTGCGTGTCTGTATCAGTATGTGTGTGTGTGTGTGTGTGTGTGTCTGTATCAGTATCTGTTTGTGTCTGTAACAGTATGTGTGTGTGTCTGTATCAGTATGTGTGTGTGTGTGTGTGTGTGTATCAGTATGTATGTGTGTCTGTATCAGTATATGTGTGTGTGTCTGTATCAGTATGTGTGTGTGTCTGTATCAGTATGTGTGTGTGTGTCTGTATCAGTATGTGTGTGTGTCTGTATCAGTATGTGTTTGTGTGTCTGTATCAGTATGTGTGTGTGTGTCTGTATCAGTATGTGTGTGCGTGTCTGTATCAGTATGTGTGTGTGTGTGTGTGTGTGTGTCTGTATCAGTATGTGTTTGTGTCTGTAACAGTATGTGTGCATATCTGTATCAGTATGTGTGTGTGTCTGTATCAGTATGTGTGTGTGTGTCTGTATCAGTATGTGTGTGTGTGTTTGTTTCAGTATGTGTGTGTGTGTCTGTATCAGTATGTGTGAGTGTCTGTATCAGTATGTGTGTGTGTGTCTGTATCAGTATGTGTGTGTGTCTGTATCAGTATGTGTGTGTGTCTGTATCAGTATGTGTGTGTGTGTCTGTATCAGTATGTGTGTGTCTGTATCAGTATGTGTGTGTGTGTCAGTATAAGTATGTGTGTGTGTCTGTATCAGTATGTGTGTGTGTCTGTATCAGTATGTGTGTGTGTGTCTGTATCTGTATGTGTGTGTGTCTGTATCAGTATGTGTGTGTGTGTCTGTATCAGTATGTGTGTGTGTCTCTATCAGTATGTGAGTGTGTCTGTATCAGTATGTGTGTGTGTGTCTGTATCAGTATGTGTGTGTGTCTATATCAGGATGTGTGTGTGTGTCTGTATCAGTATGTGTGTGTGTGTCTGTATCAGTATGTGTGTGTGTGTCTGTATCAGTATGTGTGTGTGTCTCTATCAGTATGTGAGTGTGTCTGTATCAGTAAGTGTGTGTGTGTCTGTATCAGTATGTGTGTGTGTCTATATCAGGATGTGTGTGTGTGTCTGTATCAGTATGTGTGTGCATGTCTGTATCTGTATGTGTGTGTGTGTCTGTATCAGTGTGTGTCTGTCTGTATCAGTATGTGTGTGTGTGTCTGTATCAGTATGTGTGTGTGTGTCTGTATCAGTATGTGTGTGTGTGTCTGTATCAGTATGTGTGTGCATGTCTGTATCACTATGTGTGTGTGTCTGTATCAGTATGTGTGTGTGTGTCTGTATCAGTATGTGTGTGTGTCTGTATCAGTATGTGTGTATGTGTCTGTATCAGTATGTGTGTGTGTGTCTGTATCAGTATGTGTGCATGTCTGTATCAGTATGTGTGTGTGTCTGTATCAGTATGTGTGTGTGTCTGTATCAGTATGTGTCTGTGGCTGTATCAGTATGTGTGTGTGTGTGTCTGTATCAGTATGTGTGAGTGTCTGTATCAGTATGTGTGTGCATGTCTGTATCAGTATGTGTGTGTGTGTCTGTATCAGTATGTGTGCGTGTGTCTGTATCAGTATGTGTGTGTGTCTGTATCAGTATGTGTGTGTGTCTGTATCAGTATGTGTGTGTGTCTGTATCAGTATGTGTGTGTGTCTGTATCAGTATGTGTGTGTGTGTCTGTATCAGTATGTGTGTGGGTGTCTGTATCAGTATGTGTGTGTGTCTGTATCAGTATGTGTGGGTGTCTGTATCAGTATGTGTGGGTGTCTGTATCAGTATGTGTGTGTCTGTATCAGTATGTGTGTGTGTGTTGTATCAGTATGTGTGTGTGTCTGTATCAGTATGTGTGTGGGTGTCTGTATCAGTATATGTGTGTGTGTCTGTATCAGTATGTGTGTGTGTCTGTATCAGTATGTGTGTGTGTCTGTATCAGTATGTGTGTGGGTGTCTGTAGTAGTATGTGTGTGCATGTCTGTATCAGTATGTGTGTGTGTGTCTGTATCAGTATGTGTGTGTGTGTCTGTATCAGTATGTGTGTGCATGTCTGTATCACTATGTGTGTGTGTCTGTATCAGTATGTGTGTGGGTGTCTGTATCAGTATGTGTGTGTGTGTTGTATCAGTATGTGTGTGTGTCTGTATCAGTATGTGTGTGGGTGTCTGTATCAGTATGTGTGTGTGTCTGTATCAGTATGTGTGTGTGTGTCAGTATAAGTATGTGTGTGTGTCTGTATCAGTATGTGTGTGTGTCTGTATCAGTATGTGTGTGGGTGTCTGTATCAGTATGTGTGTGTGTCTGTATCAGTATGTGTGTGTGTCTGTATCAGTATGTGTGAGTGTGTCTGTATCAGTATGTGTGTGTGTGTCTGTATCAGTATGTGTGTGTGTGTCTGTATCAGTATGTGTGTGTGTGTCTGTATCAGTATGTGTGTGTGTCTGTATCAGTATGTGTGTGTGTGTCTGTAACAGTATGTGTGTGTGTCTGTATCAGTATGTGTGCATGTCTGTATCAGTATGTGTGTGTGTCTGTATCAGTATGTGTGTGTGTGTCGGTATCAGTATGTGTGTGTGCCTGTATCAGTATGTGTGTGGGTGTCTGTATCAGTATGTGTGTGTGTCTGTATCAGTATGTGTGTGTGTCTGTATCAGTATGTGTGTGTGTGCATGTCTGTATCAGTATGTGTGTGTGTCTGTATCAGTATGTGTGTGTGTGTCTGTATCAGTATGTGTGTGTGTCTGTATCAGTATGTGTGTCTGTATCAGTATGTATGTGTGTGTCTGTATCAGTATGTGTGTGCATGTCTGTATCAGTATGTGTGTGTGTCTGTATCAGTATGTGTGTGTGTGTCTGTATCAGTATGTGTGTGTGTCTGTATCAGTATGTGTGTGTGTGTCTGTATCAGTATGTGTGTGTGTCTGTATCAGTATGTGTGTGTGTCTGTATCAGTATGAGTGTCTGTATCAGTATGTGTGTGTCTGTATTAGTATGTGTGTGTGTCTGTATCAGTATGTGTGTGTGTGTCTGTATCAGTATGTGTGTGCATGTCTGTATCAGTATGTGTGTGTGTCTGTATCAGTATGTGTTTGTATCAGTATGTGGGTGTGTGTCTGTATCAGTATGTGTGTGTGTGTCTGTATCAGTATGTGTGTGCATGTCTGTATCAGTATGTGTGTGTGTGTCTGTATCAGTGTGTGTACGTCTGTATCAGTATGTGTGTGTGTGTCTGTATCAGTATGTGTGTGCATGTCTGTATCAGTATGTGTGTGTGTGTCTGTATCAGTGTGTGTGTGTCTGTATCAGTATGTGTGTGTGTGTCTGTATCAGTATGTGTGTGTGTGTCTGTATCAGTATGTGTGTGTGTGTCTGTATCAGTATGTGTGTGCATGTCTGTATCACTATGTGTGTGTGTCTGTATCAGTATGTGTGTGGGTGTCTGTATCAGTATGTGTGTGTGTGTTGTATCAGTATGTGTGTGTGTCTGCATCAGTATGTGTTTGGGTGTCTGTATCAGTATGTGTGTGTGTGTCTGTATCAGTATGTGTGTGTGTGTATGTATCAGTATGTGTGTGTGTGTCTGTATCAGTATGTGTGTATGTCTGTATCAGTATGTGTGTGTGTGTCTGTATCAGTATGTGTGTGCATGTCTGTATCAGTATGTGTGTGTGTCTGTATCAGTATGTGTGTGTGTCTGTATCAGTATGTGTGCATGTCTGTATCAGTATGTGTGTGTGTCTTTATCAGTATGTGTGTGTGTCTGTATCAGTATGTGTGTGTGTGTCTGTATCAGTATGTATGTGTGTCTGTATCAGTATGTGTTTGTGTGTCTGTATCAGTATGTGTGTGTGTCTGTATCAGTATGTGTGTGCGTGTCTGTATCAGTATGTGTGTGTGTGTCTGTATCAGTATGTGTTTGTGTCTGTAACAGTATGTGTGTGTGTCTGTATCAGTATGTGTGTGTGTGTGTGTGTGTGTATCAGTATGTATGTGTGTCTGTATCAGTATATGTGTGTGTGTCTGTATCAGTATGTGTGTGTGTCTGTATCAGTATGTGTTTGTGTGTCTGTATCAGTATGTGTGTGTGTCTGTATCAGTATGGGTGTGCGTGTCTGTATCAGTATGTGTGTGTGTGTGTGTGTGTGTGTCTGTATCAGTATGTGTTTGTGTCTGTAACAGTATGTGTGCATATCTGTATCAGTATGTGTGTGTGTCTGTATCAGTATGTGTGAGTGTCTGTATCAGTATGTGTGTGTGTGTTTGTATCAGTATGTGTGTGTGTGTCTGTATCAGTATGTGTGTGTGTGTCTGTATCAGTATGTATGTGTGTCTGTATCAGTATGTGTGTGTGTCTGTATCAGTATGTGTGTGTGTGTCTGTATCAGTATGTGTGTGTCTGTATCAGTATGTGTGTGTGTGTCAGTATCAGTATGTGTGTGTGCCTGTATCAGTATGTGTGTGTATCTGTATCAGTATGTGTGTGTGTGTCTGTATCAGTATGTGTGTGTGTCTGTATCAGTATGTGTGTGTGTGTCTGTATCAGTATGTGAGTGTGTCTGTATCAGTATGTGTGTGTGTGTCTGTATCAGTATGTGTGTGTGTCTATATCAGGATGTGTGTGTGTCTCTGTATCAGTATGTGTGTGCATGTCTGTATCTGTATGTGTGTGTGTGTCTGTATCAGTATATGTGCATGTCTGTATCAGTATGTGTGTGTGTGTCTGTATCAGTATGTGTGTGTGCATGTCTGTATCAGTATGTGTGCATGTCTGTATCAGTATGTGTGTGTCTGTATCAGTATGTGTGTGTGTCTGTATCAGTATGTGTGTTTGTCTGTATCAGTATGTGTGTCTGTGTCTGTATCAGTATGTGTGTGTGTCTGTATCAGTATGTGTGTGTGTCTGTATCAGTATGTGTGTGCATGTCTGTATCAGTATGTGTGTGTGTCTGTATCAGTATGTGTGTGTGTGTTGTATCAGTATGTGTGTGTGTCTGTATCAGTATGTGTCTTGGTGTCTGTATCAGTATGTGTGTGTGTCTGTATCAGTATATGTGTGTGTGTCTGTATCAGTATGTGTGTGTGTGTCTGTATCAGTATGTGTGTATGTCTGTATCAGTATGTGTGTGTGTGTCTGTATCAGTATGTGTGTGTGTGTCTGTATCAGTATGTATGTGTGTGTCTGTATCAGTATGTGTGTGTGTTTGTATCAGTATGTGTGTGTGTGTCTGTATCAGTATATGTGTGTGTGTCTGTTTCAGTATGTGTGTGTGTCTGTATCAGTATGTGTGTGTGTGTCAGTATCAGCATGTGTGTGTGTCTGTATCAGTACGTGTGTGTGTCTGTATCAGTATGTGTGTGCATGTCTGTATCAGTATGTGTGTGTCTCTGTATCAGTATGTGTGTGTGTGTCGGTATCAGTATGTGTGTGTGCCTGTATCAGTATGTGTGTGGGTGTCTGTATCAGTATGTGTGTGTGTCTGTATCAGTATGTGTGTGTGTGTCTGTATCAGTATGTGTGTGTGCATGTCTGTATCAGTATGTGTGTGTGTCTGTATCAGTATGTGTGTGTGTGTCTGTATCAGTATGTGTGTGTGTCTGTATCAGTATGTGTGCATGTCTGTATCAGTATGTGTGTGTGTCTTTATCAGTATGTGTGTGTGTCTGTATCAGTATGTGTGTGTGTGTGTCTGTATCTGTATGTATGTGTGTCTGTATCAGTATGTGTGTGTGTGTCTGTATCAGTATGTGTGTGTGTCTGTATCAGTATGTGTGTGTGTGTCTGTATCAGTATGTGTGTGTGTCTGTATCAGTATGTGTTTGTGTGTCTGTATCAGTATGTGTGTGTGTCTGTATCAGTATGTGTGTGCGTGTCTGTATCAGTATGTGTGTGAGTGTGTGTGTGTGTGTCTGTATCAGTATGTGTGTGTGTGTCTGTATCAGTATGTGTGTGTGTCTGTATCAGTATGTGTGTGTGTGTCTGTATCAGTATGTGTGTGTGTCTGTATCAGTGTGTGTGTGTGTGTGTCTGTATCAGTATGTGTGTGTGTCTGTATCAGTATGTGTGTGTGTGTCTGTATCAGTAAGTGTGCGTATCTGTATCAGTATGTGTGTGTGTCTGTATCAGTATGTGTGTGTGTGTCTGTATCAGTATGTGTGTGTGTGTCTGTATCAGTATATGTGTGTATCTGTATCAGTATGTGTGTGTGTGTCTGTATCAGTATGTGTGTGTATCTGTATCCGTATGTGTGTGTGTCTGTATCAGTATATGTGTGTCTGTATCAGTATGTGTGTGTGTGTCTGTATCAGTATGTGTGTGTGTCTGTATCAGTATGTGTGTGTGTGTCTGTATCACTATGTGTGTGTGTCTGTATCAGTATGTGTGTGTGTGTCTGTATCAGTATGTGTGTGTGTCTGTATCAGTATGTGTGTGTGTGTCTGTATCACTATGTGTGTGTATCTGTATCAGTATGTGTGTGTGTCTGTATCAGTATGTGTGTGTGTGTCTGTATCAGTATGTGTGTGTGTCTGTATCAGTATGTGTGTGTGTGTCTGTATCAGTATGTGTGTGTCTGTATCAGTATGTGTGTGCATGTCTGTATCAGTATGTGTGTGTGTGTCTGTATCAGTATGTGTGTGTGTCTGTATCTGTATGTGTGTGTGTGTCTGTATCAGTATGTGTGTGTGTGTCAGTATCAGTATGTGTGTGTGTCTGTATCAGTATGTGTGTGTGTGTCTGTATCAGTATGTGTGTGTGTCTGTATCGATATGTGTGTGGTGTGTCTGTATCAGTATGTGTGTGCATGTCTGTATCAGTATGTGTGTGTGTGTCTGTATCAGTATGTGTGTGTGTCTGTATCTGTATGTGTGTGTGTGTCTGTATCAGTATGTGTGTGTGTGTCAGTATCAGTATGTGTGTGTGTCTGTATAAGTATGTATGTGTGTGTCTGTATCAGCATGTGTGTGTGTGTGTGTCTGTATCAGTATGTGTGTGTGTCTGTATCAGCCTGTGTGTGTGTCTGTATCAGTATGTGTGTGTGCATGTCTGTATCAGTATGTGTGTGTGTGTCTGTATCAGTATGTGTGTCTGTCTGTATCAGTATGTGTGTGTGTCTGTATCAGTATGTGTGTGTGTGTCTGTATCAGTATGTGTGTGTGTCTGTATCAGTATGTGTGTGTGTGTCTGTATCAGTATATGTGTGTGTCTGTATCAGTATGTGTGTGTGTGTCTGTATAAGTATGTGTGTGTGTGTATGTATCAGTATGTGTGTGTGTGTCTGTATCAGTATGTGTGTGTCTGTATCAGTATGTGTGTGTGTCTGTATCAGTATGTGTGTGTGTGTCTGTATCAGTATGTGTGTGTGTCTGTATCAGTATGTGTGTGTGTCTCTGTATCAGTATGTGTGTGTGTCTGTATCAGTATGTGTGTGTGTCTGTATCAGTATGTGTATGTGTGTCTGTATCACTATGTGTGTGTATCTGTATCAGTATGTGTGTGTGTCTGTATCAGTATGTGTGTGCATGTCTGTATCAGTATGTGTGTGCATGTCTGTATCAGTATGTGTGTGTGTGTCTGTATCTGTATGTGTGTGTCTGTATCAGTATGTGTGTGTGTGTCTGTATCAGTATGTGTGTGTGTGTTTGTATCAGTATGTGTGTGTGTGTCTGTATCAGTATGTGTGTGTGTCTGTATCAGTTTGTGTGTCTGTGTATTTATCAGTATGTGTGTGTGTGTCTGTATCAGTATGTGTGTGTGTGTCTGTATCAGTATGTGTGTGTGTCTGTATCAGTATGTGTGTGTGTGTCTGTATCAGTATGTGTGTGTGTGTCTGTATCAGTATGTGTGTGTGTGTCTGTATCACTATGTGTGTGTGTGTCTGTATCAGTAGGTGTGTGTGTGTCTGTATCAGTATGTGTGTGTGTCTGTATCAGTATGTGTGTGTGTGTCTGTATCAGTATGTGTGTGTGTGTCTGTATCAGTATGTGTGTATGTCTGTATCAGTATGTGTGTGTGTGTATGTATCAGTATGTGTGTGTGTGTGTCTGTATCAGTATGTGTGTGTGTGTCTGTATCAGTATGTGTGTGTGTCTGTATCAGTATGTGTGTGTGTCTGTATCAGTATGTGTGTGTGTCTGTATCAGTATGTGTGTGTGTCTGTATCAGTATGTGTGTGTGTCTGTATCAGTATGTGTGTGTGTGTCTGTATCAGTATGTGTGTGTGTCTGTATCAGTATGTGTGTGTGTGTCTGTATCAGTATGTGTGTGTGTGTTTGTATCAGTATGTATGTGTGTGTCTGTATCAGTATGTGTGTGTGTCTGTATCAGTATGTGTGTGTGTGTATGTATCAGTATGTGTGTGTGTGTCTGTATCAGTATGTGTGTGTGTGTCTGTATCAGTATGTGTGTGTGTCTGTATCAGTATGTGTGTGTGTGTCTGTATCAGTATGTGTGTGTGTCTGTATCAGTATGTGTGTGTGTGTCTGTATCAGTATGTGTGTGTGTGTCTGTATCGGTATGTGTGTGTGTCTGTATCAGTATGTGTGTGTGTGTCTGTATCAGTATGTGTGTGTATCTGTATCAGTATGTGTGTGTGTCTGTATCAGTATGTGTGTGTGTCTGTATCAGTATGTGTGTGTGTGTCTGCATCAGTATGTGTGTATGTGTCTGTATCACTATGTGTGTGTGTCTGTATCAGTATGTGCGTCTGCATCAGTATGTGTGTGTGTCTGTATCAGTATGTGTGTGTGTGTCTGTATCAGTATGTGTGTGTGTCTGTATCAGTATGTGTGTGTGTGTTTGTATCAGTATGTGTGTGTGTGTATGTATCAGTATGTGTGTGTGTGTCTGTATCAGTATGTGTGTGTGTCTGTATCAGTATGTGTGTGTGTGTCTGTATCAGTATGTGTGTGTGTGTCTGTATCAGTATGTGTGTGTGTGTCTGTATCAGTATGTGTGTGTGTCTCTGTATCAGTATGTGTGTGTGTCTGTATCAGTATGTGTGTGTGTCTGTATCAGTATGTGTGTGTGTGTCTGTATCACTATGTGTGTGTATCTGTATCAGTATGTGTGTGTGTGTCTGTATCAGTATGTGTGTGCATGTCTGTATCAGTATGTCTGTGCATGCCTGTATCAGTATGTGTGTGTGTGTCTGTATCAGTATGTGTGTGTGTGTCTGTATCAGTATGTGTGTGTGTGTCTGTATCAGTATGTGTGTGTGTTTGTATCAGTATGTGTGTGTGTGTCTGTATCAGTATGTGTGTGAGTCTGTATCAGTATGTGTGTGTCTGTATGTATCAGTATGTGTGTGTGTGTCTGTATCAGTATGTGTGTGTGTGTCTGTATCAGTATGTGTGTGTGTGTGTCTGTATCAGTATGTGTGTGTGTCTGTATCAGTATGTGTGTGTGTCTGTATCAGCATGTGTGTGTGTGTCTGTATCGGTATGTGTGTGTGTGTCTGTATCAGTATGTGTGAGTATCTGTATCAGAATGTGTGTGTGTCTGTATCAGTATGTGTGTGTGTGTCTGTATCAGTATGTGTGTGTATGTCTGTATCAGTATGTGTGTGTGTGTCTGTATCACTATGTGCATGTGTGTCTGTATCAGTATGTGCGTGTGTGTCTGTATCAGTATGTGTGTGTGTCTGTATCAGTATGTGTGCATGTCTGTATCAGTATGTGTGTGTGTCTTTATCAGTATGTGTGTGTGTCTGTTTCAATATGTGTGTGTGTGTCTGTATCAGTATGTATGTGTGTCTGTATCAGTATGTGTGTGTGTGTCTGTATCAGTATGTATGTGTGTCTGTATCAGTATGTGTGTGTGTGTCTGTATCCGTATGTATTTGTGTCTGTATCAGTATGTGTGTGTGTCAGTATCAGTATGTGTGTGTGTCAGTATCAGTATGTGTGTGTGTATCTGTATCAGTATATGTGTGTGTGTCTGTATCAGTATGTGTGTGTGTCTGTATCAGTATATGTGTGTGTGTCTCTATCAGTATATGTGTGTGTGTCTGTATCAGTATGTGTGTGTGTCTGTATCAGTATGTGTGTGTGTGTCTGTATCAGTATGTGTGTGTGTCTGTATCAGTATGTGTTTGTGTGTCTGTATCAGTATGTGTGTGTGTCTGTATCAGTATGTGTGTGCGTGTCTGTATCAGTATGTGTGTGTGTGTGTGTGTGTCTGTATCAGTATGTGTGTGTGTGTCTGTATCAGTATGTGTGTGTGTCTGTATCAGTATGTGTGTGTGTGTCTGTATCAGTATGTGTGTGTGTCTGTATCAGTGTGTGTGTGTGTCTGTATCAGTATGTGTGTGTGTCTGTATCAGTATGTGTGTGTGTGTCTGTATCAGTAAGTGTGCGTATCTGTATCAGTATGTGTGTGTGACTGTATCAGTATGTGTGTGTGTGTCTGTATCAGTGTGTGTGTGTGTGTCTGTATCAGTATGTGTGTGTATCTGTATCAGTATGTGTGTGTGTGTCTGTATCAGTATGTGTGTATATCTGTATCTGTATGTGTGTGTGTCTGTATCAGTATGTGTGTGTCTGTATCAGTATGTGTGTGTGTGTCTGTATCAGTATGTGTGTGTGTCTGTATCAGTATGTGTGTGTGTGTCTGTATCACTATTTGTGTGTGTCTGTATCAGTATGTGTGTGTGTGTCTGTATCAGTATGTGTGTGTGTCTGTATCAGTATGTGTGTGTGTGTCTGTATCACTATGTGTGTGTATCTGTATCAGTACGTGTGTGTGTCTGTATCAGTATGTGTGTGTGTGTGTATCAGTATGTGTGTGTGTCTGTATCAGTATGTGTGTGTGTGTCTGTATCAGTATGTGTGTGTGTCTGTATCAGTATGTGTGTGCATGTCTGTATCAGTATGTGTGTGTGTGTCTGTATCAGTATGTGTGTGTGTCTCTATCTGTATGTGTGTGTGTGTCTGTATCAGTATGTGTGTGCATATCTGTATCAGTATGTGTGCGTGTGTCTGCAACAGTATGTGTGTGTGTGTGTCTGTATCAGTATGTGTGTGTGTCTGTATCAGTATGTGTGTGTGTCTGTATCAGTATATATGTGTGTCTGTATCAGTATGTGTGTGTGTGTCAGTATCAGTATGTGTGTGTGTCTGTATCAGTATGTGTGTGTGTGGCTGTATCAGTATGTGTGTGCATGTCTGTATCAGAATGTGTGTGTGTGTATGTATCAGTATGTGTGTGTGTCTGTATCAGTATGTATGTGTGTGTCTGTATCAGCATGTGTGTGTGTGTGTCTGTATCAGTATGTGTGTGTGTCTGTATCAGCCTGTGTGTGTGTCTGTGTCAGTATGTGTGTGTGCATGTCTGTATCAGTATGTGTGTGTGTCTGTATCAGTATGTGTGTGTGTGTCTGTATCAGTATGTGTGTGTGTCTGTATCAGTATGTGTGTGTGTGTCTGTATCAGTATGTGTGTGTGTCTGTATCAGTATGTGTGTGTGTCTGTATCAGTATGTGTTGGCATGTCTGTATCAGTATGTGTGTGTGTCTGTATCAGTATGTGTGTGTGTGTTGTATCAGTATGTGTGTGTGTCTGTATCAGTATGGGTGTGGGTGTCTGTATCAGTATGTCTGTGTGTCTGTATCAGTATATGTGTGTGTGTCTGTATCAGTATGTGTGTGTGTGTCTGTATCAGTATGTGTGTATGTCTGTATCAGTATGTGTGTGTGTGTGTCTGTATCAGTATGTGTGTGTGTGTCTGTATCAGTATGTGTGTGTGTGTCTGTATCAGTATGTGTGTGTGTTTGTATCAGTATGTGTGTGTGTGTCTGTATCAGTATATGTGTGTGTGTCTGTATCAGTATATGTGTGTGTCTGTATCAGTATGTGTGTGTGTGTCAGTATCAGCATGTGTGTGTGTGTCTGTATCAGTATGTGTGTGTGTCTGTATCAGTATGTGTGTGTGTATGTATCAGTACGTGTGTGCATGTCTGTATCAGTATGTGTGTGTGTCTGTATCAGTATGTGTGTGTGTGTCTGTATCAGTATGTGTGTGTGCATGTCTGTATCAGTATGTGTGTGTGTCTGTATCAGTATGTGTGTGTGTGTCTGTATCAGTATGTGTGTGTGTCTGTATCAGTATGTGTGCATGTCTGTATCAGTATGTGTGTGTGTCTTTATCAGTATGTGTGTGTGTCTGTATCAGTATGTGTGTGTGTGTCTGTATCAGTATGTATGTGTGTCTGTATCAGTATGTGTGTGTGTGTCTGTATCAGTATGTATGTGTGTCTGTATCAGTATTTGTGTGTGTGTCTGTATCAGTATGTATGTGTGTCTGTATCAGTATGTGTGTGTGTCAGTATCAGTATGTGTGTGTGTCAGTATCAGTATGTGTGTGTGTATCTGTATCAGTATATGTGTGTGTGTCTGTATCAGTATGTGTGTGTGTCTGTATCAGTATATGTGTGTGTGTCTGTATCAGTATGTATGTGTGTCTGTATCAGTATATGTGTGTGTGTCTGTATCAGTATGTGTGTGTGTCTGTATCAGTATGTGTGTGTGTGTCTGTATCAGTATGTGTGAGTGTCTGTATCAGTATGTGTTTGTGTGTCTGTATCAGTATGTGTGTGTGTGTCTGTATCAGTATGTGTGTGCGTGTCTGTATCAGTATGTGTGTGTGTGTGTGTGTCTGTCTGTATCAGTATGTGTGTGTGTCTGTATCAGTATGTGTGTGTGTGGCTGTATCAGTATGTGTGTGCATGTCTGTATCAGAATGTGTGTGTGTGTATGTATCAGTATGTGTGTGTGTCTGTATCAGTATGTATGTGTGTGTCTGTATCAGCATGTGTGTGTGTGTGTCTGTATCAGTATGTGTGTGTGTCTGTATCAGCCTGTGTGTGTGTCTGTGTCAGTATGTGTGTGTGCATGTCTGTATCAGTATGTGTGTGTGTCTGTATCAGTATGTGTGTGTGTGTCTGTATCAGTATGTGTGTGTGTCTGTATCAGTATGTGTGTGTGTGTCTGTATCAGTATGTGTGTGTGTCTGTATCAGTATGTGTGTGTGTCTGTATCAGTATGTGTTGGCATGTCTGTATCAGTATGTGTGTGTGTCTGTATCAGTATGTGTGTGTGTGTTGTATCAGTATGTGTGTGTGTCTGTATCAGTATGGGTGTGGGTGTCTGTATCAGTATGTCTGTGTGTCTGTATCAGTATATGTGTGTGTGTCTGTATCAGTATGTGTGTGTGTGTCTGTATCAGTATGTGTGTATGTCTGTATCAGTATGTGTGTGTGTGTGTCTGTATCAGTATGTGTGTGTGTGTCTGTATCAGTATGTGTGTGTGTGTCTGTATCAGTATGTGTGTGTGTTTGTATCAGTATGTGTGTGTGTGTCTGTATCAGTATATGTGTGTGTGTCTGTATCAGTATATGTGTGTGTCTGTATCAGTATGTGTGTGTGTGTCAGTATCAGCATGTGTGTGTGTGTCTGTATCAGTATGTGTGTGTGTCTGTATCAGTATGTGTGTGTGTATGTATCAGTATGTGTGTGCATGTCTGTATCAGTATGTGTGTGTGTCTGTATCAGTATGTGTGTGTGTGTCTGTATCAGTATGTGTGTGTGCATGTCTGTATCAGTATGTGTGTGTGTCTGTATCAGTATGTGTGTGTGTGTCTGTATCAGTATGTGTGTGTGTCTGTATCAGTATGTGTGCATGTCTGTATCAGTATGTGTGTGTGTCTTTATCAGTATGTGTGTGTGTCTGTATCAGTATGTGTGTGTGTGTCTGTATCAGTATGTATGTGTGTCTGTATCAGTATGTGTGTGTGTGTCTGTATCAGTATGTATGTGTGTCTGTATCAGTATTTGTGTGTGTGTCTGTATCAGTATGTATGTGTGTCTGTATCAGTATGTGTGTGTGTCAGTATCAGTATGTGTGTGTGTCAGTATCAGTATGTGTGTGTGTATCTGTATCAGTATATGTGTGTGTGTCTGTATCAGTATGTGTGTGTGTCTGTATCAGTATATGTGTGTGTGTCTGTATCAGTATGTATGTGTGTCTGTATCAGTATATGTGTGTGTGTCTGTATCAGTATGTGTGTGTGTCTGTATCAGTATGTGTGTGTGTGTCTGTATCAGTATGTGTGAGTGTCTGTATCAGTATGTGTTTGTGTGTCTGTATCAGTATGTGTGTGTGTGTCTGTATCAGTATGTGTGTGCGTGTCTGTATCAGTATGTGTGTGTGTGTGTGTGTCTGTCTGTATCAGTATGTGTGTGTGTCTGTATCAGTATGTGTGTGTGTGTCTGTATCAGTATGTGTGTGTGTCTGTATCAGTGTGTGTGTGTGTCTGTATCAGTATGTGTGTGTGTCTGTATCAGTATGTGTGTGTGTGTCTGTATCAGTAAGTGTGCGTATCTGTATCAGTATGTGTGTGTGTCTGTATCAGTATGTGTGTGTGTGTCTGTATCAGTATGTGTGTGTGTGTCTGTATCAGTATGTGTGTGTGTATCTGTATCAGTATGTGTGTGTGTCTGTATCAGTATGTGTGTGTGTCTGTATCAGTATGTGTGTGTGTGTCTGTATCAGTATGTGTGTATGTGTCTGTATCACTATGTGTGTGTGTCTGTATCAGTATGTGCGTCTGTATCAGTATGTGTGTGTGTCTGTATCTGTATGTGTGTGTGTGTCTGTATCAGTATGTGTGTGTGTCTGTATCAGTATGTGTGTGTGTGTTTGTATCAGTATGTGTGTGTGTGTATGTATCAGTATGTGTGTGTGTGTCTGTATCAGTATGTGTGTGTGTCTGTATCAGCATGTGTGTGTGTCTGTATCAGTATGTGTGTGTGTGTCTGTATCAGTATGTGTGTGTGTCTGTATCAGTATGTCTGTGTGTCTCTGTATCAGTATGTGTGTGTGTCTGTATCAGTATGTGTGTGTGTCTGTATCAGTATGTGTGTGTGTGTCTGTATCACTATGTGTGTGTATCTGTATCAGTATGTGTGTGTGTGTCTGTATCAGTATGTGTGTGCATGTCTGTATCAGTATGTCTGTGCATGTCTGTATCAGTATGTGTGTGTGTCTGTATCAGTATGTGTGTGTGTGTCTGTATCAGTATGTGTGTGTGTGTCTGTATCAGTATGTGTGTGTGTCTGTATCAGTATGTGTGTGTGTGTATGTATCAGTATGTGTGTGTGTGTCTGTATCAGTATGTGTGTGTGTGTCTGTATCAGTATGTGTGTGTGTGTCTGTATCAGTATGTGTGTGTGTCTGTATCAGTATGTGTGTGTGTCTGTATCACCATGTGTGTGTCTGTCTGTATCGGTATGTGTGTGTGTGTCTGTATCAGTATGTGTGTGTATCTGTATCAGTATGTGTGTGTGTCTGTATCAGTATGTGTGTGCATGTCTGTATCAGTATGTGTGTGTGTGTCTGTATCAGTATGTGTGTGCATATCTGTATCAGTATGTGTGCGTGTGTCTGTAACAGTATGTGTGTGTGTGTGTCTGTATCAGTATGTGTGTGTGTCTGTATCAGTATGTGTGTGTGTCTGTATCAGTATATATGTGTGTCTGTATCAGTATGTGTGTGTGTGTCTGTATCAGTATGTGTGTGCATGTCTGTATCAGAATGTGTGTGTGTGTATGTATCAGTATGTGTGTGTCTGTATCAGTATGTATGTGTGTGTCTGTATCAGCATGTGTGTGTGTGTGTCTGTATCAGTATGTGTGTGTGTCTGTATCAGCCTGTGTGTGTGTCTGTGTCAGTATGTGTGTGTGCATGTCTGTATCAGTATGTGTGTGTGTCTGTATCAGTATGTGTGTGTGTGTCTGTATCAGTATGTGTGTGTGTCTGTATCAGTATGTGTGTGTGTGTCTGTATCAGTATGTGTGTGTGTCTGTATCAGTATGTGTGCATGTCTGTATCAGTATGTGTGTGTGTGTCTGTATCAGTATGTGTGTGTGTCTGTATCAGTATGTGTGTGTGTCTGTATCAGTATGTGTGTGTGTGTCTGTATCAGTATGTGTGTGTGTCTGTATCAGTATGTGTGTGTGTCTGTATCAGTATGTGTGTGCATGTCTGTATCAGTATGTGTGTGGGTGTCTGTATCAGTATGTGTGTGTGTCTGTATCAGTATATGTGTGTGTGTCTGTATCAGTATGTGTGTGTGTGTCTGTATCAGTATGTGTGTATGTCTGTATCAGTATGTGTGTGTGTGTGTCTGTATCAGTATGTGTGTGTGTGTCTGTATCAGTATGTGTGTGTGTGTCTGTATCAGTATGTGTGTGTGTTTGTATCAGTATGTGTGTGTGTGTCTGTATCAGTATATGTGTGTGTGTCTGTATCAGTATATGTGTGTGTCTGTATCAGTATGTGTGTGTGTGTCAGTATCAGCATGTGTGTGTGTGTCTGTATCAGTATGTGTGTGTGTCTGTATCAGTATGTGTGTGTGTCTGTATCAGTACGTGTGTGCATGTCTGTATCAGTATGTGTGTCTGTCTGTATCAGTATGTGTGTGTGTGTCGGTATCAGTGTTTGTGTGTGCCTGTATCAGTATGTGTGTGGGTGTCTGTATCAGTATGTGTGTGTGCATGTCTGTATCAGTATGTGTGTGTGTCTGTATCAGTATGTGTGTGTGTGTCTGTATCAGTATGTGTGTGTGTCTGTATCAGTATGTGTGCATGTCTGTATCAGTATGTGTGTGTGTCTTTATCAGTATGTGTGTGTGTCTGTATCAGTATGTGTGTGTGTGTCTGTATCAGTATGTAAGTGTGTCTGTATCAGTATGTGTGTGTGTGTCTGTATCAGTATGTATGTGTGTCTGTATCAGTATGTGTGTGTGTGTCTGTATCAGTATGTATGTGTGTCTGTATCAGTATGTGTGTGTGTCAGTATCAGTACGTGTGTGTGTCAGTATCAGTATGTGTGTGTGTATCTGTATCAGTATATGTGTGTGTGTCTGTATCAGTATGTGTGTGTGTCTGTATCAGTATATGTGTGTGTGTCTGTATCAGTATGTATGTGTGTCTGTATCAGTATATGTGTGTGTGTCTGTATCAGTATGTGTGTGTGTCTGTATCAGTATGTGTGTGTGTGTCTGTATCAGTATGTGTGAGTGTCTGTATCAGTATGTGTGTGTGTCTGTATCAGTATGTGTGTGTGTGTCTGTATCAGTATGTGTGTGTGTGTCTGTATCAGTATGTGTGTGTGTGTCTGTATCAGTATGTGTGTGTGTCTGTATCAGTATGTGTGTGTGTGTATGTATCAGTATGTGTGTGTGTGTCTGTATCAGTATGTGTGTGTGTGTCTGTATCAGTATGTGTGTGTGTGTCTGTATCAGTATGTGTGTGTGTCTGTATCAGTATGTGTGTGTGTCTGTATCAGCATGTGTGGGTCTGTCTGTATCGGTATGTGTGTGTGTGTCTGTATCAGTATGTGTGTGTATCTGTATCAGTATGTGTGTGTGTCTGTATCAGTATGTGTGTGTGTGTCTGTATCAGTATGTGTGTGTATGTCTGTATCAGTATGTGTGTGTGTCTGTATCACTATGTGTGTGTGTGTCTGTATCAGTATGTGTTTGTGTGTCTGTATCAGTATGTGTGTGTGTCTGTATCAGTATGTTTGTGTGTGTCTGTATCAGTATGTGTGTGTGTGTCTGTATCAGTATGTGTGTGTGTCTATATCAGTATGTGTGTGTGTGTATGTATCAGTATGTGTGTGTGTGTATGTATCAATATGTGTGTGTGTGTCTGTATCAGTATGTGTGTGTGTCTGTATCAGTATGTGTGTGTGTCAGTATCTGTATGTGTGTGTGTCTGTATCAGTATGTGTGTGTGTCTGTATCAGTATGTGTGTGTGTGTCTGTATCAGTATGTGTGTGTGTGTCTGTATCAGTATGTGTGTGTGTCTGTATCAGTATGTGTGTGTGTCTGTATCAGTATGTGTGTGTGTGTCTGTATCAGTATGTGTGTGTGTCTCTGTATCAGTATGTGTGTGTGTGTCTGTATCAGTATGTGTGTGTGTCTCTATCAGTATGTGAGTGTGTCTGTATCAGTATGTGTGTGTGTGTCTGTATAAGTATGTGTGTGTGTGTCTGTATCAGTATGTGTGTGTATCTGTATCAGTATGTGTGTGTGTCTGTATCAGTATGTGTGTGTGTGTCTGTATCAGTATGTGTGTGTATGTCTGTATCAGTATGTGTGTGTGTGTCTGTATCACTATGTGTGTGTGTGTCTGTATCAGTATGTGTTTGTGTGTCTGTATCAGTATGTGTGTGTGTCTGTATCAGTATGTTTGTGTGTGTCTGTATCAGTATGTGTGTGTGTGTCTGTATCAGTATGTGTGTGTGTCTATATCAGTATGTGTGTGTGTGTATGTATCAGTATGTGTGTGAGTGTATGTATCAATATGTGTGTGTGTGTCTGTATCAGTATGTGTGTGTGTCTGTATCAGTATGTGTGTGTGTCAGTATCTGTATGTGTGTGTGTCTGTATCAGTATGTGTGTGTGTCTGTATCAGTATGTGTGTGTGTGTCTGTATCAGTATGTGTGTGTGTGTCTGTATCAGTATGTGTGTGTGTCTGTATCAGTATGTGTGTGTGTCTGTATCAGTATGTGTGTGTGTGTCTGTATCAGTATGTGTGTGTGTCTCTGTATCAGTATGTGTGTGTGTGTCTGTATCAGTATGTGTGTGTGTCTCTATCAGTATGTGAGTGTGTCTGTATCAGTATGTGTGTGTGTGTCTGTATCAGTATGTGTGTGTGTCTATATCAGGATGTGTGTGTGTGTCTGTATCAGTATGTGTGTGCATGTCTGTATCAGTATGTGTGTGTGTCTGTATCAGTATGTGTGTGTGTGTCTGTATCAGTATGTGTGTGTGTCTCTATCAGTATGTGAGTGTGTCTGTATCAGTATGTGTGTGTGTGTCTGTATCAGTATGTGTGTGTGTCTATATCAGGATGTGTGTGTGTGTCTGTATCAGTATGTGTGTGCATGTCTGTATCTGTATGTGTGTGTGTGTCTGTATCAGTATATGTGCATGTCTGTATCAGTATGTGTGTGTGTGTCTGTATCAGTATGTGTGTGTGCATGTCTGTATCAGTATGTGTGTGTGTTTGTATCAGTATGTGTGCATGTCTGTATCAGTATGTGTGTGTGTGTCTGTATCAGTATGTGTGTGTGTCTGTATCAGTATGTGTGTGTGTCTGTATCAGTATGTGTGTGTGTGTCTGTATCAGTATGTGTGTGTGTCTGTATCAGTATGTGTGTGTGTCTGTATCAGTATGTGTGTGTGTCAGTATCTGTATGTGTGTGTGTCTGTATCAGTATGTGTGTGTGTCTGTATCAGTATGTGTGTGTGTGTCTGTATCAGTATGTGTGTGTGTGTCTGTATCAGTATGTGTGTGTGTCTGTATCAGTATGTGTGTGTGTCTGTATCAGTATGTGTGTGTGTGTCTGTATCAGTATGTGTGTGTGTGTCTGTATCAGTATGTGTGTATGTCTGTATCAGTATGTGTGTGTGTGTCTGTATCAGTATGTGTGTGTGTGTCTGTATCAGTATGTGTGTGTGTGTCTGTATCAGTATGTGTGTGTGTCTGTATCAGTATGTGTGTGTGTCTGTATCAGTATATGTGTGTGTCTGTATCAGTATGTGTGTGTGTCTGTATCAGTATGTGTGTGTGTGTCTGTATCAGTATGTGTGTGTGTGTCTGTATCAGTATGTGTGTGTGTCTGTATCAGTATGTGTGTGTGTCTGTATCAGTATGTGTGTGTGTGTCTGTATCAGTATGTGTGTGTGTCTCTGTATCAGTATGTGTGTGTGTGTCTGTATCAGTATGTGTGTGTGTCTCTATCAGTATATGAGTGTGTCTGTATCAGTATGTGTGTGTGTGTCTGTATCAGTATGTGTGTGTGTCTATATCAGGATGTGTGTGTGTGTCTGTATCAGTATGTGTGTGCATGTCTGTATCAGTATGTGTGTGTGTCTGTATCAGTATGTGTGTGTGTGTCTGTATCAGTATGTGTGTGTGTCTCTATCAGTATGTGAGTGTGTCTGTATCAGTATGTGTGTGTGTGTCTGTATCAGTATGTGTGTGTGTCTATATCAGGATGTGTGTGTGTGTCTGTATCAGTATGTGTGTGCATGTCTGTATCTGTATGTGTGTGTGTGTCTGTATCAGTATATGTGCATGTCTGTATCAGTATGTGTGTGTGTGTCTGTATCAGTATGTGTGTGTGCATGTCTGTATCAGTATGTGTGTGTGTCTGTATCAGTATGTGTGCATGTCTGTATCAGTATGTGTGTGTGTGTCTGTATCAGTATGTGTGCATGTCTGTATCAGTATGTGTGTGTGTGTCTGTATCAGTATGTGTGTGTGTCTGTATCAGTATGTGTGTGTGTCTGTATCAGTATGTGTGTGTGTGTCTGTATCAGTATGTGTGTGTGTCTGTATCAGTATGTGTGTGTGTCTGTATCAGTATGTGTGTGGGTGTCTGTATCAGTATGTGTGTGTGTCTGTATCAGTATATGTGTGTGTGTCTGTATCAGTATGTGTGTGTGTGTCTGTATCAGTATGTGTGTATGTCTGTATCAGTATGTGTGTGTGTGTCTGTATCAGTATGTGTGTGTGTGTCTGTATCAGTATGTGTGTGTGTGTCTGTATCAGTATGTGTGTGTGTTTGTAACAGTATGTGTGTGTGTGTCTGTATCAGTATATGTGTGTGTGTCTGTATCAGTATGTGTGTGTGTCTGTATCAGTATGTGTGTGTGTGTCAGTATCAGCATGTGTGTGTGTCTGTATCAGTATGTGTGTGTGTCTGTATCAGTATGTGTGTGTGTCTGTATCAGTATGTGTGTGCATGTCTGTATCAGTATGTGTGTGTGTCTGTATCAGTATGTGTGTGTGTGTGTCGGTATCAGTATGTGTGTGTGTCTGTATCAGTATGTGTGTGTGTGTATGTATCAGTATGTGTGTGTGTGTCTGTATCAATATGTGCGTGTGTGTCTGTATCAGTATGTGTGTGTGTCTGTATCAGTATGTGTGTGTGTCTGTATCAGTATATGTGTGTGTCTGTATCAGTATGTGTGTGTGTCTGTATCAGTATGTGTGTGTGTGTCTGTATCAGTATGTGTGTGTGTGTCTGTATCAGTATGTGTGTGTGTCTGTATCAGTATGTGTGTGTGTCTGTATCAGTATGTGTGTGTGTGTCTGTATCAGTATGTGTGTGTGTCTCTATCAGTATGTGAGTGTGTCTGTATCAGTAGGTGTGTGTGTGTCTGTATCAGTATGTGTGTGTGTGTCTGTATCAGTATGTGTGTGTATCTGTATCAGTATGTGTGTGTGTCTGTATCAGTATGTGTGTGTGTCTGTATCAGTATGTGTGTGTGTGTCTGTATCAGTATGTGTGTGTGTGTCTGTATCAGTATGTGTGTGTGTGTCTGTATCAGTATGTGTGTGTATCTGTATCAGTATGTGTGTGTGTCTGTATCAGTATGTGTGTGTGTCTGTATCAGTATGTGAGTGTGTCTGTATCAGTAGGTGTGTGTGTGTCTGTATCAGTATGTGTGTGTGTCTATATCAGGATGTGTGTGTGTGTCTGTATCAGTATGTGTGTGCATGTCTGTATCAGTATGTGTGTGTGTGTCTGTATCAGTATGTGTGTGTGTGTCTGTATCAGTATGTGTGTGTGTCTCTATCAGTATGTGAGTGTGTCTGTATCAGTATGTGTGTGTGTGTCTGTATCAGTATGTGTGTGTGTCTATATCAGGATGTGTGTGTGTGTCTGTATCAGTATGTGTGTGCATGTCTGTATCTGTATGTGTGTGTGTGTCTGTATCAGTATGTGTGTGTGTGTCTGTATCAGTATGTGTGTGTGTCTATATCAGGATGTGTGTGTGTGTCTGTATCAGTATGTGTGTGCATGTCTGTATCTGTATGTGTGTGTGTGTCTGTATCAGTATGTCTGTGTGTGTCTGTATCACTATGTGTGTGTATCTGTATCAGTATGTGTGTGTGTCTGTATCAGTATGTGTGTGTGTCTGTATCAGTATGTGTGTGTGTGTCTGTATCAGTATGTGTGTGTGTGTCTGTATCAGTATGTGTGTATGTGTCTGTATCACTATGTGTGTGTGTCTGTATCAGTATGTGCGTCTGTATCAGTATGTGTGTGTGTGTCTGTATCAGTATGTGTGTGTGTCTATATCAGGATGTGTGTGTGTGTCTGTATCAGTATGTGTGTGCATGTCTGTATCAGTATGTGTGTGTGTGTCTGTATCAGTATGTGTGTGTGTGTCTGTATCAGTATGTGTGTGTGTCTGTATCAGTATGTGTGTGTGTCTGTATCAGTATGTGTGTGTGTCTGTATCAGTATGTGTGTGTGTGTCTGTATCAGTATGTGTGTGTATGTCTGTATCAGTATGTGTGTGTGTGTCTGTATCAGTATGTGTGTGTGTGTCTGTATCAGTATGTCTGTGCATGTCTGTATCAGTATGTGTGTGTGTGTCTGTATCAGTATGTGTGTGTGTGTCTGTATCAGTATGTCTGTGCATGTCTGTATCAGTATGTGTGTGTGTGTCTGTATCAGTATGTGTGTGTCTGTCTGTATCAGTATGTGTGTGTGTGTCTGTATCAGTATGTGTGTGTGTGTCTGTATCAGTATGTCTGTGCATGTCTGTATCAGTATGTGTGTGTGTGTCTGTATCAGTATGTGTGTGTATGTCTGTATCAGTATGTGTGTGTGTGTCTGTATCAGTATGTGTGTGTGTGTCTGTATCAGTATGTCTGTGCATGTCTGTATCAGTATGTGTGTGTGTGTCTGTATCAGTATGTGTGTGTCTGTCTGTATCAGTATGTGTGTGTATGTCTGTATCAGTATGTGTGTGTGTGTCTGTATCAGTATGTGTGTGTGTGTCTGTATCAGTATGTGTGTGCATGTCTGTATCAGTATGTGTGTGCATGTCTGTATCAGTATGTGTGTGTATCTGTATCAGTATGTCTGTGCATGTCTGTATCAGTATGTGTGTGTGTGTCTGTATCAGTATGTGTGTGTGTGTCTGTATCAGTATGTGTGTGTGTATCTGTATCAGTATGTCTGTGCATGTCTGTATCAGTATGTGTGTGTGTGTCTGTATCAGTATGTGTGTGTGTGTCTGTATCAGTATGTGTGTGTGTGTCTGTATCAGTATGTGTGTGTGTGTCTGTATCAGTATGTGTGTGTATCTGTATCAGTATGTCTGTGCATGTCTGTATCAGTATGTGTGTGTGTGTATGTATCAGTATGTGTGTGTATGTCTGTATCAGTATGTGTGTGTGTGTCTGTATCAGTATGTGTGTGTGTGTCTGTATCAGTATGTGTGTGTGTGTCTGTATCAGTATGTGTGTGTGTGTCTGTATCAGTATGTGTGTGTGTGTATGTATCAGTATGTCTGTGCATGTCTGTATCAGTATGTGTGTGTGTGTCTGTATCAGTATGTGTGTATGTGTCTGTATCAGTATGTGTGTGTGTGTCTGTATCAGTATGTGTGTGTGTGTCTGTATCAGTATGTGTGTGTGTGTCTGTATCAGTATGTGTGTGTATCTGTATCAGTATGTCTGTGCATGTCTGTATCAGTATGTGTGTGTGTGTCTGTATCAGCATGTGTGTGTGTGTCTGTATCGGTATGTGTGTGTGTGTCTGTATCAGTATGTGTGTGTGTGTCTGTATCAGTATGTGTGTGTGTGTCTGTATCAGTATGTGTGTGTGTGTCTGTATCAGTATGTGTGTGTGTGTCTGTATCAGTATGTGTGTGTGTGTCTGTATCAGTATGTCTGTGCATGTCTGTATCAGTATGTGTGTGTGTGTCTGTATCAGCATGTGTGTGTGTGTCTGTATCGGTATGTGTGTGTGTGTCTGTATCAGTATGTGTGTGTGTGTCTGTATCAGTATGTGTGTGTGTGTCTGTATCAGTATGTGTGTGTGTGTCTGTATCAGTATGTCTGTGCATGTCTGTATCAGCATGTGTGTGTGTGTCTGTATCGGTATGTGTGTGTGTGTCTGTATCAGTATGTGTGTGTGTGTCTGTATCAGTATGTGTGTGTGTGTCTGTATCAGTATGTGTGTGTGTGTCTGTATCAGTATGTGTGTGTGTGTCTGTATCAGTATGTGTGTGTGTGTCTGTATCAGTATGTCTGTGCATGTCTGTATCAGTATGTGTGTGTGTGTCTGTATCAGCATGTGTGTGTGTGTCTGTATCGGTATGTGTGTGTGTGTCTGTATCAGTATGTGTGTGTGTGTCTGTATCAGTATGTGTGTGTGTGTCTGTATCAGTATGTGTGTGTGTGTCTGTATCAGTATGTCTGTGCATGTCTGTATCAGTATGTGTGTGTGTGTCTGTATCGGTATGTGTGTGTGTGTCTGTATCAGTATGTGTGTGTGTGTCTGTATCAGTATGTGTGTGTGTGTCTGTATCAGTATGTGTGTGTGTGTCTGTATCAGTATGTGTGTGTGTGTCTGTATCAGTATGTGTGTGTGTGTCTGTATCAGTATGTCTGTGCATGTCTGTATCAGTATGTGTGTGTGTGTCTGTATCAGTATGTGTGTGTGTCTGTATCAGTATGTGTGTGCATGTCTGTATCAGTATGTGCGTCTGTATCAGTATGTGTGTGTGTGTCTGTATCAGTATGTGTGTATGTGTCTGTATCACTATGTGTGTGTGTGTCTGTATCAGTATGTGTGTGTGTGTCTGTATCAGTATGTGTGTGTGTGTCTGTATCAGTATGTGTGTGTGTCTGTATCAGTATGTGTGTGTGTGTCTGTATCAGTATGTGTGTGTGTGTCTGTATCAGTATGTGTGTGTATCTGTATCAGTATGTCTGTGCATGTCTGTATCAGTATGTGTGTGTGTGTCTGTATCAGTATGTGTGTGTGTCTGTATCAGCATGTGTGTGTGTGTCTGTATCGGTATGTGTGTGTGTGTCTGTATCAGTATGTGTGTGTGTGTCTGTATCAGTATGTGTGTATGTGTCTGTATCACTATGTGTGTGTGTGTCTGTATCAGTATGTGTGTGTGTGTCTGTATCAGTATGTGTGTGTGTGTCTGTATCAGTATGTGTGTGTGTCTGTATCAGTATGTGTGTGTGCATGTCTGTATCAGTATGTGTGTGTGTCTGTATCAGTATGTGTGCATGTCTGTATCAGTATGTGTGTGTGTCTGTATCAGTATGTGTGTGTGTCTGTATCAGTATGTGTGTGTGTCTGTATCAGTATGTGTGTGTGTGTCTGTATCAGTATGTGTGTGTGTCTGTATCAGTATGTGTGTGTGTGTCTGTATCAGCATGTGTGTGTGTCTGTATCAGTATGTGTGTGTGTGTCTGTATCAGTATGTGTGTGTGTCTGTATCAGTATGTGTGTGTGTCTGTATCAGTATGTGTGTGTGTGTCTGTATCAGTATGTGTGTGTGTCTCTGTATCAGTATGTGTGTGTGTGTCTGTATCAGTATGTGTGTGTGTCTGTATCAGTATGTGTGTGTGTGTCTGTATCAGCATGTGTGTGTGTCTGTATCAGTATGTGTGTGTGTCTGTATCAGTATGTGTGTGTGTCTGTATCAGTATGTGTGTGTGTGTCTGTATCAGTATGTGTGTGTGTGTCTGTATCAGTATGTGTGTGTGTCTGTATCAGTATGTGTGTGTGTCTGTATCAGTATGTGTGTGTGTGTCTGTATCAGTATGTGTGTGTGTCTCTGTATCAGTATGTGTGTGTGTGTCTGTATCAGTATGTGTGTGTGTCTCTATCAGTATGTGAGTGTGTCTGTATCAGTATGTGTGTGTGTGTCTGTATCAGTATGTGTGTGTGTGTCTGTATCAGTATGTGTGTGTGTCTGTATCAGTATGTGTGTGTGTCTGTATCAGCATGTGTGTGTCTGTCTGTATCGGTATGTGTGTGTGTGTCTGTATCAGTATGTGTGTGTATCTGTATCAGTATGTGTGTGTGTCTGTATCAGTATGTGTGTGTGTGTCTGTATCAGTATGTGTGTGTATGTCTGTATCAGTATGTGTGTGTGTGTCTGTATCACTATGTGTGTGTGTGTCTGTATCAGTATGTGTTTGTGTGTCTGTATCAGTATGTGTGTGTGTCTGTATCAGTATGTTTGTGTGTGTCTGTATCAGTATGTGTGTGTGTGTCTGTATCAGTATGTGTGTGTGTCTATATCAGTATGTGTGTGTGTGTATGTATCAGTATGTGTGTGAGTGTATGTATCAATATGTGTGTGTGTGTCTGTATCAGTATGTGTGTGTGTCTGTATCAGTATGTGTGTGTGTCAGTATCTGTATGTGTGTGTGTCTGTATCAGTATGTGTGTGTGTCTGTATCAGTATGTGTGTGTGTGTCTGTATCAGTATGTGTGTGTGTGTCTGTATCAGTATGTGTGTGTGTCTGTATCAGTATGTGTGTGTGTCTGTATCAGTATGTGTGTGTGTGTCTGTATCAGTATGTGTGTGTGTCTCTGTATCAGTATGTGTGTGTGTGTCTGTATCAGTATGTGTGTGTGTCTCTATCAGTATGTGAGTGTGTCTGTATCAGTATGTGTGTGTGTGTCTGTATCAGTATGTGTGTGTGTCTATATCAGGATGTGTGTGTGTGTCTGTATCAGTATGTGTGTGCATGTCTGTATCAGTATGTGTGTGTGTCTGTATCAGTATGTGTGTGTGTGTCTGTATCAGTATGTGTGTGTGTCTCTATCAGTATGTGAGTGTGTCTGTATCAGTATGTGTGTGTGTGTCTGTATCAGTATGTGTGTGTGTCTATATCAGGATGTGTGTGTGTGTCTGTATCAGTATGTGTGTGCATGTCTGTATCTGTATGTGTGTGTGTGTCTGTATCAGTATATGTGCATGTCTGTATCAGTATGTGTGTGTGTGTCTGTATCAGTATGTGTGTGTGCATGTCTGTATCAGTATGTGTGTGTGTCTGTATCAGTATGTGTGCATGTCTGTATCAGTATGTGTGTGTGTGTCTGTATCAGTATGTGTGCATGTCTGTATCAGTATGTGTGTGTGTGTCTGTATCAGTATGTGTGTGTGTCTGTATCAGTATGTGTGTGTGTCTGTATCAGTATGTGTGTGTGTGTCTGTATCAGTATGTGTGTGTGTCTGTATCAGTATGTGTGTGTGTCTGTATCAGTATGTGTGTGGGTGTCTGTATCAGTATGTGTGTGTGTCTGTATCAGTATATGTGTGTGTGTCTGTATCAGTATGTGTGTGTGTGTCTGTATCAGTATGTGTGTATGTCTGTATCAGTATGTGTGTGTGTGTCTGTATCAGTATGTGTGTGTGTGTCTGTATCAGTATGTGTGTGTGTGTCTGTATCAGTATGTGTGTGTGTTTGTATCAGTATGTGTGTGTGTGTCTGTATCAGTATATGTGTGTGTGTCTGTATCAGTATGTGTGTGTGTCTGTATCAGTATGTGTGTGTGTGTCAGTATCAGCATGTGTGTGTGTCTGTATCAGTATGTGTGTGTGTCTGTATCAGTATGTGTGTGTGTCTGTATCAGTATGTGTGTGCATGTCTGTATCAGTATGTGTGTGTGTCTGTATCAGTATGTGTGTGTGTGTGTCGGTATCAGTATGTGTGTGTGTCTGTATCAGTATGTGTGTGTGTGTATGTATCAGTATGTGTGTGTGTGTCTGTATCAATATGTGCGTGTGTGTCTGTATCAGTATGTGTGTGTGTCTGTATCAGTATGTGTGTGTGTCTGTATCAGTATATGTGTGTGTCTGTATCAGTATGTGTGTGTGTCTGTATCAGTATGTGTGTGTGTGTCTGTATCAGTATGTGTGTGTGTGTCTGTATCAGTATGTGTGTGTGTCTGTATCAGTATGTGTGTGTGTCTGTATCAGTATGTGTGTGTGTGTCTGTATCAGTATGTGTGTGTGTCTCTGTATCAGTATGTGTGTGTGTCTGTATCAGTATGTGTGTGTGTCTGTATCAGTATGTGTGTGTGTGTCTGTATCAGTATGTGTGTGCGTGTCTGTATCAGTATGTGTGTGTGTGTCTGTATCAGTATGTGTTTGTGTCTGTAACAGTATGTGTGTGTGTCTGTATCAGTATGTGTGTGTGTGTGTGTGTGTGTATCAGTATGTATGTGTGTCTGTATCAATATATGTGTGTGTGTCTGTATCAGTATGTGTGTGTGTCTGTATCAGTATGTGTGTGTGTGTCTGTATCAGTATGTGTGTGTGTCTGTATCAGTATGTGTTTGTGTGTCTGTATCAGTATGTGTGTGTGTCTGTATCAGTATGGGTGTGCGTGTCTGTATCAGTATGTGTGTGTGTGTGTGTGTGTGTGTCTGTATCAGTATGTGTTTGTGTCTGTAACAGTATGTGTGCATATCTGTATCAGTATGTGTGTGTGTCTGTATCAGTATGTGTGAGTGTCTGTATCAGTATGTGTGTGTGTGTTTGTATCAGTATGTGTGTGTGTGTCTGTATCAGTATGTGTGTGTGTGTCTGTATCAGTATGTATGTGTGTCTGTATCAGTATGTGTGTGTGTCTGTATCAGTATGTGTGTGTGTGTCTGTATCAGTATGTGTGTGTCTGTATCAGTATGTGTGTGTGTGTCAGTATCAGTATGTGTGTGTGTCTGTATCAGTATGTGTGTGTATCTGTATCAGTATGTGTGTGTGTGTCTGTATCAGTATGTGTGTGTGTCTGTATCAGTATGTGTGTGTGTGTCTGTATCAGTATGTGAGTGTGTCTGTATCAGTATGTGTGTGTGTGTCTGTATCAGTATGTGTGTGTGTCTATATCAGGATGTGTGTGTGTCTCTGTATCAGTATGTGTGTGCATGTCTGTATCTGTATGTGTGTGTGTGTCTGTATCAGTATATGTGCATGTCTGTATCAGTATGTGTGTGTGTGTCTGTATCAGTATGTGTGTGTGCATGTCTGTATCAGTATGTGTGTGTGTGTCTGTATCAGTATGTGTGTGTGCATGTCTGTATCAGTATGTGTGCATGTCTGTATCAGTATGTGTGTGTCTGTATCAGTATGTGTGTGTGTCTGTATCAGTATGTGTGTTTGTCTGTATCAGTATGTGTGTCTGTGTCTGTATCAGTATGTGTGTGTGTCTGTATCAGTATGTGTGTGTGTCTGTATCAGTATGTGTGTGCATGTCTGTATCAGTATGTGTGTGTGTCTGTATCAGTATGTGTGTGTGTGTTGTATCAGTATGTGTGTGTGTCTGTATCAGTATGTGTCTTGGTGTCTGTATCAGTATGTGTGTGTGTCTGTATCAGTATATGTGTGTGTGTCTGTATCAGTATGTGTGTGTGTGTCTGTATCAGTATGTGTGTATGTCTGTATCAGTATGTGTGTGTGTGTCTGTATCAGTATGTGTGTGTGTGTCTGTATCAGTATGTATGTGTGTGTCTGTATCAGTATGTGTGTGTGTTTGTATCAGTATGTGTGTGTGTGTCTGTATCAGTATATGTGTGTGTGTCTGTTTCAGTATGTGTGTGTGTCTGTATCAGTATGTGTGTGTGTGTCAGTATCAGCATGTGTGTGTGTCTGTATCAGTACGTGTGTGTGTCTGTATCAGTATGTGTGTGCATGTCTGTATCAGTATGTGTGTGTCTCTGTATCAGTATGTGTGTGTGTGTCGGTATCAGTATGTGTGTGTGCCTGTATCAGTATGTGTGTGGGTGTCTGTATCAGTATGTGTGTGTGTCTGTATCAGTATGTGTGTGTGTGTCTGTATCAGTATGTGTGTGTGCATGTCTGTATCAGTATGTGTGTGTGTCTGTATCAGTATGTGTGTGTGTGTCTGTATCAGTATGTGTGTGTGTCTGTATCAGTATGTGTGCATGTCTGTATCAGTATGTGTGTGTGTCTTTATCAGTATGTGTGTGTGTCTGTATCAGTATGTGTGTGTGTGTGTCTGTATCTGTATGTATGTGTGTCTGTATCAGTATGTGTGTGTGTGTCTGTATCAGTATGTGTGTGTGTCTGTATCAGTATGTGTGTGTGTGTCTGTATCAGTATGTGTGTGTGTCTGTATCAGTATGTGTTTGTGTGTCTGTATCAGTATGTGTGTGTGTCTGTATCAGTATGTGTGTGCGTGTCTGTATCAGTATGTGTGTGAGTGTGTGTGTGTGTGTCTGTATCAGTATGTGTGTGTGTGTCTGTATCAGTATGTGTGTGTGTCTGTATCAGTATGTGTGTGTGTGTCTGTATCAGTATGTGTGTGTGTCTGTATCAGTGTGTGTGTGTGTGTGTCTGTATCAGTATGTGTGTGTGTCTGTATCAGTATGTGTGTGTGTGTCTGTATCAGTAAGTGTGCGTATCTGTATCAGTATGTGTGTGTGTCTGTATCAGTATGTGTGTGTGTGTCTGTATCAGTATGTGTGTGTGTGTCTGTATCAGTATATGTGTGTATCTGTATCAGTATGTGTGTGTGTGTCTGTATCAGTATGTGTGTGTATCTGTATCCGTATGTGTGTGTGTCTGTATCAGTATATGTGTGTCTGTATCAGTATGTGTGTGTGTGTCTGTATCAGTATGTGTGTGTGTCTGTATCAGTATGTGTGTGTGTGTCTGTATCACTATGTGTGTGTGTCTGTATCAGTATGTGTGTGTGTGTCTGTATCAGTATGTGTGTGTGTCTGTATCAGTATGTGTGTGTGTGTCTGTATCACTATGTGTGTGTATCTGTATCAGTATGTGTGTGTGTCTGTATCAGTATGTGTGTGTGTGTCTGTATCAGTATGTGTGTGTGTCTGTATCAGTATGTGTGTGTGTGTCTGTATCAGTATGTGTGTGTCTGTATCAGTATGTGTGTGCATGTCTGTATCAGTATGTGTGTGTGTGTCTGTATCAGTATGTGTGTGTGTCTGTATCTGTATGTGTGTGTGTGTCTGTATCAGTATGTGTGTGTGTGTCAGTATCAGTATGTGTGTGTGTCTGTATCAGTATGTGTGTGTGTGTCTGTATCAGTATGTGTGTGTGTCTGTATCGATATGTGTGTGGTGTGTCTGTATCAGTATGTGTGTGCATGTCTGTATCAGTATGTGTGTGTGTGTCTGTATCAGTATGTGTGTGTGTCTGTATCTGTATGTGTGTGTGTGTCTGTATCAGTATGTGTGTGTGTGTCAGTATCAGTATGTGTGTGTGTCTGTATAAGTATGTATGTGTGTGTCTGTATCAGCATGTGTGTGTGTGTGTGTCTGTATCAGTATGTGTGTGTGTGTCTGTATCAGTATGTGTGTGTGTGTCTGTATCAGTATGTGTGTGCATGTCTGTATCAGTATGTGTGTGTGTGTCTGTATCAGTGTGTGTACGTCTGTATCAGTATGTGTGTGTGTGTCTGTATCAGTATGTGTGTGCATGTCTGTATCAGTATGTGTGTGTGTGTCTGTATCAGTGTGTGTGTGTCTGTATCAGTATGTGTGTGTGTGTCTGTATCAGTATGTGTGTGTGTGTCTGTATCAGTATGTGTGTGTGTGTCTGTATCAGTATGTGTGTGCATGTCTGTATCACTATGTGTGTGTGTCTGTATCAGTATGTGTGTGGGTGTCTGTATCAGTATGTGTGTGTGTGTTGTATCAGTATGTGTGTGTGTCTGCATCAGTATGTGTTTGGGTGTCTGTATCAGTATGTGTGTGTGTGTCTGTATCAGTATGTGTGTGTGTGTATGTATCAGTATGTGTGTGTGTGTCTGTATCAGTATGTGTGTATGTCTGTATCAGTATGTGTGTGTGTGTCTGTATCAGTATGTGTGTGCATGTCTGTATCAGTATGTGTGTGTGTCTGTATCAGTATGTGTGTGTGTCTGTATCAGTATGTGTGCATGTCTGTATCAGTATGTGTGTGTGTCTTTATCAGTATGTGTGTGTGTCTGTATCAGTATGTGTGTGTGTGTCTGTATCAGTATGTATGTGTGTCTGTATCAGTATGTGTTTGTGTGTCTGTATCAGTATGTGTGTGTGTCTGTATCAGTATGTGTGTGCGTGTCTGTATCAGTATGTGTGTGTGTGTCTGTATCAGTATGTGTTTGTGTCTGTAACAGTATGTGTGTGTGTCTGTATCAGTATGTGTGTGTGTGTGTGTGTGTGTGTGTATCAGTATGTATGTGTGTCTGTATCAGTATATGTGTGTGTGTCTGTATCAGTATGTGTGTGTGTCTGTATCAGTATGTGTGTGTGTGTCTGTATCAGTATGTGTGTGTGTCTGTATCAGTATGTGTTTGTGTGTCTGTATCAGTATGTGTGTGTGTCTGTATCAGTATGGGTGTGCGTGTCTGTATCAGTATGTGTGTGTGTGTGTGTGTGTGTGTCTGTATCAGTATGTGTTTGTGTCTGTAACAGTATGTGTGCATATCTGTATCAGTATGTGTGTGTGTCTGTATCAGTATGTGTGAGTGTCTGTATCAGTATGTGTGTGTGTGTTTGTATCAGTATGTGTGTGTGTGTCTGTATCAGTATGTGTGTGTGTGTCTGTATCAGTATGTATGTGTGTCTGTATCAGTATGTGTGTGTGTCTGTATCAGTATGTGTGTGTGTGTCTGTATCAGTATGTGTGTGTCTGTATCAGTATGTGTGTGTGTGTCAGTATCAGTATGTGTGTGTGTCTGTATCAGTATGTGTGTGTATCTGTATCAGTATGTGTGTGTGTGTCTGTATCAGTATGTGTGTGTGTCTGTATCAGTATGTGTGTGTGTGTCTGTATCAGTATGTGAGTGTGTCTGTATCAGTATGTGTGTGTGTGTCTGTATCAGTATGTGTGTGTGTCTATATCAGGATGTGTGTGTGTCTCTGTATCAGTATGTGTGTGCATGTCTGTATCTGTATGTGTGTGTGTGTCTGTATCAGTATATGTGCATGTCTGTATCAGTATGTGTGTGTGTGTCTGTATCAGTATGTGTGTGTGCATGTCTGTATCAGTATGTGTGTGTGTGTCTGTATCAGTATGTGTGTGTGCATGTCTGTATCAGTATGTGTGCATGTCTGTATCAGTATGTGTGTGTCTGTATCAGTATGTGTGTGTGTCTGTATCAGTATGTGTGTTTGTCTGTATCAGTATGTGTGTCTGTGTCTGTATCAGTATGTGTGTGTGTCTGTATCAGTATGTGTGTGTGTCTGTATCAGTATGTGTGTGCATGTCTGTATCAGTATGTGTGTGTGTCTGTATCAGTATGTGTGTGTGTGTTGTATCAGTATGTGTGTGTGTCTGTATCAGTATGTGTCTTGGTGTCTGTATCAGTATGTGTGTGTGTCTGTATCAGTATATGTGTGTGTGTCTGTATCAGTATGTGTGTGTGTGTCTGTATCAGTATGTGTGTATGTCTGTATCAGTATGTGTGTGTGTGTCTGTATCAGTATGTGTGTGTGTGTCTGTATCAGTATGTATGTGTGTGTCTGTATCAGTATGTGTGTGTGTTTGTATCAGTATGTGTGTGTGTGTCTGTATCAGTATATGTGTGTGTGTCTGTTTCAGTATGTGTGTGTGTCTGTATCAGTATGTGTGTGTGTGTCAGTATCAGCATGTGTGTGTGTCTGTATCAGTACGTGTGTGTGTCTGTATCAGTATGTGTGTGCATGTCTGTATCAGTATGTGTGTGTCTCTGTATCAGTATGTGTGTGTGTGTCGGTATCAGTATGTGTGTGTGCCTGTATCAGTATGTGTGTGGGTGTCTGTATCAGTATGTGTGTGTGTCTGTATCAGTATGTGTGTGTGTGTCTGTATCAGTATGTGTGTGTGCATGTCTGTATCAGTATGTGTGTGTGTCTGTATCAGTATGTGTGTGTGTGTCTGTATCAGTATGTGTGTGTGTCTGTATCAGTATGTGTGCATGTCTGTATCAGTATGTGTGTGTGTCTTTATCAGTATGTGTGTGTGTCTGTATCAGTATGTGTGTGTGTGTGTCTGTATCTGTATGTATGTGTGTCTGTATCAGTATCTGTGTGTGTGTCTGTATCAGTATGTGTGTGTGTCTGTATCAGTATGTGTGTGTGTGTCTGTATCAGTATGTGTGTGTGTCTGTATCAGTATGTGTTTGTGTGTCTGTATCAGTATGTGTGTGTGTCTGTATCAGTATGTGTGTGCGTGTCTGTATCAGTATGTGTGTGTGTGTGTGTCTGTATCAGTATGTGTGTGTGTGTCTGTATCAGTATGTGTGTGTGTCTGTATCAGTATGTGTGTGTGTGTCTGTATCAGTATGTGTGTGTGTCTGTATCAGTGTGTGTGTGTGTGTGTCTGTATCAGTATGTGTGTGTGTCTGTATCAGTATGTGTGTGTGTGTCTGTATCAGTAAGTGTGCGTATCTGTATCAGTATGTGTGTGTGTCTGTATCAGTATGTGTGTGTGTGTCTGTATCAGTATGTGTGTGTGTGTCTGTATCAGTATATGTGTGTATCTGTATCAGTATGTGTGTGTGTGTCTGTATCAGTATGTGTGTGTATCTGTATCCGTATGTGTGTGTGTCTGTATCAGTATATGTGTGTCTGTATCAGTATGTGTGTGTGTGTCTGTATCAGTATGTGTGTGTGTCTGTATCAGTATGTGTGTGTGTGTCTGTATCACTATGTGTGTGTGTCTGTATCAGTATGTGTGTGTGTGTCTGTATCAGTATGTGTGTGTGTCTGTATCAGTATGTGTGTGTGTGTCTGTATCACTATGTGTGTGTATCTGTATCAGTATGTGTGTGTGTCTGTATCAGTATGTGTGTGTGTGTCTGTATCAGTATGTGTGTGTGTCTGTATCAGTATGTGTGTGTGTGTCTGTATCAGTATGTGTGTGTCTGTATCAGTATGTGTGTGCATGTCTGTATCAGTATGTGTGTGTGTGTCTGTATCAGTATGTGTGTGTGTCTGTATCTGTATGTGTGTGTGTGTCTGTATCAGTATGTGTGTGTGTGTCAGTATCAGTATGTGTGTGTGTCTGTATCAGTATGTGTGTGTGTGTCTGTATCAGTATGTGTGTGTGTCTGTATCGATATGTGTGTGGTGTGTCTGTATCAGTATGTGTGTGCATGTCTGTATCAGTATGTGTGTGTGTGTCTGTATCAGTATGTGTGTGTGTCTGTATCTGTATGTGTGTGTGTGTCTGTATCAGTATGTGTGTGTGTGTCAGTATCAGTATGTGTGTGTGTCTGTATAAGTATGTATGTGTGTGTCTGTATCAGCATGTGTGTGTGTGTGTGTCTGTATCAGTATGTGTGTGTGTCTGTATCAGCCTGTGTGTGTGTCTGTATCAGTATGTGTGTGTGCATGTCTGTATCAGTATGTGTGTGTGTGTCTGTATCAGTATGTGTGTCTGTCTGTATCAGTATGTGTGTGTGTCTGTATCAGTATGTGTGTGTGTGTCTGTATCAGTATGTGTGTGTGTCTGTATCAGTATGTGTGTGTGTGTCTGTATCAGTATATGTGTGTGTCTGTATCAGTATGTGTGTGTGTGTCTGTATAAGTATGTGTGTGTGTGTATGTATCAGTATGTGTGTGTGTGTCTGTATCAGTATGTGTGTGTCTGTATCAGTATGTGTGTGTGTCTGTATCAGTATGTGTGTGTGTGTCTGTATCAGTATGTGTGTGTGTCTGTATCAGTATGTGTGTGTGTCTCTGTATCAGTATGTGTGTGTGTCTGTATCAGTATGTGTGTGTGTCTGTATCAGTATGTGTATGTGTGTCTGTATCACTATGTGTGTGTATCTGTATCAGTATGTGTGTGTGTCTGTATCAGTATGTGTGTGCATGTCTGTATCAGTATGTGTGTGCATGTCTGTATCAGTATGTGTGTGTGTGTCTGTATCTGTATGTGTGTGTCTGTATCAGTATGTGTGTGTGTGTCTGTATCAGTATGTGTGTGTGTGTTTGTATCAGTATGTGTGTGTGTGTCTGTATCAGTATGTGTGTGTGTCTGTATCAGTTTGTGTGTCTGTGTATTTATCAGTATGTGTGTGTGTGTCTGTATCAGTATGTGTGTGTGTGTCTGTATCAGTATGTGTGTGTGTCTGTATCAGTATGTGTGTGTGTGTCTGTATCAGTATGTGTGTGTGTGTCTGTATCAGTATGTGTGTGTGTGTCTGTATCACTATGTGTGTGTGTGTCTGTATCAGTAGGTGTGTGTGTGTCTGTATCAGTATGTGTGTGTGTCTGTATCAGTATGTGTGTGTGTGTCTGTATCAGTATGTGTGTGTGTGTCTGTATCAGTATGTGTGTATGTCTGTATCAGTATGTGTGTGTGTGTATGTATCAGTATGTGTGTGTGTGTGTCTGTATCAGTATGTGTGTGTGTGTCTGTATCAGTATGTGTGTGTGTCTGTATCAGTATGTGTGTGTGTCTGTATCAGTATGTGTGTGTGTCTGTATCAGTATGTGTGTGTGTCTGTATCAGTATGTGTGTGTGTCTGTATCAGTATGTGTGTGTGTGTCTGTATCAGTATGTGTGTGTGTCTGTATCAGTATGTGTGTGTGTGTCTGTATCAGTATGTGTGTGTGTGTTTGTATCAGTATGTATGTGTGTGTCTGTATCAGTATGTGTGTGTGTCTGTATCAGTATGTGTGTGTGTGTATGTATCAGTATGTGTGTGTGTGTCTGTATCAGTATGTGTGTGTGTGTCTGTATCAGTATGTGTGTGTGTCTGTATCAGTATGTGTGTGTGTGTCTGTATCAGTATGTGTGTGTGTCTGTATCAGTATGTGTGTGTGTGTCTGTATCAGTATGTGTGTGTGTGTCTGTATCGGTATGTGTGTGTGTCTGTATCAGTATGTGTGTGTGTGTCTGTATCAGTATGTGTGTGTATCTGTATCAGTATGTGTGTGTGTCTGTATCAGTATGTGTGTGTGTCTGTATCAGTATGTGTGTGTGTGTCTGCATCAGTATGTGTGTATGTGTCTGTATCACTATGTGTGTGTGTCTGTATCAGTATGTGCGTCTGCATCAGTATGTGTGTGTGTCTGTATCAGTATGTGTGTGTGTGTCTGTATCAGTATGTGTGTGTGTCTGTATCAGTATGTGTGTGTGTGTTTGTATCAGTATGTGTGTGTGTGTATGTATCAGTATGTGTGTGTGTGTCTGTATCAGTATGTGTGTGTGTCTGTATCAGTATGTGTGTGTGTCTGTATCAGTATGTGTGTGTGTGTCTGTATCAGTATGTGTGTGTGTGTCTGTATCAGTATGTGTGTGTGTGTCTGTATCAGTATGTGTGTGTGTCTCTGTATCAGTATGTGTGTGTGTCTGTATCAGTATGTGTGTGTGTCTGTATCAGTATGTGTGTGTGTGTCTGTATCACTATGTGTGTGTATCTGTATCAGTATGTGTGTGTGTGTCTGTATCAGTATGTGTGTGCATGTCTGTATCAGTATGTCTGTGCATGCCTGTATCAGTATGTGTGTGTGTGTCTGTATCAGTATGTGTGTGTGTGTCTGTATCAGTATGTGTGTGTGTGTCTGTATCAGTATGTGTGTGTGTTTGTATCAGTATGTGTGTGTGTGTCTGTATCAGTATGTGTGTGAGTCTGTATCAGTATGTGTGTGTCTGTATGTATCAGTATGTGTGTGTGTGTCTGTATCAGTATGTGTGTGTGTGTCTGTATCAGTATGTGTGTGTGTGTGTCTGTATCAGTATGTGTGTGTGTCTGTATCAGTATGTGTGTGTGTCTGTATCAGCATGTGTGTGTGTGTCTGTATCGGTATGTGTGTGTGTGTCTGTATCAGTATGTGTGAGTATCTGTATCAGAATGTGTGTGTGTCTGTATCAGTATGTGTGTGTGTGTCTGTATCAGTATGTGTGTGTATGTCTGTATCAGTATGTGTGTGTGTGTCTGTATCACTATGTGCATGTGTGTCTGTATCAGTATGTGCGTGTGTGTCTGTATCAGTATGTGTGTGTGTCTGTATCAGTATGTGTGCATGTCTGTATCAGTATGTGTGTGTGTCTTTATCAGTATGTGTGTGTGTCTGTTTCAATATGTGTGTGTGTGTCTGTATCAGTATGTATGTGTGTCTGTATCAGTATGTGTGTGTGTGTCTGTATCAGTATGTATGTGTGTCTGTATCAGTATGTGTGTGTGTGTCTGTATCCGTATGTATTTGTGTCTGTATCAGTATGTGTGTGTGTCAGTATCAGTATGTGTGTGTGTCAGTATCAGTATGTGTGTGTGTATCTGTATCAGTATATGTGTGTGTGTCTGTATCAGTATGTGTGTGTGTCTGTATCAGTATATGTGTGTGTGTCTCTATCAGTATATGTGTGTGTGTCTGTATCAGTATGTGTGTGTGTCTGTATCAGTATGTGTGTGTGTGTCTGTATCAGTATGTGTGTGTGTCTGTATCAGTATGTGTTTGTGTGTCTGTATCAGTATGTGTGTGTGTCTGTATCAGTATGTGTGTGCGTGTCTGTATCAGTATGTGTGTGTGTGTGTGTGTGTCTGTATCAGTATGTGTGTGTGTGTCTGTATCAGTATGTGTGTGTGTCTGTATCAGTATGTGTGTGTGTGTCTGTATCAGTATGTGTGTGTGTCTGTATCAGTGTGTGTGTGTGTCTGTATCAGTATGTGTGTGTGTCTGTATCAGTATGTGTGTGTGTGTCTGTATCAGTAAGTGTGCGTATCTGTATCAGTATGTGTGTGTGACTGTATCAGTATGTGTGTGTGTGTCTGTATCAGTGTGTGTGTGTGTGTCTGTATCAGTATGTGTGTGTATCTGTATCAGTATGTGTGTGTGTGTCTGTATCAGTATGTGTGTATATCTGTATCTGTATGTGTGTGTGTCTGTATCAGTATGTGTGTGTCTGTTTCAGTATGTGTGTGTGTGTCTGTATCAGTATGTGTGTGTGTCTGTATCAGTATGTGTGTGTGTGTCTGTATCACTATTTGTGTGTGTCTGTATCAGTATGTGTGTGTGTGTCTGTATCAGTATGTGTGTGTGTCTGTATCAGTATGTGTGTGTGTGTCTGTATCACTATGTGTGTGTATCTGTATCAGTACGTGTGTGTGTCTGTATCAGTATGTGTGTGTGTGTGTATCAGTATGTGTGTGTGTCTGTATCAGTATGTGTGTGTGTGTCTGTATCAGTATGTGTGTGTGTCTGTATCAGTATGTGTGTGCATGTCTGTATCAGTATGTGTGTGTGTGTCTGTATCAGTATGTGTGTGTGTCTCTATCTGTATGTGTGTGTGTGTCTGTATCAGTATGTGTGTGCATATCTGTATCAGTATGTGTGCGTGTGTCTGCAACAGTATGTGTGTGTGTGTGTCTGTATCAGTATGTGTGTGTGTCTGTATCAGTATGTGTGTGTGTCTGTATCAGTATATATGTGTGTCTGTATCAGTATGTGTGTGTGTGTCAGTATCAGTATGTGTGTGTGTCTGTATCAGTATGTGTGTGTGTGGCTGTATCAGTATGTGTGTGCATGTCTGTATCAGAATGTGTGTGTGTGTATGTATCAGTATGTGTGTGTGTCTGTATCAGTATGTATGTGTGTGTCTGTATCAGCATGTGTGTGTGTGTGTCTGTATCAGTATGTGTGTGTGTCTGTATCAGCCTGTGTGTGTGTCTGTGTCAGTATGTGTGTGTGCATGTCTGTATCAGTATGTGTGTGTGTCTGTATCAGTATGTGTGTGTGTGTCTGTATCAGTATGTGTGTGTGTCTGTATCAGTATGTGTGTGTGTGTCTGTATCAGTATGTGTGTGTGTCTGTATCAGTATGTGTGTGTGTCTGTATCAGTATGTGTTGGCATGTCTGTATCAGTATGTGTGTGTGTCTGTATCAGTATGTGTGTGTGTGTTGTATCAGTATGTGTGTGTGTCTGTATCAGTATGGGTGTGGGTGTCTGTATCAGTATGTCTGTGTGTCTGTATCAGTATATGTGTGTGTGTCTGTATCAGTATGTGTGTGTGTGTCTGTATCAGTATGTGTGTATGTCTGTATCAGTATGTGTGTGTGTGTGTCTGTATCAGTATGTGTGTGTGTGTCTGTATCAGTATGTGTGTGTGTGTCTGTATCAGTATGTGTGTGTGTTTGTATCAGTATGTGTGTGTGTGTCTGTATCAGTATATGTGTGTGTGTCTGTATCAGTATATGTGTGTGTCTGTATCAGTATGTGTGTGTGTGTCAGTATCAGCATGTGTGTGTGTGTCTGTATCAGTATGTGTGTGTGTCTGTATCAGTATGTGTGTGTGTATGTATCAGTACGTGTGTGCATGTCTGTATCAGTATGTGTGTGTGTCTGTATCAGTATGTGTGTGTGTGTCTGTATCAGTATGTGTGTGTGCATGTCTGTATCAGTATGTGTGTGTGTCTGTATCAGTATGTGTGTGTGTGTCTGTATCAGTATGTGTGTGTGTCTGTATCAGTATGTGTGCATGTCTGTATCAGTATGTGTGTGTGTCTTTATCAGTATGTGTGTGTGCCTGTATCAGTATGTGTGTGTGTGTCTGTATCAGTATGTATGTGTGTCTGTATCAGTATGTGTGTGTGTGTCTGTATCAGTATGTATGTGTGTCTGTATCAGTATTTGTGTGTGTGTCTGTATCAGTATGTATGTGTGTCTGTATCAGTATGTGTGTGTGTCAGTATCAGTATGTGTGTGTGTCAGTATCAGTATGTGTGTGTGTATCTGTATCAGTATATGTGTGTGTGTCTGTATCAGTATGTGTGTGTGTCTGTATCAGTATATGTGTGTGTGTCTGTATCAGTATGTATGTGTGTCTGTATCAGTATATGTGTGTGTGTCTGTATCAGTATGTGTGTGTGTCTGTATCAGTATGTGTGTGTGTGTCTGTATCAGTATGTGTGAGTGTCTGTATCAGTATGTGTTTGTGTGTCTGTATCAGTATGTGTGTGTGTGTCTGTATCAGTATGTGTGTGCGTGTCTGTATCAGTATGTGTGTGTGTGTGTGTGTCTGTCTGTATCAGTATGTGTGTGTGTCTGTATCAGTATGTGTGTGTGTGGCTGTATCAGTATGTGTGTGCATGTCTGTATCAGAATGTGTGTGTGTGTATGTATCAGTATGTGTGTGTGTCTGTATCAGTATGTATGTGTGTGTCTGTATCAGCATGTGTGTGTGTGTGTCTGTATCAGTATGTGTGTGTGTCTGTATCAGCCTGTGTGTGTGTCTGTGTCAGTATGTGTGTGTGCATGTCTGTATCAGTATGTGTGTGTGTCTGTATCAGTATGTGTGTGTGTGTCTGTATCAGTATGTGTGTGTGTCTGTATCAGTATGTGTGTGTGTGTCTGTATCAGTATGTGTGTGTGTCTGTATCAGTATGTGTGTGTGTCTGTATCAGTATGTGTTGGCATGTCTGTATCAGTATGTGTGTGTGTCTGTATCAGTATGTGTGTGTGTGTTGTATCAGTATGTGTGTGTGTCTGTATCAGTATGGGTGTGGGTGTCTGTATCAGTATGTCTGTGTGTCTGTATCAGTATATGTGTGTGTGTCTGTATCAGTATGTGTGTGTGTGTCTGTATCAGTATGTGTGTATGTCTGTATCAGTATGTGTGTGTGTGTGTCTGTATCAGTATGTGTGTGTGTGTCTGTATCAGTATGTGTGTGTGTGTCTGTATCAGTATGTGTGTGTGTTTGTATCAGTATGTGTGTGTGTGTCTGTATCAGTATATGTGTGTGTGTCTGTATCAGTATATGTGTGTGTCTGTATCAGTATGTGTGTGTGTGTCAGTATCAGCATGTGTGTGTGTGTCTGTATCAGTATGTGTGTGTGTCTGTATCAGTATGTGTGTGTGTATGTATCAGTACGTGTGTGCATGTCTGTATCAGTATGTGTGTGTGTCTGTATCAGTATGTGTGTGTGTGTCTGTATCAGTATGTGTGTGTGCATGTCTGTATCAGTATGTGTGTGTGTCTGTATCAGTATGTGTGTGTGTGTCTGTATCAGTATGTGTGTGTCTGTATCAGTATGTGTGCATGTCTGTATCAGTATGTGTGTGTGTCTTTATCAGTATGTGTGTGTGTCTGTATCAGTATGTGTGTGTGTGTCTGTATCAGTATGTATGTGTGTCTGTATCAGTATGTGTGTGTGTGTCTGTATCAGTATGTATGTGTGTCTGTATCAGTATTTGTGTGTCTGTATCAGTATGTATGTGTGTCTGTATCAGTATGTGTGTGTGTCAGTATCAGTATGTGTGTGTGTCAGTATCAGTATGTGTGTGTGTATCTGTATCAGTATATGTGTGTGTGTCTGTATCAGTATGTGTGTGTGTCTGTATCAGTATATGTGTGTGTGTCTGTATCAGTATGTATGTGTGTCTGTATCAGTATATGTGTGTGTGTCTGTATCAGTATGTGTGTGTGTCTGTATCAGTATGTGTGTGTGTGTCTGTATCAGTATGTGTGAGTGTCTGTATCAGTATGTGTGTGTGTGTCTGTATCAGTATGTGTGTGCGTGTCTGTATCAGTATGTGTGTGTGTGTGTGTGTCTGTCTGTATCAGTATGTGTGTGTGTCTGTATCAGTATGTGTGTGTGTGTCTGTATCAGTATGTGTGTGTGTCTGTATCAGTGTGTGTGTGTGTCTGTATCAGTATGTGTGTGTGTCTGTATCAGTATGTGTGTGTGTGTCTGTATCAGTAAGTGTGCGTATCTGTATCAGTATGTGTGTGTGTCTGTATCAGTATGTGTGTGTGTGTCTGTATCAGTATGTGTGTGTGTGTCTGTATCAGTATGTGTGTGTGTATCTGTATCAGTATGTGTGTGTGTCTGTATCAGTATGTGTGTGTGTCTGTATCAGTATGTGTGTGTGTGTCTGTATCAGTATGTGTGTATGTGTCTGTATCACTATGTGTGTGTGTCTGTATCAGTATGTGCGTCTGTATCAGTATGTGTGTGTGTCTGTATCTGTATGTGTGTGTGTGTCTGTATCAGTATGTGTGTGTGTCTGTATCAGTATGTGTGTGTGTGTTTGTATCAGTATGTGTGTGTGTGTATGTATCAGTATGTGTGTGTGTGTCTGTATCAGTATGTGTGTGTGTCTGTATCAGCATGTGTGTGTGTCTGTATCAGTATGTGTGTGTGTGTCTGTATCAGTATGTGTGTGTGTCTGTATCAGTATGTGTGTGTGTCTCTGTATCAGTATGTGTGTGTGTCTGTATCAGTATGTGTGTGTGTCTGTATCAGTATGTGTGTGTGTGTCTGTATCACTATGTGTGTGTATCTGTATCAGTATGTGTGTGCATGTCTGTATCAGTATGTGTGTGCATGTCTGTATCAGTATGTGTGTGTGTGTCTGTATCAGTATGTCTGTGCATGTCTGTATCAGTATGTGTGTGTGTCTGTATCAGTATGTGTGTGTGTGTCTGTATCAGTATGTGTGTGTGTGTCTGTATCAGTATGTGTGTGTGTCTGTATCAGTATGTGTGTGTGTGTATGTATCAGTATGTGTGTGTGTGTCTGTATCAGTATGTGTGTGTGTGTCTGTATCAGTATGTGTGTGTGTGTCTGTATCAGTATGTGTGTGTGTCTGTATCAGTATGTGTGTGTGTCTGTATCACCATGTGTGTGTCTGTCTGTATCGGTATGTGTGTGTGTGTCTGTATCAGTATGTGTGTGTATCTGTATCAGTATGTGTGTGTGTCTGTATCAGTATGTGTGTGCATGTCTGTATCAGTATGTGTGTGCATGTCTGTATCAGTATGTGTGTGTGTGTCTGTATCAGTATGTGTGTGTGTCTCTATCTGTATGTGTGTGTGTGTCTGTATCAGTATGTGTGTGCATATCTGTATCAGTATGTGTGCGTGTGTCTGTAACAGTATGTGTGTGTGTGTGTCTGTATCAGTATGTGTGTGTGTCTGTATCAGTATGTGTGTGTGTCTGTATCAGTATGTGTGTGTGTGTCTGTATCAGTATGTGTGAGTGTCTGTATCAGTATGTGTGTGTGTGTCTGTATCAGTATGTGTGTGCGTGTCTGTATCAGTATGTGTGTGTGTGTGTGTGTCTGTCTGTATCAGTATGTGTGTGTGTCTGTATCAGTATGTGTGTGTGTGTCTGTATCAGTATGTGTGTGTGTCTGTATCAGTGTGTGTGTGTGTCTGTATCAGTATGTGTGTGTGTCTGTATCAGTATGTGTGTGTGTGTCTGTATCAGTAAGTGTGCGTATCTGTATCAGTATGTGTGTGTGTCTGTATCAGTATGTGTGTGTGTGTCTGTATCAGTATGTGTGTGTGTGTCTGTATCAGTATGTGTGTGTGTATCTGTATCAGTATGTGTGTGTGTCTGTATCAGTATGTGTGTGTGTCTGTATCAGTATGTGTGTGTGTGTCTGTATCAGTATGTGTGTATGTGTCTGTATCACTATGTGTGTGTGTCTGTATCAGTATGTGCGTCTGTATCAGTATGTGTGTGTGTCTGTATCTGTATGTGTGTGTGTGTCTGTATCAGTATGTGTGTGTGTCTGTATCAGTATGTGTGTGTGTGTTTGTATCAGTATGTGTGTGTGTGTATGTATCAGTATGTGTGTGTGTGTCTGTATCAGTATGTGTGTGTGTCTGTATCAGCATGTGTGTGTGTCTGTATCAGTATGTGTGTGTGTGTCTGTATCAGTATGTGTGTGTGTCTGTATCAGTATGTGTGTGTGTCTCTGTATCAGTATGTGTGTGTGTCTGTATCAGTATGTGTGTGTGTCTGTATCAGTATGTGTGTGTGTGTCTGTATCACTATGTGTGTGTATCTGTATCAGTATGTGTGTGCATGTCTGTATCAGTATGTGTGTGCATGTCTGTATCAGTATGTGTGTGTGTGTCTGTATCAGTATGTCTGTGCATGTCTGTATCAGTATGTGTGTGTGTCTGTATCAGTATGTGTGTGTGTGTCTGTATCAGTATGTGTGTGTGTGTCTGTATCAGTATGTGTGTGTGTCTGTATCAGTATGTGTGTGTGTGTATGTATCAGTATGTGTGTGTGTGTCTGTATCAGTATGTGTGTGTGTGTCTGTATCAGTATGTGTGTGTGTGTCTGTATCAGTATGTGTGTGTGTCTGTATCAGTATGTGTGTGTGTCTGTATCACCATGTGTGTGTCTGTCTGTATCGGTATGTGTGTGTGTGTCTGTATCAGTATGTGTGTGTATCTGTATCAGTATGTGTGTGTGTCTGTATCAGTATGTGTGTGCATGTCTGTATCAGTATGTGTGTGCATGTCTGTATCAGTATGTGTGTGTGTGTCTGTATCAGTATGTGTGTGTGTCTCTATCTGTATGTGTGTGTGTGTCTGTATCAGTATGTGTGTGCATATCTGTATCAGTATGTGTGCGTGTGTCTGTAACAGTATGTGTGTGTGTGTGTCTGTATCAGTATGTGTGTGTGTCTGTATCAGTATGTGTGTGTGTCTGTATCAGTATATATGTGTGTCTGTATCAGTATGTGTGTGTGTGTCTGTATCAGTATGTGTGTGCATGTCTGTATCAGAATGTGTGTGTGTGTATGTATCAGTATGTGTGTGTCTGTATCAGTATGTATGTGTGTGTCTGTATCAGCATGTGTGTGTGTGTGTCTGTATCAGTATGTGTGTGTGTCTGTATCAGCCTGTGTGTGTGTCTGTGTCAGTATGTGTGTGTGCATGTCTGTATCAGTATGTGTGTGTGTCTGTATCAGTATGTGTGTGTGTGTCTGTATCAGTATGTGTGTGTGTCTGTATCAGTATGTGTGTGTGTGTCTGTATCAGTATGTGTGTGTGTCTGTATCAGTATGTGTGCATGTCTGTATCAGTATGTGTGTGTGTGTCTGTATCAGTATGTGTGTGTGTCTGTATCAGTATGTGTGTGTGTCTGTATCAGTATGTGTGTGTGTGTCTGTATCAGTATGTGTGTGTGTCTGTATCAGTATGTGTGTGTGTCTGTATCAGTATGTGTGTGCATGTCTGTATCAGTATGTGTGTGGGTGTCTGTATCAGTATGTGTGTGTGTCTGTATCAGTATATGTGTGTGTGTCTGTATCAGTATGTGTGTGTGTGTGTCTGTATCAGTATGTGTGTGTGTGTCTGTATCAGTATGTGTGTGTGTGTCTGTATCAGTATGTGTGTATGTCTGTATCAGTATGTGTGTGTGTGTGTCTGTATCAGTATGTGTGTGTGTGTCTGTATCAGTATGTGTGTGTGTGTCTGTATCAGTATGTGTGTGTGTTTGTATCAGTATGTGTGTGTGTGTCTGTATCAGTATATGTGTGTGTGTCTGTATCAGTATATGTGTGTGTCTGTATCAGTATGTGTGTGTGTGTCAGTATCAGCATGTGTGTGTGTGTCTGTATCAGTATGTGTGTGTGTCTGTATCAGTATGTGTGTGTGTCTGTATCAGTACGTGTGTGCATGTCTGTATCAGTATGTGTGTCTGTCTGTATCAGTATGTGTGTGTGTGTCGGTATCAGTGTTTGTGTGTGCCTGTATCAGTATGTGTGTGGGTGTCTGTATCAGTATGTGTGTGTGCATGTCTGTATCAGTATGTGTGTGTGTCTGTATCAGTATGTGTGTGTGTGTCTGTATCAGTATGTGTGTGTGTCTGTATCAGTATGTGTGCATGTCTGTATCAGTATGTGTGTGTGTCTTTATCAGTATGTGTGTGTGTCTGTATCAGTATGTGTGTGTGTGTCTGTATCAGTATGTAAGTGTGTCTGTATCAGTATGTGTGTGTGTGTCTGTATCAGTATGTATGTGTGTCTGTATCAGTATGTGTGTGTGTGTCTGTATCAGTATGTATGTGTGTCTGTATCAGTATGTGTGTGTGTCAGTATCAGTACGTGTGTGTGTCAGTATCAGTATGTGTGTGTGTATCTGTATCAGTATATGTGTGTGTGTCTGTATCAGTATGTGTGTGTGTCTGTATCAGTATATGTGTGTGTGTCTGTATCAGTATGTATGTGTGTCTGTATCAGTATATGTGTGTGTGTCTGTATCAGTATGTGTGTGTGTCTGTATCAGTATGTGTGTGTGTGTCTGTATCAGTATGTGTGAGTGTCTGTATCAGTATGTGTGTGTGTCTGTATCAGTATGTGTGTGTGTGTCTGTATCAGTATGTGTGTGTGTCTGTATCAGTGTGTGTGTGTGTCTGTATCAGTATGTGTGTGTGTATGTATCAGTATGTGTGTGTGTGTCTGTATCAGTAAGTGTGCGTATCTGTATCAGTATGTGTGTGTGTCTGTATCAGTATGTGTGTGTGTGTCTGTATCAGTATGTGTGTGTGTGTCTGTATCAGTATGTGTGTGTGTATCTGTATCAGTATGTGTGTGTGTCTGTATCAGTATGTGTGTGTGTCTGTATCAGTATGTGTGTGTGTGTCTGTATCAGTATGTGTGTATGTGTCTGTATCACTATGTGTGTGTGTCTGTATCAGTATGTGCGTCTGTATCAGTATGTGTGTGTGTCTGTATCAGTATGTGTGTGTGTGTCTGTATCAGTATGTGTGTGTGTCTGTATCAGTATGTGTGTGTGTGTTTGTATCAGTATGTGTGTGTGTGTATGTATCAGTATGTGTGTGTGTGTCTGTATCAGTATGTGTGTGTGTCTGTATCAGTATGTGTGTGTGTCTGTATCAGTATGTGTGTGTGTGTCTGTATCACTATGTGTGTGTGTCTGTATCAGTATGTGTGTGTGTATGTATCAGTATGTGTGTGTGTGTCTGTATCACTATGTGTGTGTATCTGTATCAGTATGTGTGTGTGTCTGTATCAGTATGTGTGTGCATGTCTGTATCAGTATGTGTGTGTGTGTCTGTATCAGTATGTGTGTGTGTGTCTGTATCAGTATGTGTGTGTGTGTCTGTATCAGTATGTGTGTGTGTCTGTATCAGTATGTGTGTGTGTGTCTGTATCAGTATGTGTGTGTGTGTCTGTATCAGTATGTGTGTGTGTCTGTATCAGTATGTGTGTGTGTATGTATCAGTATGTGTGTGTGTGTCTGTATCACTATGTGTGTGTATCTGTATCAGTATGTGTGTGTGTCTGTATCAGTATGTGTGTGTGTGTCTGTATCACTATGTGTGTGTGTCTGTATCAGTATGTGTGTGTGTCTGTATCAGTATGTGTGTGTGTGTCTGTATCAGTATGTGTGTGTGTGTCTGTATCAGTATGTGTGTGTGTCTGTATCAGTATGTGTGTGTGTGTATGTATCAGTATGTGTGTGTGTGTCTGTATCAGTATGTGTGTGTGTGTCTGTATCAGTATGTGTGTGTGTGTCTGTATCAGTATGTGTGTGTGTCTGTATCAGTATGTGTGTGTGTCTGTATCAGCATGTGTGGGTCTGTCTGTATCGGTATGTGTGTGTGTGTCTGTATCAGTATGTGTGTGTGTCTGTATCAGTATGTGTGTGTGTGTCTGTATCAGTATGTGTGTGTATGTCTGTATCAGTATGTGTGTGTGTCTGTATCACTATGTGTGTGTGTGTCTGTATCAGTATGTGTTTGTGTGTCTGTATCAGTATGTGTGTGTGTCTGTATCAGTATGTTTGTGTGTGTCTGTATCAGTATGTGTGTGTGTGTCTGTATCAGTATGTGTGTGTGTCTATATCAGTATGTGTGTGTGTGTATGTATCAGTATGTGTGTGTGTGTATGTATCAATATGTGTGTGTGTGTCTGTATCAGTATGTGTGTGTGTCTGTATCAGTATGTGTGTGTGTCAGTATCTGTATGTGTGTGTGTCTGTATCAGTATGTGTGTGTGTCTGTATCAGTATGTGTGTGTGTGTCTGTATCAGTATGTGTGTGTGTGTCTGTATCAGTATGTGTGTGTGTCTGTATCAGTATGTGTGTGTGTCTGTATCAGTATGTGTGTGTGTGTCTGTATCAGTATGTGTGTGTGTCTCTGTATCAGTATGTGTGTGTGTGTCTGTATCAGTATGTGTGTGTGTCTCTATCAGTATGTGAGTGTGTCTGTATCAGTATGTGTGTGTGTGTCTGTATAAGTATGTGTGTGTGTGTCTGTATCAGTATGTGTGTGTGTCTGTATCAGTATGTGTGTGTGTCTGTATCAGCATGTGTGTGTCTGTCTGTATCGGTATGTGTGTGTGTGTCTGTATCAGTATGTGTGTGTATCTGTATCAGTATGTGTGTGTGTCTGTATCAGTATGTGTGTGTGTGTCTGTATCAGTATGTGTGTGTATGTCTGTATCAGTATGTGTGTGTGTGTCTGTATCACTATGTGTGTGTGTGTCTGTATCAGTATGTGTTTGTGTGTCTGTATCAGTATGTGTGTGTGTCTGTATCAGTATGTTTGTGTGTGTCTGTATCAGTATGTGTGTGTGTGTCTGTATCAGTATGTGTGTGTGTCTATATCAGTATGTGTGTGTGTGTATGTATCAGTATGTGTGTGAATGTATGTATCAATATGTGTGTGTGTGTCTGTATCAGTATGTGTGTGTGTCTGTATCAGTATGTGTGTGTGTCAGTATCTGTATGTGTGTGTGTCTGTATCAGTATGTGTGTGTGTCTGTATCAGTATGTGTGTGTGTGTCTGTATCAGTATGTGTGTGTGTGTCTGTATCAGTATGTGTGTGTGTCTGTATCAGTATGTGTGTGTGTCTGTATCAGTATGTGTGTGTGTGTCTGTATCAGTATGTGTGTGTGTCTCTGTATCAGTATGTGTGTGTGTGTCTGTATCAGTATGTGTGTGTGTCTCTATCAGTATGTGAGTGTGTCTGTATCAGTATGTGTGTGTGTGTCTGTATCAGTATGTGTGTGTGTCTATATCAGGATGTGTGTGTGTGTCTGTATCAGTATGTGTGTGCATGTCTGTATCAGTATGTGTGTGTGTCTGTATCAGTATGTGTGTGTGTGTCTGTATCAGTATGTGTGTGTGTCTCTATCAGTATGTGAGTGTGTCTGTATCAGTATGTGTGTGTGTGTCTGTATCAGTATGTGTGTGTGTCTATATCAGGATGTGTGTGTGTGTCTGTATCAGTATGTGTGTGCATGTCTGTATCTGTATGTGTGTGTGTGTCTGTATCAGTATATGTGCATGTCTGTATCAGTATGTGTGTGTGTGTCTGTATCAGTATGTGTGTGTGCATGTCTGTATCAGTATGTGTGTGTGTCTGTATCAGTATGTGTGCATGTCTGTATCAGTATGTGTGTGTGTGTCTGTATCAGTATGTGTGCATGTCTGTATCAGTATGTGTGTGTGTGTCTGTATCAGTATGTGTGTGTGTCTGTATCAGTATGTGTGTGTGTCTGTATCAGTATGTGTGTGTGTGTCTGTATCAGTATGTGTGTGTGTCTGTATCAGTATGTGTGTGTGTCTGTATCAGTATGTGTGTGTGTCAGTATCTGTATGTGTGTGTGTCTGTATCAGTATGTGTGTGTGTCTGTATCAGTATGTGTGTGTGTGTCTGTATCAGTATGTGTGTGTGTGTCTGTATCAGTATGTGTGTGTGTCTGTATCAGTATGTGTGTGTGTCTGTATCAGTATGTGTGTGTGTGTCTGTATCAGTATGTGTGTGTGTGTCTGTATCAGTATGTGTGTATGTCTGTATCAGTATGTGTGTGTGTGTCTGTATCAGTATGTGTGTGTGTGTCTGTATCAGTATGTGTGTGTGTGTCTGTATCAGTATGTGTGTGTGTCTGTATCAGTATGTGTGTGTGTCTGTATCAGTATATGTGTGTGTCTGTATCAGTATGTGTGTGTGTCTGTATCAGTATGTGTGTGTGTGTCTGTATCAGTATGTGTGTGTGTGTCTGTATCAGTATGTGTGTGTGTCTGTATCAGTATGTGTGTGTGTCTGTATCAGTATGTGTGTGTGTGTCTGTATCAGTATGTGTGTGTGTCTCTGTATCAGTATGTGTGTGTGTGTCTGTATCAGTATGTGTGTGTGTCTCTATCAGTATATGAGTGTGTCTGTATCAGTATGTGTGTGTGTGTCTGTATCAGTATGTGTATGTGTCTATATCAGGATGTGTGTGTGTGTCTGTATCAGTATGTGTGTGCATGTCTGTATCAGTATGTGTGTGTGTCTGTATCAGTATGTGTGTGTGTGTCTGTATCAGTATGTGTGTGTGTCTCTATCAGTATGTGAGTGTGTCTGTATCAGTATGTGTGTGTGTGTCTGTATCAGTATGTGTGTGTGTCTATATCAGGATGTGTGTGTGTGTCTGTATCAGTATGTGTGTGCATGTCTGTATCTGTATGTGTGTGTGTGTCTGTATCAGTATATGTGCATGTCTGTATCAGTATGTGTGTGTGTGTCTGTATCAGTATGTGTGTGTGCATGTCTGTATCAGTATGTGTGTGTGTCTGTATCAGTATGTGTGCATGTCTGTATCAGTATGTGTGTGTGTGTCTGTATCAGTATGTGTGCATGTCTGTATCAGTATGTGTGTGTGTGTCTGTATCAGTATGTGTGTGTGTCTGTATCAGTATGTGTGTGTGTCTGTATCAGTATGTGTGTGTGTGTCTGTATCAGTATGTGTGTGTGTCTGTATCAGTATGTGTGTGTGTCTGTATCAGTATGTGTGTGGGTGTCTGTATCAGTATGTGTGTGTGTCTGTATCAGTATATGTGTGTGTGTCTGTATCAGTATGTGTGTGTGTGTCTGTATCAGTATGTGTGTATGTCTGTATCAGTATGTGTGTGTGTGTCTGTATCAGTATGTGTGTGTGTGTCTGTATCAGTATGTGTGTGTGTGTCTGTATCAGTATGTGTGTGTGTTTGTAACAGTATGTGTGTGTGTGTCTGTATCAGTATATGTGTGTGTGTCTGTATCAGTATGTGTGTGTGTCTGTATCAGTATGTGTGTGTGTGTCAGTATCAGCATGTGTGTGTGTCTGTATCAGTATGTGTGTGTGTCTGTATCAGTATGTGTGTGTGTCTGTATCAGTATGTGTGTGCATGTCTGTATCAGTATGTGTGTGTGTCTGTATCAGTATGTGTGTGTGTGTGTCGGTATCAGTATGTGTGTGTGTCTGTATCAGTATGTGTGTGTGTGTATGTATCAGTATGTGTGTGTGTGTCTGTATCAATATGTGCGTGTGTGTCTGTATCAGTATGTGTGTGTGTCTGTATCAGTATGTGTGTGTGTCTGTATCAGTATATGTGTGTGTCTGTATCAGTATGTGTGTGTGTCTGTATCAGTATGTGTGTGTGTGTCTGTATCAGTATGTGTGTGTGTGTCTGTATCAGTATGTGTGTGTGTCTGTATCAGTATGTGTGTGTGTCTGTATCAGTATGTGTGTGTGTGTCTGTATCAGTATGTGTGTGTGTCTCTATCAGTATGTGAGTGTGTCTGTATCAGTAGGTGTGTGTGTGTCTGTATCAGTATGTGTGTGTGTCTATATCAGGATGTGTGTGTGTGTCTGTATCAGTATGTGTGTGCATGTCTGTATCAGTATGTGTGTGTGTGTCTGTATCAGTATGTGTGTGTGTGTCTGTATCAGTATGTGTGTGTGTCTCTATCAGTATGTGAGTGTGTCTGTATCAGTATGTGTGTGTGTGTCTGTATCAGTATGTGTGTGTGTCTATATCAGGATGTGTGTGTGTGTCTGTATCAGTATGTGTGTGCATGTCTGTATCTGTATGTGTGTGTGTGTCTGTATCAGTATGTGTGTGTGTGTCTGTATCAGTATGTGTGTGTATCTGTATCAGTATGTGTGTGTGTCTGTATCAGTATGTGTGTGTGTCTGTATCAGTATGTGTGTGTGTGTCTGTATCAGTATGTGTGTATGTGTCTGTATCACTATGTGTGTGTGTCTGTATCAGTATGTGCGTCTGTATCAGTATGTGTGTGTGTCTGTATCAGTATGTGTGTGTGTGTCTGTATCAGTATGTGTGTGTGTCTGTATCAGTATGTGTGTGTGTGTTTGTATCAGTATGTGTGTGTGTGTATGTATCAGTATGTGTGTGTGTGTCTGTATCAGTATGTGTGTGTGTCTGTATCAGTATGTGTGTGTGTCTGTATCAGTATGTGTGTGTGTGTCTGTATCAGTATGTGTGTGTGTATCTGTATCAGTATGTGTGTATGTGTCTGTATCAGTATGTGTGTGTGTCTGTATCAGTATGTGTGTGTGTGTCTGTATCAGTATGTGTGTGTGTGTCTGTATCAGTATGTGTGTGTGTCTCTGTATCAGTATGTGTGTGTGTCTGTATCAGTATGTGTGTGTGTCTGTATCAGTATGTGTGTGTGTCTGTATCACTATGTGTGTGTATCTGTATCAGTATGTGTGTGTGTCTGTATCAGTATATGTGTGCATGTCTGTATCAGTATGTGTGTGTGTCTGTATCAGTATGTGTGTGTGTCTGTATCAGTATGTGTGTGCATGTCTGTATCAGTATGTGTGTGTGTCTGTATCAGTATGTGTGTGTGTCTGTATCAGTATATGTGTGCATGTCTGTATCAGTATGTGTGCATGTCTGTATCAGTATGTGTGTGTGTCTGTATCAGTATGTGTGTGTGCATGTCTGTATCAGTATGTGTGTGTGTCTGTATCAGTATGTGTGTGTGTCTCTGTATCAGTATGTGTGTGTGTGTCTGTATCAGTATGTGTGTGTGTCTCTATCAGTATGTGAGTGTGTCTGTATCAGTATGTGTGTGTGTGTCTGTATCAGTATGTGTGTGTGTGTCTGTATCAGTATGTGTGTGTATCTGTATCAGTATGTGTGTGTGTCTGTATCAGTATGTGTGTGTGTGTCTGTATCAGTATGTGTGTGTATGTCTGTATCAGTATGTGTGTGTGTGTCTGTATCACTATGTGTGTGTGTGTCTGTATCAGTATGTGTTTGTGTGTCTGTATCAGTATGTGTGTGTGTGTCTGTATCAGTATGTGTGTGTGTCTGTATCACTATGTGTGTGTGTGTCTGTATCAGTATGTGTTTGTGTGTCTGTATCAGTATGTGTGTGTGTGTCTGTATCAGTATGTGTGTGTGTCTATATCAGGATGTGTGTGTGTGTCTGTATCAGTATGTGTGTGCATGTCTGTATCTGTATGTGTGTGTGTGTCTGTATCAGTATATGTGCATGTCTGTATCAGTATGTGTGTGTGTGTCTGTATCAGTATGTGTGTGTGCATGTCTGTATCAGTATGTGTGTGTGTCTGTATCAGTATGTGTGCATGTCTGTATCAGTATGTGTGTGTGTGTCTGTATCAGTATGTGTGCATGTCTGTATCAGTATGTGTGTGTGTGTCTGTATCAGTATGTGTGTGTGTCTGTATCAGTATGTGTGTGTGTCTGTATCAGTATGTGTGTGTGTGTCTGTATCAGTATGTGTGTGTGTCTGTATCAGTATGTGTGTGTGTCTGTATCAGTATGTGTGTGGGTGTCTGTATCAGTATGTGTGTGTGTCTGTATCAGTATATGTGTGTGTGTCTGTATCAGTATGTGTGTGTGTGTCTGTATCAGTATGTGTGTATGTCTGTATCAGTATGTGTGTGTGTGACTGTATCAGTATGTGTGTGTGTGTCTGTATCAGTATGTGTGTGTGTGTCTGTATCAGTATGTGTGTGTGTTTGTATCAGTATGTGTGTGTGTGTCTGTATCAGTATATGTGTGTGTGTCTGTATCAGTATGTGTGTGTGTCTGTATCAGTATGTGTGTGTGTGTCAGTATCAGCATGTGTGTGTGTCTGTATCAGTATGTGTGTGTGTCTGTATCAGTATGTGTGTGTGTCTGTATCAGTATGTGTGTGCATGTCTGTATCAGTATGTGTGTGTGTCTGTATCAGTATGTGTGTGTGTGTGTCGGTATCAGTATGTGTGTGTGTCTGTATCAGTATGTGTGTGTGTGTATGTATCAGTATGTGTGTGTGTGTCTGTATCAATATGTGCGTGTGTGTCTGTATCAGTATGTGTGTGTGTCTGTATCAGTATGTGTGTGTGTCTGTATCAGTATATGTGTGTGTCTGTATCAGTATGTGTGTGTGTCTGTATCAGTATGTGTGTGTGTGTCTGTATCAGTATGTGTGTGTGTGTCTGTATCAGTATGTGTGTGTGTCTGTATCAGTATGTGTGTGTGTCTGTATCAGTATGTGTGTGTGTGTCTGTATCAGTATGTGTGTGTGTCTCTGTATCAGTATGTGTGTGTGTCTGTATCAGTATGTGTGTGTGTCTGTATCAGTATGTGTGTGTGTGTCTGTATCAGTATGTGTGTGTGTCTGTATCAGTATGTGTGTGTGTCTGTATCAGTATGTGTGTGTGTGTCTGTATCAGTATGTGTGTGTGTCTGTATCAGTATGTGTGTGTGTCTGTATCAGTATGTGTGTGGGTGTCTGTATCAGTATGTGTGTGTGTCTGTATCAGTATATGAGTGTGTGTCTGTATCAGTATGTGTGTGTGTGTCTGTATCAGTATGTGTGTATGTCTGTATCAGTATGTGTGTGTGTGTCTGTATCAGTATGTGTGTGTGTGTCTGTATCAGTATGTGTGTGTGTGTCTGTATCAGTATGTGTGTGTGTTTGTAACAGTATGTGTGTGTGTGTCTGTATCAGTATATGTGTGTGTGTCTGTATCAGTATGTGTGTGTGTCTGTATCAGTATGTGTGTGTGTGTCAGTATCAGCATGTGTGTGTGTCTGTATCAGTATGTGTGTGTGTCTGTATCAGTATGTGTGTGTGTCTGTATCAGTATGTGTGTGCATGTCTGTATCAGTATGTGTGTGTGTCTGTATCAGTATGTGTGTGTGTGTGTCGGTATCAGTATGTGTGTGTGTCTGTATCAGTATGTGTGTGTGTGTATGTATCAGTATGTGTGTGTGTGTCTGTATCAATATGTGCGTGTGTGTCTGTATCAGTATGTGTGTGTGTCTGTATCAGTATGTGTGTGTGTCTGTATCAGTATATGTGTGTGTCTGTATCAGTATGTGTGTGTGTCTGTATCAGTATGTGTGTGTGTGTCTGTATCAGTATGTGTGTGTGTGTCTGTATCAGTATGTGTGTGTGTCTGTATCAGTATGTGTGTGTGTCTGTATCAGTATGTGTGTGTGTGTCTGTATCAGTATGTGTGTGTGTCTCTATCAGTATGTGAGTGTGTCTGTATCAGTAGGTGTGTGTGTGTCTGTATCAGTATGTGTGTGTGTCTATATCAGGATGTGTGTGTGTGTCTGTATCAGTATGTGTGTGCATGTCTGTATCAGTATGTGTGTGTGTGTCTGTATCAGTATGTGTGTGTGTGTCTGTATCAGTATGTGTGTGTGTCTCTATCAGTATGTGAGTGTGTCTGTATCAGTATGTGTGTGTGTGTCTGTATCAGTATGTGTGTGTGTCTATATCAGGATGTGTGTGTGTGTCTGTATCAGTATGTGTGTGCATGTCTGTATCTGTATGTGTGTGTGTGTCTGTATCAGTATGTGTGTGTGTGTCTGTATCAGTATGTGTGTGTATCTGTATCAGTATGTGTGTGTGTCTGTATCAGTATGTGTGTGTGTCTGTATCAGTATGTGTGTGTGTGTCTGTATCAGTATGTGTGTATGTGTCTGTATCACTATGTGTGTGTGTCTGTATCAGTATGTGCGTCTGTATCAGTATGTGTGTGTGTCTGTATCAGTATGTGTGTGTGTGTCTGTATCAGTATGTGTGTGTGTCTGTATCAGTATGTGTGTGTGTGTTTGTATCAGTATGTGTGTGTGTGTATGTATCAGTATGTGTGTGTGTGTCTGTATCAGTATGTGTGTGTGTCTGTATCAGTATGTGTGTGTGTCTGTATCAGTATGTGTGTGTGTGTCTGTATCAGTATGTGTGTGTGTCTGTATCAGTATGTGTGTGTGTCTCTGTATCAGTATGTGTGTGTGTCTGTATCAGTATGTGTGTGTGTCTGTATCAGTATGTGTGTGTGTGCCTGTATCACTATGTGTGTGTATCTGTATCAGTATGTGTGTGTGTCTGTATCAGTATGTGTGTGCATGTCTGTATCAGTATGTGTGTGTGTGTCTGTATCAGTATGTGTGTGTGTGTCTGTATCAGTATGTGTGTGTGTGTCTGTATCAGTATGTGTGTGTGTTTGTATCAGTATGTGTGTGTGTCTGTATCAGTATGTGTGTGTGTGCCTGTATCACTATGTGTGTGTATCTGTATCAGTATGTGTGTGCATGTCTGTATCAGTATGTGTGTGTGTGTCTGTATCAGTATGTGTGTGTGTGTCTGTATCAGTATGTGTGTGTGTGTCTGTATCAGTATGTGTGTGTGTGTCTGTATCAGTATGTGTGTGTGTGTCTGTATCAGTATGTGTGTGTGTTTGTATCAGTATGTGTGTGTGTCTGTATCAGTATGTGTGTGTGTGTCTGTATCAGTATGTGTGTGTGTGTCTGTATCAGTATGTGTGTGTGTTTGTATCAGTATGTGTGTGTGTCTGTATCAGTATGTGTGTGTGTCTGTATCAGTATGTGTGTGTGTGTATGTATCAGTATGTGTGTGTGTGTCTGTATCAGTATGTGTGTGTGTGTCTGTATCAGTATGTGTGTGTGTGTCTGTATCAGTATGTGTGTGTGTCTGTATCAGTATGTGTGTGTGTCTGTATCAGCATGTGTGTGTGTGTCTGTATCGGTATGTGTGTGTGTGTGTCTGTATCAGTATGTGTGTGTATCTGTATCAGTATGTGTGTGTGTCTGTATCAGTATGTGTGTGTGTGTCTGTATCAGTATGTGTGTGTATGTCTGTATCAGTATGTGTGTGTGTGTCTGTATCAGTATGTGTGTGTGTCTGTATCAGTATGTGTGTGTGCATGTCTGTATCAGTATGTGTGTGTGTCTGTATCAGTATGTGTGCATGTCTGTATCAGTATGTGTGTGTGTGTCTGTATCAGTATGTGTGTGTGTCTGTATCAGTATGTGTGTGTGTCTGTATCAGTATGTGTGTGTGTGTCTGTATCAGTATGTGTGTGTGTCTGTATCAGTATGTGTGTGTGTCTGTATCAGTATGTGTGTGCATGTCTGTATCAGTATGTGTGTGTGTCTGTATCAGTATGTGTGTGTGTGTTGTATCAGTATGTGTGTGTGTCTGTATCAGTATGTGTGTGGGTGTCTGTATCAGTATGTGTGTGTGTCTGTATCAGTATATGTGTGTGTGTCTGTATCAGTATGTGGATGTGTCTGTATCAGTATGTGTGTGTGTGTGTCAGTATCAGCATGTGTGTGTGTCTGTATCAGTATGTGTGTGTGTCTGTATCAGTATGTGTGTGTGTCTGTATCAGTATGTGTGTGCATGTCTGTATCAGTATGTGTGTGTGTCTGTATCAGTATGTGTGTGTGTGTCGGTATCAGTATGTGTGTGTGTCTGTATCAGTATGTGTGTGTGTGTATGTATCAGTATGTGTGTGTGTCTGTATCAATATGTGTGTGTCTGTATCAGTATGTGTGTGTGTCTGTATCAGTATGTGTGTGTGTCTGTATCAGTATGTGTGTGTGTCTGTATCAGTATGTGTGTGTGTGTCTGTATCAGTATGTGTGTGTGTGTCTGTATCAGTATGTGTGTGTGTCTGTATCAGTATGTGTGTGTGTCTGTATCAGTATGTGTGTTTGTCTGTATCAGTATGTGTGTGTGTGTATGTATCAGTATGTGTGTGTGTGTCTGTATCAGTATGTGTGTGTGTGTCTGTATCAGTATGTGTGTGTGTCTGTATCAGTATGTGTGTGTGTCTGTATCAGTATGTGTGTGTGTGTCTGTATCAGTATGTGTGTGTGTCTCTGTATCAGTATGTGTGTGTGTGTCTGTATCAGTATGTGTGTGTGTGTCTATCAGTATGTGAGTGTGTCTGTATCAGTATGTGTGTGTGCGTCTGTATCAGTATGTGTGTGTGTCTATATCAGGATGTGTGTGTGTTTGTCTGTATCAGTATGTGTGTGCATGTCTGTATCAGTATGTGTGTGTGTGTCTGTATCAGTATGTGTGTGTGTGTCTGTATCAGTATGTGTGTGTGTCTCTATCAGTATGTGAGTGTGTCTGTATCAGTATGTGTGTGTGTGTCTGTATCAGTATGTGTGTGTGTCTATATCAGGATGTGTGTGTGTGTCTGTATCAGTATGTGTGTGCATGGCTGTATCTGTATGTGTGTGTGTGTCTGTATCAGTATGTGTGTGTGTGTCTGTATCAGTATGTGTGTGTATCTGTATCAGTATCTGTGTGTGTCTGTATCAGTATGTGTGTGTGTCTGTATCAGTATGTGTGTGTGTGTCTGTATCAGTATGTGTGTATGTGTCTGTATCACTATGTGTGTGTGTCTGTATCAGTATCTGCGTCTGTATCAGTATCTGTGTGTGTCTGTATCAGTATGTGTGTGTGTGTCTGTATCAGTATGTGTGTGTGTCTGTATCAGTATGTGTGTGCATGTCTGTATCAGTATGTATGTGTGTGTCTGTATCAGTATGTGTGTGTGTGTCTGTATCAGTATGTGTGTGTGTCTCTATCAGTATGTGAGTGTGTCTGTATCAGTATGTGTGTGTGTGTGTCTGTATCAGTAGGTGTGTGTGTCTATATCAGGATGTGTGTGTGTGTGTCTGTATCAGTATGTGTGTGCATGTCTGTATCAGTATGTGTGTGTGTGTCTGTATCAGTATGTGTGTGTGTGTCTGTATCAGTATGTGTGTGTGTCTCTATCAGTATGTGAGTGTGTCTGTATCAGTATGTGTGTGTGTGTCTGTATCAGTATGTGTGTGTGTCTATATCAGGATGTGTGTGCGTGTCTGTATCAGTATGTGTGTGCATGTCTGTATCTGTATGTGTGTGTGTGTCTGTATCAGTATGTGTGTGTGTGTCTGTATCAGTATGTGTGTGTATCTGTATCAGTATGTGTGTGTGTCTGTATCAGTATGTGTGTGTGTCTGTATCAGTATGTGTGTGTGTGTCTGTATCAGTATGTGCGTATGTGTCTGTATCACTATGTGTGTGTGTCTGTATCAGTATGTGCGTCTGTATCAGTATGTGTGTGTGTCTGTATCAGTATGTGTGTGTGTGTGTCTGTATCAGTATGTGTGTGTGTCTGTATCAGTATGTGTGTGTGTGTTTGTATCAGTATGTGTGTGTATGTATCAGTATGTGTGTGTGTGTCTGTATCAGTATGTGTGTGTGTCTGTATCAGTATGTGTGTGTGTGTCTGTATCAGTATGTCTGTGCATGTCTGTATCAGTATGTGTGTGTGTGTCTGTATCAGTATGTGTGTGCATGTCTGTATCAGTATGTGTGTGTGTGTCTGTATCAGTATGTGTGTGTGTGTCTGTATCAGTATGTGTGTGTGTGTATGTATCAGTATGTGTGTGTGTGTCTGTATCAGTATGTGTGTGTGTGTCTGTATCAGTATGTGTGTGTGTGTCTGTATCAGTATGTGTGTGTGTCTGTATCAGTATGTGTGTGTGTCTGTATCAGCATGTGTGTGTGTGTCTGTATCGGTATGTGTGTGTGTGTCTGTATCAGTATGTGTGTGTGTGTCTGTATCAGTATGTGTGTGTGTCTGTATCAGTATGTGTGTGTGTGTCTGTATCAGTATGTGTGTGTATGTCTGTATCAGTATGTGTGTGTGTGTCTGTATCACTATGTGTGTGTGTGTCTGTATCAGTATGTGTGTGTGTGTCTGTATCAGTATGTGTGTGTGTCTGTATCCGTATGTGTGTGTGTGTCTGTATCAGTATGTGTGTGTGTGTCTGTATCAGTATGTGTGTGTGTCTGTATCAGTATGTGTGTGTGTGTATGTATCAGTATGTGTGTGTGTGTCTGTATCAATATGTGTGTATGTGTCTGTATCAGTATGTGTGTGTGTCTGTATCAGTATGTGTGTGTGTCTGTATCAGTATGTGTGTGTGTCTGTATCAGTATGTGTGTGTGTCTGTATCAGTATGTGTGTGTGTGTCTGTATCAGTATGTGTGTGTGTGTCTGTATCAGTATGTGTGTGTGTCTGTATCAGTATGTGTGTGCATGTCTGTATCAGTATGTGTGTGTGTCTGTATCAGTATGTGTGTGTGTCTGTATCAGTATGTGTGTGTGTGTGTGTCTGTATCAGTATGTGTGTGTGTCTGTATCAGTATGTGTGTGCATGTCTGTATCAGTATGTGTGTGCATGTCTGTATCAGTATGTGTGTGTGTGTATGTATCAGTATGTGTGTGTGTCTGTATCAGTATGTGTGTGTTTGTCTGTATCAGCATGTGTGTGTGTGTGTCTGTATCAGTATGTGTGTGTGTGCCTGTATCAGTATGTGTGTGCATGTCTGTATCAGTATGTGTGTGTGTCTGTATCATTATGTGTGTGTGTCTGTATCAGTATGTGTGTGTGTGTCTGTATCAGTATGTGTGTGTGTCTGTATCAGTATGTGTGTGCATGTCTGTATCAGTATGTGTGTGCATGTCTGTATCAGTATGTGTGTGTGTGTATGTATCAGTATGTGTGTGTGTCTGTATCAGTATGTGTGTGTGTGTCTGTATCAGCATGTGTGTGTGTGTGTCTGTATCAGTATGTGTGTGTGTCTGTATCAGCCTGTGTGTGTGTCTGTATCAGTATGTGTGTGTGCATGTCTGTATCAGTATGTGTGTGGGTCTGTATCAGTATGTGTGTGTGTGTCTGTATCAGTATGTGTGTGTGTCTGTATCAGTATGTGTGTGTGTGTCTGTATCAGTATGTGTGTGCATGTCTGTATCAGTATGTGTGTGCATGTCTGTATCAGTATGTGTGTGTGTCTGCATTAGTATGTGTGTGTGTCTGTATCAGTATGTGTGTGTGTGTCTGTATCAGTATGTGTGTGTGTCTGTATCAGTATGTGTGTGTGTGTCTGTATCAGTATGTGTGTGTGTCTGTATCAGTATGTGTGTGTGTCTGTATCAGCATGTGTGTGTGTCTGTATCATTATGTGTGTGTGTCTGTATCAGTATGTGTGTGTGTCTGTATCAGTATGTGTGTGTGTGTCTTTATCAGTATGTGTGTGTGTCTGTATCAGTATGTGTGTGTGTGTCTGTATCAGTATGTGTGTGTGTCTGTATCAGTATGTGTGTGTGTGTTTGTATCAGTATGTGTGTGTGTGTATGTATCAGTATGTGTGTGTGTGTCTGTATCAGTATGTGTGTGTGTCTGTATCAGTATGTGTGTGTGTCTGTATCAGTATGTGTGTGTGTGTCTGTATCAGTATGTGTGTGTGTCTGTATCAGTATGTGTGTGTGTCTCTGTATCAGTATGTGTGTGTGTCTGTATCAGTATGTGTGTGTGTCTGTATCAGTATGTGTGTGTGTGCCTGTATCACTATGTGTGTGTATCTGTATCAGTATGTGTGTGTGTCTGTATCAGCATGTGTGTGTGTCTGTATCAGTATGTGTGTGTGTCTGTATCAGTATGTGTGTGTGTCTGTATCAGTATGTGTGTGCATGTCTGTATCAGTATGTGTGTGTGTCTGTATCAGTATGTGTGTGTGTGTGTCGGTATCAGTATGTGTGTGTGTCTGTATCAGTATGTGTGTGTGTGTATGTATCAGTATGTGTGTGTGTGTCTGTATCAATATGTGCGTGTGTGTCTGTATCAGTATGTGTGTGTGTCTGTATCAGTATGTGTGTGTGTCTGTATCAGTATATGTGTGTGTCTGTATCAGTATGTGTGTGTGTCTGTATCAGTATGTGTGTGTGTGTCTGTATCAGTATGTGTGTGTGTCTCTGTATCAGTATGTGTGTGTGTCTGTATCAGTATGTGTGTGTGTCTGTATCAGTATGTGTGTGTGTGTCTGTATCAGTATGTGTGTGTGTCTCTGTATCAGTATGTGTGTGTGTGTCTGTATCAGTATGTGTGTGTGTCTCTATCAGTATGTGAGTGTGTCTGTATCAGTATGTGTGTGTGTGTCTGTATCAGTATGTGTGTGTGTCTATATCAGGATGTGTGTGTGTGTCTGTATCAGTATGTGTGTGCATGTCTGTATCAGTATGTGTGTGTGTGTCTGTATCAGTATGTGTGTGTGTGTCTGTATCAGTATGTGTGTGTGTCTCTATCAGTATGTGAGTGTGTCTGTATCAGTATGTGTGTGTGTGTCTGTATCAGTATGTGTGTGTGTCTATATCAGGATGTGTGTGTGTGTCTGTATCAGTATGTGTGTGCATGTCTGTATCTGTATGTGTGTGTGTGTCTGTATCAGTATGTGTGTGTGTGTCTGTATCAGTATGTGTGTGTATCTGTATCAGTATGTGTGTGTGTCTGTATCAGTATATGTGTGTGTCTGTATCAGTATGTGTGTGTGTGTCTGTATCGGTATGTGTGTATGTGTCTGTATCACTATGTGTGTGTGTCTGTATCAGTATGTGCGTCTGTATCAGAATGTGTGTGTGTCTGTATCAGTATGTGTGTGTGTCTGTATCAGTATGTGTGTGTGTCTGTATCAGTATGTGTGTGTGTGTATGTATCAGTATGTGTGTGTGTGTCTGTATCAGTATGTGTGTGTGTCTGTATCAGTATGTGTGTGTGTCTGTATCAGTATGTGTGTGTGTGTCTGTATCAGTATGTGTGTGTGTCTGTATCAGTATGTGTGTGTGTCTCTGTATCAGTATGTGTGTGTGTCTGTATCAGTATGTGTGTGTGTCTGTATCAGTATGTGTGTGTGTGCCTGTATCAGTATGTGTGTGTGTCTGTATCAGTATGTGTGTGTGTGTCTGTATCAGTATGTGTGTGTGTCTGTATCAGTATGTGTGTGTGTATCTGTATCAGTATGTGTGTGTGTCTGTATCAGTATGTGTGTGTGTGTATGTATCAGTATGTGTGTGTGTGTCTGTATCAGTATGTGTGTGTGTGTCTGTATCAGTATGTGTGTGTGTCTGTATCAGTATGTGTGTGTGTCTGTATCAGCATGTGTGTGTGTGTCTGTATCGGTATGTGTGTGTGTGTCTGTATCAGTATGTGTGTGTATCTGTATCAGTATGTGTGTGTGTCTGTATCAGTATGTGTGTGTGTGTCTGTATCAGTATGTGTGTGTATGTCTGTATCAGTATGTGTGTGTGTGTCTGTATCAGTATGTGTGTGTGTCTGTATCAGTATGTGTGTGTGCATGTCTGTATCAGTATCTGTGTGTGTCTGTATCAGTATGTGTGCATGTCTGTATCAGTATGTGTGTGTGTGTCTGTATCAGTATGTGTGTTTGTCTGTATCAGTATGTGTGTGTGTCTGTATCAGTATGTGTGTGTGTGTCTGTATCAGTATGTGTGTGTGTCTGTATCAGTATGTGTGTGTGTCTGTATCAGTATGTGTGTGCATGTCTGTATCAGTATGTGTGTGTGTCTGTATCAGTATGTGTGTGTGTGTTGTATCAGTATGTGTGTGTGTCTGTATCAGTATGTTTGTGGGTGTCTGTATCAGTATGTGTGTGTGTCTGTATCAGTATATGTGTGTGTGTCTGTATCAGTATGTGTGTGTGTCTGTATCAGTATGTGTGTGTGTGTCAGTATCAGCATGTGTGTGTGTCTGTATCAGTATGTGTGTGTGTCTGTATCAGTATGTGTGTGTGTCTGTATCAGTATGTGTGTGCATGTCTGTATCAGTATGTGTGTGTGTCTGTATCAGTATGTGTGTGTGTGTCGGTATCAGTATGTGTGTGTGTCTGTATCAGTATGTGTGTGTGTGTATGTATCAGTATGTGTGTGTGTGTCTGTATCAATATGTGTGTGTGTGTCTGTATCAGTATGTGTGTGTGTCTGTATCAGTATGTGTGTGTGTCTGTATCAGTATGTGTGTGTGGCTGTATCTGTATGTGTGTGTGTTTGTATCAGTATGTGTGTGTGTGTCTGTATCAGTATGTGTGTGTGTGTCTGTATCAGTATGTGTGTGTGTCTGTATCAGTATGTGTGTGTGTCTGTATCAGTATGTGTGTGTGTGTCTGTATCAGTATGTGTGTGTGTCTCTGTATCAGTATGTGTGTGTGTGTCTGTATCAGTATGTGTGTGTGTCTCTATCAGTATGTGAGTGTGTCTGTATCAGTATGTGTGTGTGCGTCTGTATCAGTATGTGTGTGTGTCTATATCAGGATGTGTGTGTGTGTCTGTATCAGTATGTGTGTGCATGTCTGTATCAGTATGTGTGTGTGTGTCTGTATCAGTATGTGTGTGTGTCTGTATCAGTATGTGTGTGTGTCTCTATCAGTATGTGAGTGTGTCTGTATCAGTATGTGTGTGTGTGTCTGTATCAGTATGTGTGTGTGTCTATATCAGGATGTGTGTGTGTGTCTGTATCAGTATGTGTGTGCATGGCTATATCTGCATGTGTGTGTGTGTCTGTATCAGTATGTGTGTGTGTGTCTGTATCAGTATGTGTGTGTATCTGTATCAGTATGTGTGTGTGTCTGTATCAGTATGTGTGTGTGTCTGTATCAGTATGTGTGTGTGTGTCTGTATCAGTATGTCTGTGTGTTTGTATCAGTATGTGTGTGTGTGTCTGTATCAGTATGTGTGTGTGTCTGTATCAGTATGTGTGTGTGTGTATGTATCAGTATGTGTGTATGTGTCTGTATCACTATGTGTGTGTGTCTGTATCAGTATGTGCGTCTGTATCAGTATGTGTGTGTGTCTGTATCAGTATGTGTGTGTGTGTCTGTATCAGTATGTGTGTGTGTCTGTATCAGTATGTGTGTGCATGTCTGTATCAGTATGTGTGTGTGTGTCTGTATCAGTATGTGTGTGTGTGTCTGTATCAGTATGTGTGTGTGTCTCTATCAGTATGTGAGTGTGTCTGTATCAGTATGTGTGTGTGTGTGTCTGTATCAGTATGTGTGTGTGTCTATATCAGGATGTGTGTGTGTGTCTGTATCAGTATGTGTGTGCATGTCTGTATCAGTATGTGTGTGTGTGTCTGTATCAGTATGTGTGTGTGTGTGTGTCTGTATCAGTATGTGTGTGTGTCTCTATCAGTATGTGAGTGTGTCTGTATCAGTATGTGTGTGTGTGTCTGTATCAGTATGTGTGTGTGTCTATATCAGGATGTGTGTGTGTGTCTGTATCAGTATGTGTGTGCATGTCTGTATCTGTATGTGTGTGTGTGTCTGTATCAGTATGTGTGTGTGTGTCTGTATCAGTATGTGTGTGTATCTGTATCAGTATGTGTGTGTGTGTCTGTATCAGTATGTGTGTGTGTCTGTATCAGTATGTGTGTGTGTGTCTGTATCAGTATGTGCGTATGTGTCTGTATCACTATGTGTGTGTGTCTGTATCAGTATGTGCGTCTGTATCAGTATGTGTGTGTGTCTGTATCAGTATGTGTGTGTGTGTGTCTGTATCAGTATGTGTGTGTGTCTGTATCAGTATGTGTGTGTGTGTTTGTATCAGTATGTGTGTGTGTGTATGTATCAGTATGTGTGTGTGTGTCTGTATCACTATGTGTGTGTATCTGTATCAGTATGTGCGTGTGTCTGTATCAGTATGTGTGTGCATGTCTGTATCAGTATGTGTGTGTGTGTCTGTATCAGTATGTGTGTGTGTGTCTGTATCAGTATGTGTGTGTGTGTCTGTATCAGTATGTGTGTGTGTTTGTATCAGTATGTGTGTGTGTGTCTGTATCAGTATGTGTGTGTGTCTGTATCAGTATGTGTGTGTGTGTATGTATCAGTATGTGTGTGTGTGTCTGTATCAGTATGTGTGTGTGTGTCTGTATCAGTATGTGTGTGTGTGTCTGTATCAGTATGTGTGTGTGTCTGTATCAGTATGTGTGTGTGTCTGTATCAGCATGTGTGTGTGTGTCTGTATCGGTATGTGTGTGTGTGTCTGTATCAGTATGTGTGTGTGTCTGTATCAGTATGTGTGTGTGCGTCTGTATCAGTATGTGTGTGTATGTCTGTATCAGTATGTGTGTGTGTGTCTGTATCACTATGTGTGTGTGTGTCTGTATCAGTATGTGTGTGTGTGTCTGTATCAGCATGTGTGTGTGTGTGTCTGTATCGGTATGTGTGTGTGTGTCTGTATCAGTATGTGTGTGTGTCTGTATCAGTATGTGTGTGTGTGTCTGTATCAGTATGTGTGTGTATGTCTGTATCAGTATGTGTGTGTGTGTCTGTATCACTATGTGTGTGTGTGTCTGTATCAGTATGTGTGTGTGTGTCTGTATCAGCATGTGTGTGTGTGTGTCTGTATCAGTATGTGTGTGTGTGTCTGTATCAGTATGTGTGTGTGTTTGTATCAGTATGTGTGTGTGTGTCTGTATCAGTATGTGTGTGTGTCTGTATCAGTATGTGTGTGTGTGTATGTATCAGTATGTGTGTGTGTGTCTGTATCAGTATGTGTGTGTGTGTCTGTATCAGTATGTGTGTGTGTCTGTATCAGTATGTGTGTGTGTGTCTGTATCAGTATGTGTGTGTGTCTGTATCAGTATGTGTGTGTGTGTTTGTATCAGTATGTGTGTGTGTGTATGTATCAGTATGTGTGTGTGTGTCTGTATCAGTATGTGTGTGTGTCTGTATCAGTATGTGTGTGTGTCTGTATCAGTATGTGTGTGTGTGTCTGTATCAGTATGTGTGTGTGTCTGTATCAGTATGTGTGTGTGTCTCTGTATCAGTATGTGTGTGTGTCTGTATCAGTATGTGTGTGTGTCTGTATCAGTATGTGTGTGTGTGCCTGTATCACTATGTGTGTGTATCTGTATCAGTATGTGTGTGTGTCTGTATCAGCATGTGTGTGTGTCTGTATCAGTATGTGTGTGTGTCTGTATCAGTATGTGTGTGTGTCTGTATCAGTATGTGTGTGCATGTCTGTATCAGTATGTGTGTGTGTCTGTATCAGTATGTGTGTGTGTGTGTCGGTATCAGTATGTGTGTGTGTCTGTATCAGTATGTGTGTGTGTGTATGTATCAGTATGTGTGTGTGTGTCTGTATCAATATGTGCGTGTGTGTCTGTATCAGTATGTGTGTGTGTCTGTATCAGTATGTGTGTGTGTCTGTATCAGTATATGTGTGTGTCTGTATCAGTATGTGTGTGTGTCTGTATCAGTATGTGTGTGTGTGTCTGTATCAGTATGTGTGTGTGTCTCTGTATCAGTATGTGTGTGTGTCTGTATCAGTATGTGTGTGTGTCTGTATCAGTATGTGTGTGTGTGTCTGTATCAGTATGTGTGTGTGTCTCTGTATCAGTATGTGTGTGTGTGTCTGTATCAGTATGTGTGTGTGTCTCTATCAGTATGTGAGTGTGTCTGTATCAGTATGTGTGTGTGTGTCTGTATCAGTATGTGTGTGTGTCTATATCAGGATGTGTGTGTGTGTCTGTATCAGTATGTGTGTGCATGTCTGTATCAGTATGTGTGTGTGTGTCTGTATCAGTATGTGTGTGTGTGTCTGTATCAGTATGTGTGTGTGTCTCTATCAGTATGTGAGTGTGTCTGTATCAGTATGTGTGTGTGTGTCTGTATCAGTATGTGTGTGTGTCTATATCAGGATGTGTGTGTGTGTCTGTATCAGTATGTGTGTGCATGTCTGTATCTGTATGTGTGTGTGTGTCTGTATCAGTATGTGTGTGTGTGTCTGTATCAGTATGTGTGTGTATCTGTATCAGTATGTGTGTGTGTCTGTATCAGTATATGTGTGTGTCTGTATCAGTATGTGTGTGTGTGTCTGTATCGGTATGTGTGTATGTGTCTGTATCACTATGTGTGTGTGTCTGTATCAGTATGTGCGTCTGTATCAGAATGTGTGTGTGTCTGTATCAGTATGTGTGTGTGTCTGTATCAGTATGTGTGTGTGTCTGTATCAGTATGTGTGTGTGTGTATGTATCAGTATGTGTGTGTGTGTCTGTATCAGTATGTGTGTGTGTCTGTATCAGTATGTGTGTGTGTCTGTATCAGTATGTGTGTGTGTGTCTGTATCAGTATGTGTGTGTGTCTGTATCAGTATGTGTGTGTGTCTCTGTATCAGTATGTGTGTGTGTCTGTATCAGTATGTGTGTGTGTCTGTATCAGTATGTGTGTGTGTGCCTGTATCAGTATGTGTGTGTGTCTGTATCAGTATGTGTGTGTGTGTCTGTATCAGTATGTGTGTGTGTCTGTATCAGTATGTGTGTGTGTATCTGTATCAGTATGTGTGTGTGTCTGTATCAGTATGTGTGTGTGTGTATGTATCAGTATGTGTGTGTGTGTCTGTATCAGTATGTGTGTGTGTGTCTGTATCAGTATGTGTGTGTGTCTGTATCAGTATGTGTGTGTGTCTGTATCAGCATGTGTGTGTGTGTCTGTATCGGTATGTGTGTGTGTGTCTGTATCAGTATGTGTGTGTATCTGTATCAGTATGTGTGTGTGTCTGTATCAGTATGTGTGTGTGTGTCTGTATCAGTATGTGTGTGTATGTCTGTATCAGTATGTGTGTGTGTGTCTGTATCAGTATGTGTGTGTGTCTGTATCAGTATGTGTGTGTGCATGTCTGTATCAGTATCTGTGTGTGTCTGTATCAGTATGTGTGCATGTCTGTATCAGTATGTGTGTGTGTGTCTGTATCAGTATGTGTGTTTGTCTGTATCAGTATGTGTGTGTGTCTGTATCAGTATGTGTGTGTGTGTCTGTATCAGTATGTGTGTGTGTCTGTATCAGTATGTGTGTGTGTCTGTATCAGTATGTGTGTGCATGTCTGTATCAGTATGTGTGTGTGTCTGTATCAGTATGTGTGTGTGTGTTGTATCAGTATGTGTGTGTGTCTGTATCAGTATGTTTGTGGGTGTCTGTATCAGTATGTGTGTGTGTCTGTATCAGTATATGTGTGTGTGTCTGTATCAGTATGTGTGTGTGTCTGTATCAGTATGTGTGTGTGTGTCAGTATCAGCATGTGTGTGTGTCTGTATCAGTATGTGTGTGTGTCTGTATCAGTATGTGTGTGTGTCTGTATCAGTATGTGTGTGCATGTCTGTATCAGTATGTGTGTGTGTCTGTATCAGTATGTGTGTGTGTGTCGGTATCAGTATGTGTGTGTGTCTGTATCAGTATGTGTGTGTGTGTATGTATCAGTATGTGTGTGTGTGTCTGTATCAATATGTGTGTGTGTGTCTGTATCAGTATGTGTGTGTGTCTGTATCAGTATGTGTGTGTGTCTGTATCAGTATGTGTGTGTGGCTGTATCTGTATGTGTGTGTGTTTGTATCAGTATGTGTGTGTGTGTCTGTATCAGTATGTGTGTGTGTGTCTGTATCAGTATGTGTGTGTGTCTGTATCAGTATGTGTGTGTGTCTGTATCAGTATGTGTGTGTGTGTCTGTATCAGTATGTGTGTGTGTCTCTGTATCAGTATGTGTGTGTGTGTCTGTATCAGTATGTGTGTGTGTCTCTATCAGTATGTGAGTGTGTCTGTATCAGTATGTGTGTGTGCGTCTGTATCAGTATGTGTGTGTGTCTATATCAGGATGTGTGTGTGTGTCTGTATCAGTATGTGTGTGCATGTCTGTATCAGTATGTGTGTGTGTGTCTGTATCAGTATGTGTGTGTGTCTGTATCAGTATGTGTGTGTGTCTCTATCAGTATGTGAGTGTGTCTGTATCAGTATGTGTGTGTGTGTCTGTATCAGTATGTGTGTGTGTCTATATCAGGATGTGTGTGTGTGTCTGTATCAGTATGTGTGTGCATGGCTATATCTGCATGTGTGTGTGTGTCTGTATCAGTATGTGTGTGTGTGTCTGTATCAGTATGTGTGTGTATCTGTATCAGTATGTGTGTGTGTCTGTATCAGTATGTGTGTGTGTCTGTATCAGTATGTGTGTGTGTGTCTGTATCAGTATGTCTGTGTGTTTGTATCAGTATGTGTGTGTGTGTCTGTATCAGTATGTGTGTGTGTCTGTATCAGTATGTGTGTGTGTGTATGTATCAGTATGTGTGTATGTGTCTGTATCACTATGTGTGTGTGTCTGTATCAGTATGTGCGTCTGTATCAGTATGTGTGTGTGTCTGTATCAGTATGTGTGTGTGTGTCTGTATCAGTATGTGTGTGTGTCTGTATCAGTATGTGTGTGCATGTCTGTATCAGTATGTGTGTGTGTGTCTGTATCAGTATGTGTGTGTGTGTCTGTATCAGTATGTGTGTGTGTCTCTATCAGTATGTGAGTGTGTCTGTATCAGTATGTGTGTGTGTGTGTCTGTATCAGTATGTGTGTGTGTCTATATCAGGATGTGTGTGTGTGTCTGTATCAGTATGTGTGTGCATGTCTGTATCAGTATGTGTGTGTGTGTCTGTATCAGTATGTGTGTGTGTGTGTGTCTGTATCAGTATGTGTGTGTGTCTCTATCAGTATGTGAGTGTGTCTGTATCAGTATGTGTGTGTGTGTCTGTATCAGTATGTGTGTGTGTCTATATCAGGATGTGTGTGTGTGTCTGTATCAGTATGTGTGTGCATGTCTGTATCTGTATGTGTGTGTGTGTCTGTATCAGTATGTGTGTGTGTGTCTGTATCAGTATGTGTGTGTATCTGTATCAGTATGTGTGTGTGTGTCTGTATCAGTATGTGTGTGTGTCTGTATCAGTATGTGTGTGTGTGTCTGTATCAGTATGTGCGTATGTGTCTGTATCACTATGTGTGTGTGTCTGTATCAGTATGTGCGTCTGTATCAGTATGTGTGTGTGTCTGTATCAGTATGTGTGTGTGTGTGTCTGTATCAGTATGTGTGTGTGTCTGTATCAGTATGTGTGTGTGTGTTTGTATCAGTATGTGTGTGTGTGTATGTATCAGTATGTGTGTGTGTGTCTGTATCACTATGTGTGTGTATCTGTATCAGTATGTGCGTGTGTCTGTATCAGTATGTGTGTGCATGTCTGTATCAGTATGTGTGTGTGTGTCTGTATCAGTATGTGTGTGTGTGTCTGTATCAGTATGTGTGTGTGTGTCTGTATCAGTATGTGTGTGTGTTTGTATCAGTATGTGTGTGTGTGTCTGTATCAGTATGTGTGTGTGTCTGTATCAGTATGTGTGTGTGTGTATGTATCAGTATGTGTGTGTGTGTCTGTATCAGTATGTGTGTGTGTGTCTGTATCAGTATGTGTGTGTGTGTCTGTATCAGTATGTGTGTGTGTCTGTATCAGTATGTGTGTGTGTCTGTATCAGCATGTGTGTGTGTGTCTGTATCGGTATGTGTGTGTGTGTCTGTATCAGTATGTGTGTGTGTCTGTATCAGTATGTGTGTGTGCGTCTGTATCAGTATGTGTGTGTATGTCTGTATCAGTATGTGTGTGTGTGTCTGTATCACTATGTGTGTGTGTGTCTGTATCAGTATGTGTGTGTGTGTCTGTATCAGCATGTGTGTGTGTGTGTCTGTATCGGTATGTGTGTGTGTGTCTGTATCAGTATGTGTGTGTGTCTGTATCAGTATGTGTGTGTGTGTCTGTATCAGTATGTGTGTGTATGTCTGTATCAGTATGTGTGTGTGTGTCTGTATCACTATGTGTGTGTGTGTCTGTATCAGTATGTGTGTGTGTGTCTGTATCAGCATGTGTGTGTGTGTGTCTGTATCAGTATGTGTGTGTGTGTCTGTATCAGTATGTGTGTGTGTTTGTATCAGTATGTGTGTGTGTGTCTGTATCAGTATGTGTGTGTGTCTGTATCAGTATGTGTGTGTGTGTATGTATCAGTATGTGTGTGTGTGTCTGTATCAGTATGTGTGTGTGTGTCTGTATCAGTATGTGTGTGTGTCTGTATCAGTATGTGTGTGTGTGTATGTATCAGTATGTGTGTGTGTGTCTGTATCAATATGTGTGTATGTGTCTGTATCAGTATGTGTGTGTGTCTGTATCAGTATGTGTGTGTGTCTGTATCAGTATGTGTGTGTGTCTGTATCAGTATGTGTGTGTGTGTCTGTATCAGTATGTGTGTGTGTGTCTGTATCAGTATGTGTGTGTGTCTGTATCAGTATGTGTGTGCATGTCTGTATCAGTATGTGTGTGTGTCTGTATCAGTATGTGTGTGTGTCTGTATCAGTATGTGTGTGTGTGTGTGTCTGTATCAGTATGTGTGTGTGTCTGTATCAGTATGTGTGTGCATGTCTGTATCAGTATGTGTGTGCATGTCTGTATCAGTATGTGTGTGTGTGTATGTATCAGTATGTGTGTGTGTCTGTATCAGTATGTTTGTGTGTGTCTGTATCAGCATGTGTGTGTGTGTGTCTGTATCAGTATGTGTGTGTGTGCCTGTATAAGTATGTGTGTGCATGTCTGTATCAGTATGTGTGTGTGTCTGTATCAGTATGTGTGTGTGTCTGTATCAGTATGTGTGTGTGTGTCTGTATCAGTATGTGTGTGTGTCTGTATCAGTATGTGTGTGCATGTCTGTATCAGTATGTGTGTGCATGTCTGTATCAGTATGTGTGTGTGTGTATGTATCAGTATGTGTGTGTGTCTGTATCAGTATGTGTGTGTGTGTCTGTATCAGCATGTGTGTGTGTGTGTCTGTATCAGTATGTGTGTGTGTCTGTATCAGCCTGGGTGTGTGTCTGTATCAGTATCTGTGTGTGCATGTCTGTATCAGTATGTGTGTGTGTGTCTGTATCAGTATGTGTGTGTGGGTCTGTATCAGTATGTGTGTGTGTGTCTGTATCAGTATGTGTGTGTGTGTCTGTATCAGTATGTGTGTGTGGGTCTGTATCAGTATGTGTGTGTGTGTCTGTATCAGTATGTGTGTGTGTCTGTATCAGTATGTGTGTGTGTGTCTGTATCAGTATGTGTGTGCATGTCTGTATCAGTATGTGTGTGCATGTCTGTATCAGTATGTGTGTGTGTGTCTGCATTAGTATGTGTGTGTGTCTGTATCAGTATGTGTGTGTGTGTCTGTATCAGTATGTGTGTGTGTCTGTATCAGTATGTGTGTGTGTGTCTGTATCAGTATGTGTGTGTGTCTGTATCAGTATGTGTGTGTGTCTGTATCAGCATGTGTGTGTGTCTGTATCATTATGTGTGTGTGTCTGTATCAGTATGTGTGTGTGTCTGTATCAGTATGTGTGTGTGTGTCTTTATCAGTATGTGTGTGTGTCTGTATCAGTATGTGTGTGTGTGTCTGTATCAGTATGTGTGTGTGTCTGTATCAGTATGTGTGTGTGTGTTTGTATCAGTATGTGTGTGTGTGTATGTATCAGTATGTGTGTGTGTGTCTGTATCAGTATGTGTGTGTGTCTGTATCAGTATGTGTGTGTGTGTCTGTATCAGTATGTGTGTGTGTGTCTGTATCAGTATGTGTGTGTGTGTCTGTATCAGTATGTGTGTGTATCGGTATCAGTATGTGTGTGTGTGTCTGTATCAGTATGTGTGTGTGTGTCTGTATCAGTATGTGTGTGTGTGTCTGTATCAGTATGTGTGTGTGTCTGTATCAGTATGTGTGTGTGTGTCTGTATCAGTATGTGTGTGTGTGTCTGTATCAGTATGTGTGTGTGTGTCTGTATCAGTATGTCTGTGCATGTCTGTATCAGTATGTGTGTGTGTGTCTGTATCAGTATGTGTGTGTGTGTCTGTATCAGTATGTGTGTGTGTGTCTGTATCAGTATGTGTGTGTGTGTCTGTATCAGTATGTGTGTGTGTGTCTGTATCAGTATGTGTGTGTGTGTCTGTATCAGTATGTGTGTGTGTCTGTATCAGTATGTGTGTGTGTGTCTGTATCGGTATGTGTGTGTGTGTCTGTATCAGTATGTGTGTGTATCTGTATCAGTATGTGTGTGTGTGTCTGTATCAGTATGTGTGTGTATGTCTGTATCAGTATGTGTGTGTGTGTCTGTATCACTATGTGTGTGTGTGTCTGTATCAGTATGTGTGTGTGTCTGTATCAGTATGTGTGTGTGTCTCTGTATCAGTATGTGTGTGTGTCTGTATCAGTATGTGTGTGTGTCTGTATCAGTATGTGTGTGTGCATGTCTGTATCAGTATGTGTGTGTGTCTGTATCAGTATGTGTGCATGTCTGTATCAGTATGTGTGTGTGTGTCTGTATCAGTATGTGTGTGTGTCTGTATCAGTATGTGTGTGTGTCTGTATCAGTATGTGTGTGTGTGTCTGTATCAGTATGTGTGTGTGTCTGTATCAGTATGTGTGTGTGTCTGTATCAGTATGTGTGTGCATGTCTGTATCAGTATGTGTGTGTGTCTGTATCAGTATGTGTGTGTGTGTTGTATCAGTATGTGTGTGTGTCTGTATCAGTATGTGTGTGGGTCTCTGTATCAGTATGTGTGTGTGTCTGTATCAGTATATGTGTGTGTGTCTGTATCAGTATGTGTGTGTGTCTGTATCAGTATGTGTGTGTGTGTCAGTATCAGCATGTGTGTGTGTCTGTATCAGTATGTGTGTGTGTCTGTATCAGTATGTGTGTGTGTCTGTATCAGTATGTGTGTGCATGTCTGTATCAGTATGTGTGTGTGTCTGTATCAGTATGTGTGTGTGTGTCGGTATCAGTATGTGTGTGTGTCTGTATCAGTATGTGTGTGTGTGTATGTATCAGTATGTGTGTGTGTGTCTGTATCAATATGTGTGTGTGTGTCTGTATCAGTATGTGTGTGTGTCTGTATCAGTATGTGTGTGTGTCTGTATCAGTATGTGTGTGTGTCTGTATCAGTATGTGTGTGTGTCTGTATCAGTATGTGTGTGTGTGTCTGTATCAGTATGTGTGTGTGTGTCTGTATCAGTATGTTTGTGTGTCTGTATCAGTATGTGTGTGTGTGTCTGTATCAGTATGTGTGTGTGTGTCTGTATCAGTATGTGTGTGTGTCTCTGTATCAGTATGTGTGTGTGTGTCTGTATCAGTATGTGTGTGTGTCTCTATCAGTATGTGAGTGTGTCTGTATCAGTATGTGTGTGTGCGTCTGTATCAGTATGTGTGTGTGTCTATATCAGGATGTGTGTGTGTGTCTGTATCAGTATGTGTGTGCATGTCTGTATCAGTATGTGTGTGTGTGTCTGTATCAGTATGTGTGTGTGTGTCTGTATCAGTATGTGTGTGTGTCTCTATCAGTATGTGAGTGTGTCTGTATCAGTATGTGTGTGTGTGTCTGTATCAGTATGTGTGTGTGTCTATATCAGGATGTGTGTGTGTGTCTGTATCAGTATGTGTGTGCATGGCTGTATCTGTATGTGTGTGTGTGTCTGTATCAGTATGTGTGTGTGTGTCTGTATCAGTATGTGTGTGTATCTGTATCAGTATGTGTGTGTGTCTGTATCAGTATGTGTGTGTGTCTGTATCAGTATGTGTGTGTGTGTCTGTATCAGTATGTGTGTATGTGTCTGTATCACTATGTGTGTCTGTCTGTATCAGTATGTGCGTCTGTATCAGTATGTGTGTGTGTCTGTATCAGTATGTGTGTGTGTGTCTGTATCAGTATGTGTGTGTGTCTGTATCAGTATGTGTGTGCATGTCTGTATCAGTATGTGTGTGTGTGTCTGTATCAGTATGTGTGTGTGTGTCTGTATCAGTATGTGTGTGTGTCTGTATCAGTATGTGTGTGTGTCTGTATCAGTATGTGTGTGCATGTCTGTATCAGTATGTGTGTGTGTCTGTATCAGTATGTGTGTGTGTGTTGTATCAGTATGTGTGTGTGTCTGTATCAGTATGTTTGTGGGTGTCTGTATCAGTATGTGTGTGTGTCTGTATCAGTATATGTGTGTGTGTCTGTATCAGTATGTGTGTGTGTCTGTATCAGTATGTGTGTGTGTGTCAGTATCAGCATGTGTGTGTGTCTGTATCAGTATGTGTGTGTGTCTGTATCAGTATGTGTGTGTGTCTGTATCAGTATGTGTGTGCATGTCTGTATCAGTATGTGTGTGTGTCTGTATCAGTATGTGTGTGTGTGTCGGTATCAGTATGTGTGTGTGTCTGTATCAGTATGTGTGTGTGTGTATGTATCAGTATGTGTGTGTGTGTCTGTATCAATATGTGTGTGTGTGTCTGTATCAGTATGTGTGTGTGTCTGTATCAGTATGTGTGTGTGTCTGTATCAGTATGTGTGTGTGGCTGTATCTGTATGTGTGTGTGTTTGTATCAGTATGTGTGTGTGTGTCTGTATCAGTATGTGTGTGTGTGTCTGTATCAGTATGTGTGTGTGTCTGTATCAGTATGTGTGTGTGTCTGTATCAGTATGTGTGTGTGTGTCTGTATCAGTATGTGTGTGTGTCTCTGTATCAGTATGTGTGTGTGTGTCTGTATCAGTATGTGTGTGTGTCTCTATCAGTATGTGAGTGTGTCTGTATCAGTATGTGTGTGTGCGTCTGTATCAGTATGTGTGTGTGTCTATATCAGGATGTGTGTGTGTGTCTGTATCAGTATGTGTGTGCATGTCTGTATCAGTATGTGTGTGTGTGTCTGTATCAGTATGTGTGTGTGTCTGTATCAGTATGTGTGTGTGTCTCTATCAGTATGTGAGTGTGTCTGTATCAGTATGTGTGTGTGTGTCTGTATCAGTATGTGTGTGTGTCTATATCAGGATGTGTGTGTGTGTCTGTATCAGTATGTGTGTGCATGGCTATATCTGCATGTGTGTGTGTGTCTGTATCAGTATGTGTGTGTGTGTCTGTATCAGTATGTGTGTGTATCTGTATCAGTATGTGTGTGTGTCTGTATCAGTATGTGTGTGTGTCTGTATCAGTATGTGTGTGTGTGTCTGTATCAGTATGTCTGTGTGTTTGTATCAGTATGTGTGTGTGTGTCTGTATCAGTATGTGTGTGTGTCTGTATCAGTATGTGTGTGTGTGTATGTATCAGTATGTGTGTATGTGTCTGTATCACTATGTGTGTGTGTCTGTATCAGTATGTGCGTCTGTATCAGTATGTGTGTGTGTCTGTATCAGTATGTGTGTGTGTGTCTGTATCAGTATGTGTGTGTGTCTGTATCAGTATGTGTGTGCATGTCTGTATCAGTATGTGTGTGTGTGTCTGTATCAGTATGTGTGTGTGTGTCTGTATCAGTATGTGTGTGTGTCTCTATCAGTATGTGAGTGTGTCTGTATCAGTATGTGTGTGTGTGTGTCTGTATCAGTATGTGTGTGTGTCTATATCAGGATGTGTGTGTGTGTCTGTATCAGTATGTGTGTGCATGTCTGTATCAGTATGTGTGTGTGTGTCTGTATCAGTATGTGTGTGTGTGTGTGTCTGTATCAGTATGTGTGTGTGTCTCTATCAGTATGTGAGTGTGTCTGTATCAGTATGTGTGTGTGTGTCTGTATCAGTATGTGTGTGTGTGTCTGTATCAGTATGTGTGTGTGTCTATATCAGGATGTGTGTGTGTGTCTGTATCAGTATGTGTGTGCATGTCTGTATCTGTATGTGTGTGTGTGTCTGTATCAGTATGTGTGTGTGTGTCTGTATCAGTATGTGTGTGTCTGTATCAGTATGTGTGTGTGTATCTGTATCAGTATGTGTGTGTGTCTGTATCAGTATGTGTGTGTGTCTGTATCAGTATGTGTGTGTGTGTCTGTATCAGTATGTGCGTATGTGTCTGTATCACTATGTGTGTGTGTCTGTATCAGTATGTGCGTCTGTATCAGTATGTGTGTGTGTCTGTATCAGTATGTGTGTGTGTGTGTCTGTATCAGTATGTGTGTGTGTCTGTATCAGTATGTGTGTGTGTGTTTGTATCAGTATGTGTGTGTGTGTCTGTATCAGTATGTGTGTGTGTGTCTGTATCACTATGTGTGTGTATCTGTATCAGTATGTGCGTGTGTCGGTATCAGTATGTGTGTGTGTCTGTATCAGTATGTGTGTGTGTGTCTGTATCAGTATGTGTGTGTGTGTCTGTATCAGTATGTGTGTGTGTGTCTGTATCAGTATGTGTGTGTGTTTGTATCAGTATGTGTGTGTGTGTCTGTATCAGTATGTGTGTGTGTCTGTATCAGTATGTGTGTGTGTGTATGTATCAGTATGTGTGTGTGTGTCTGTATCAGTATGTGTGTGTGTGTCTGTATCAGTATGTGTGTGTGTGTCTGTATCAGTATGTGTGTGTGTCTGTATCAGTATGTGTGTGTGTCTGTATCAGCATGTGTGTGTGTGTCTGTATCGGTATGTGTGTGTGTGTCTGTATCAGTATGTGTGTGTGTCTGTATCAGTATGTGTGTGTGCGTCTGTATCAGTATGTGTGTGTATGTCTGTATCAGTATGTGTGTGTGTGTCTGTATCACTATGTGTGTGTGTGTCTGTATCAGTATGTGTGTGTGTGTCTGTATCAGCATGTGTGTGTGTGTGTCTGTATCGGTATGTGTGTGTGTGTCTGTATCAGTATGTGTGTGTGTCTGTATCAGTATGTGTGTGTGTGTCTGTATCAGTATGTGTGTGTATGTCTGTATCAGTATGTGTGTGTGTGCCTGTATAAGTATGTGTGTGCATGTCTGTATCAGTATGTGTGTGTGTCTGTATCAGTATGTGTGTGTGTCTGTATCAGTATGTGTGTGTGTGTCTGTATCAGTATGTGTGTGTGTCTGTATCAGTATGTGTGTGCATGTCTGTATCAGTATGTGTGTGCATGTCTGTATCAGTATGTGTGTGTGTGTATGTATCAGTATGTGTGTGTGTCTGTATCAGTATGTGTGTGTGTGTCTGTATCAGCATGTGTGTGTGTGTGTCTGTATCAGTATGTGTGTGTGTCTGTATCAGCCTGTGTGTGTGTCTGTATCAGTATCTGTGTGTGCATGTCTGTATCAGTATGTGTGTGGGTCTGTATCAGTATGTGTGTGTGTGTCTGTATCAGTATGTGTGTGTGTCTGTATCAGTATGTGTGTGTGTGTCTGTATCAGTATGTGTGTGCATGTCTGTATCAGTATGTGTGTGCATGTCTGTATCAGTATGTGTGTGTGTGTCTGCATTAGTATGTGTGTGTGTCTGTATCAGTATGTGTGTGTGTGTCTGTATCAGTATGTGTGTGTGTCTGTATCAGTATGTGTGTGTGTGTCTGTATCAGTATGTGTGTGTGTCTGTATCAGTATGTGTGTGTGTCTGTATCAGCATGTGTGTGTGTCTGTATCATTATGTGTGTGTGTCTGTATCAGTATGTGTGTGTGTCTGTATCAGTATGTGTGTGTGTGTCTTTATCAGTATGTGTGTGTGTCTGTATCAGTATGTGTGTGTGTGTCTGTATCAGTATGTGTGTGTGTCTGTATCAGTATGTGTGTGTGTGTTTGTATCAGTATGTGTGTGTGTGTATGTATCAGTATGTGTGTGTGTGTCTGTATCAGTATGTGTGTGTGTCTGTATCAGTATGTGTGTGTGTCTGTATCAGTATGTGTGTGTGTGTCTGTATCAGTATGTGTGTGTGTCTGTATCAGTATGTGTGTGTGTCTCTTTATCAGTATGTGTGTGTGTCTGTATCAGTATGTGTGTGTGTCTGTATCAGTATGTGTGTGTGTGCCTGTATCACTATGTGTGTGTATCTGTATCAGTATCTGTGTGTGTCTGTATCAGTATGTGTGTGCATGTCTGTATCAGTATGTGTGTGTATCTGTATCAGTATGTGTGTGTGTGTCTGTATCAGTATGTGTGTGTGTGTTGTATCAGTATGTGTGCATGTCTGTATCAGTATGTGTGTGTGTGTCTGTATCAGTATGTGTGTGTGTCTGTATCAGTATGTGTGTGTGTGTCTGTATCGGTATGTGTGTGTGTGTCTGTATCAGTATGTGTGTGTATCTGTATCAGTATGTGTGTGTGTGTCTGTATCAGTATGTGTGTGTATGTCTGTATCAGTATGTGTGTGTGTGTCTGTATCACTATGTGTGTGTGTGTCTGTATCAGTATGTGTGTGTGTCTGTATCAGTATGTGTGTGTGTCTCTGTATCAGTATGTGTGTGTGTCTGTATCAGTATGTGTGTGTGTCTGTATCAGTATGTGTGTGTGCATGTCTGTATCAGTATGTGTGTGTGTCTGTATCAGTATGTGTGCATGTCTGTATCAGTATGTGTGTGTGTGTCTGTATCAGTATGTGTGTGTGTCTGTATCAGTATGTGTGTGTGTCTGTATCAGTATGTGTGTGTGTGTCTGTATCAGTATGTGTGTGTGTCTGTATCAGTATGTGTGTGTGTCTGTATCAGTATGTGTGTGCATGTCTGTATCAGTATGTGTGTGTGTCTGTATCAGTATGTGTGTGTGTGTTGTATCAGTATGTGTGTGTGTCTGTATCAGTATGTGTGTGGGTCTCTGTATCAGTATGTGTGTGTGTCTGTATCAGTATATGTGTGTGTGTCTGTATCAGTATGTGTGTGTGTCTGTATCAGTATGTGTGTGTGTGTCAGTATCAGCATGTGTGTGTGTCTGTATCAGTATGTGTGTGTGTCTGTATCAGTATGTGTGTGTGTCTGTATCAGTATGTGTGTGCATGTCTGTATCAGTATGTGTGTGTGTCTGTATCAGTATGTGTGTGTGTGTCGGTATCAGTATGTGTGTGTGTCTGTATCAGTATGTGTGTGTGTGTATGTATCAGTATGTGTGTGTGTGTCTGTATCAATATGTGTGTGTGTGTCTGTATCAGTATGTGTGTGTGTCTGTATCAGTATGTGTGTGTGTCTGTATCAGTATGTGTGTGTGTCTGTATCAGTATGTGTGTGTGTCTGTATCAGTATGTGTGTGTGTGTCTGTATCAGTATGTGTGTGTGTGTCTGTATCAGTATGTTTGTGTGTCTGTATCAGTATGTGTGTGTGTGTCTGTATCAGTATGTGTGTGTGTGTCTGTATCAGTATGTGTGTGTGTCTCTGTATCAGTATGTGTGTGTGTGTCTGTATCAGTATGTGTGTGTGTCTCTATCAGTATGTGAGTGTGTCTGTATCAGTATGTGTGTGTGCGTCTGTATCAGTATGTGTGTGTGTCTATATCAGGATGTGTGTGTGTGTCTGTATCAGTATGTGTGTGTGTGTCTGTATCAGTATGTGTGTGTGTGTCTGTATCAGTATGTGTGTGTGTCTCTATCAGTATGTGAGTGTGTCTGTATCAGTATGTGTGTGTGTGTCTGTATCAGTATGTGTGTGTGTCTATATCAGGATGTGTGTGTGTGTCTGTATCAGTATGTGTGTGCATGGCTGTATCTGTATGTGTGTGTGTGTCTGTATCAGTATGTGTGTGTGTGTCTGTATCAGTATGTGTGTGTATCTGTATCAGTATGTGTGTGTGTCTGTATCAGTATGTGTGTGTGTCTGTATCAGTATGTGTGTGTGTGTCTGTATCAGTATGTGTGTATGTGTCTGTATCACTATGTGTGTGTCTGTCTGTATCAGTATGTGCGTCTGTATCAGTATGTGTGTGTGTCTGTATCAGTATGTGTGTGTGTGTCTGTATCAGTATGTGTGTGTGTCTGTATCAGTATGTGTGTGCATGTCTGTATCAGTATGTGAGTGTGTCTGTATCAGTATGTGTGTGTGTGTCTGTATCAGTATGTGTGTGTGTCTGTATCAGTATGTGTGTGTGTGTCTGTATCAGTATGTGTGTGTGTCTCTATCAGTATGTGAGTGTGTCTGTATCAGTATGTGTGTGTGTGTCTGTATCAGTATGTGTGTGTGTCTGTATCAGTATGTGTGTGTGTCTGTATCAGGATGTGTGTGTGTGTCTGTATCAGTATGTGTGTGTGTCTCTATCAGTATGTGAGTGTGTCTGTATCAGTATGTGTGTGTGTGTCTGTATCAGTATGTGTGTGTGTCTGTATCAGTATGTGTGTGTGTCTATATCAGGATGTGTGTGTGTGTCTGTATCAGTATGTGTGTGCATGTCTGTATCTGTATGTGTGTGTGTGTCTGTATCAGTATGTGTGTGTGTGTCTGTATCAGTATGTGTGTGTGTCTGTATCAGTATGTGCGTCTGTATCAGTATGTGTGTGTGTCTGTATCAGTATGTGTGTGTGTGTGTCTGTATCAGTATGTGTGTGTGTCTGTATCAGTATGTGTGTGTGTGTTTGTATCAGTATGTGTGTGTGTGTATGTATCAGTATGTGTGTGTGTGTCTGTATCACTATGTGTGTGTATCTGTATCAGTATGTGTGTGTGTGTCTGTATCAGTATGTCTGTGCATGTCTGTATCAGTATGTGTGTGTGTGTCTGTATCAGTATGTGTGTGTGTGTCTGTATCAGTATGTGTGTGTGTGTCTGTATCAGTATGTCTGTGTGTTTGTATCAGTATGTGTGTGTGTGTCTGTATCAGTATGTGTGTGTGTCTGTATCAGTATGTGTGTGTGTGTATGTATCAGTATATGTGTGTGTGTCTGTATCAGTATGTGTGTGTGTGTCTGTATCAGTATGTGTGTGTGTGTCTGTATCAGTATGTGTGTGTGTCTGTATCAGCATGTGTGTGTGTGTCTGTATCGGTATGTGTGTGTGTGTCTGTATCAGTATGTGTGTGTATCTGTATCAGTATGTGTGTGTGTCTGTATCAGTATGTGTGTGTGTGTCTGTATCAGTATGTGTGTGTATGTCTGTATCAGTATGTGTGTGTGTGTCTGTATCACTATGTGTGTGTGTGTCTGTATCAGTATGTGTGTGTGTGTCTGTATCAGTATGTGTGTGTGTCTGTATCCGTATGTGTGTGTGTGTCTGTATCAGTATGTGTGTGTGTGTCTGTATCAGTATGTGTGTGTGTCTGTATCAGTATGTGTGTGTGTGTATGTATCAGTATGTGTGTGTGTGTCTGTATCAATATGTGTGTATGTGTCTGTATCAGTATGTGTGTGTGTCTGTATCAGTATGTGTGTGTGTCTGTATCAGTATGTGTGTGTGTCTGTATCAGTATGTGTGTGTGTCTGTATCAGTATGTGTGTGTGTGTCTGTATCAGTATGTGTGTGTGTGTCTGTATCAGTATGTGTGTGTGTCTGTATCAGTATGTGTGTGCATGTCTGTATCAGTATGTGTGTGTGTCTGTATCAGTATGTGTGTGTGTCTGTATCAGTATGTGTGTGTGTGTGTGTGTGTGTCTGTATCAGTATGTGTGTGTGTCTGTATCAGTATGTGTGTGCATGTCTGTATCAGTATGTGTGTGCATGTCTGTATCAGTATGTGTGTGTGTGTATGTATCAGTATGTGTGTGTGTCTGTATCAGTATGTGTGTGTGTGTCTGTATCAGCATGTGTGTGTGTGTGTCTGTATCAGTATGTGTGTGTGTGCCTGTATCAGTATGTGTGTGCATGTCTGTATCAGTATGTGTGTGTGTCTGTATCAGTATGTGTGTGTGTGTCTGTATCAGTATGTGTGTGTGTGTCTGTATCAGTATGTGTGTGTGTCTGTATCAGTATGTGTGTGCATGTCTGTATCAGTATGTGTGTGCATGTCTGTATCAGTATGTGTGTGTGTGTATGTATCAGTATGTGTGTGTGTCTGTATCAGTATGTGTGTGTGTGTCTGTATCAGCATGTGTGTGTGTGTGTCTGTATCAGTATGTGTGTGTGTCTGTATCAGCCTGTGTGTGTGTCTGTATCAGTATGTGTGTGTGCATGTCTGTATCAGTATGTGTGTGGGTCTGTATCAGTATGTGTGTGTGTGTCTGTATCAGTATGTGTGTGTGTCTGTATCAGTATGTGTGTGTGTGTCTGTATCAGTATGTGTGTGCATGTCTGTATCAGTATGTGTGTGCATGTTTGTATCAGTATGTGTGTGTGTCTGCATTAGTATGTGTGTGTGTCTGTATCAGTATGTGTGTGTGTGTCTGTATCAGTATGTGTGTGTGTCTGTATCAGTATGTGTGTGTGTGTCTGTATCAGTATGTGTGTGTGTCTGTATCATTATGTGTGTGTGTCTGTATCAGCATGTGTGTGTGTCTGTATCATTATGTGTGTGTGTCTGTATCAGTATGTGTGTGTGTCTGTATCAGTATGTGTGTGTGTGTCTTTATCAGTATGTGTGTGTGTCTGTATCAGTATGTGTGTGCATGTCTGTATCAGTATGTGTGTGTGTCTGTATCAGCATGTGTGTGTGTCTGTATCAGTATGTGTGTGTGTCTGTATCAGTATGTGTGTGTGTCTGTATCAGTATGTGTGTGTGTGTCTGTATCAGTATGTGTGTGTGTGTCTGTATCTGTATGTGTGTGTGTGTCTGTATCAGTATGTGTTTGCATGTCTGTATCAGTATGTGTGTGTGTCTGTATCAGCATGTGTGTGTGTCTGTATCAGTATGTGTGTGAGTCTGTATCAGTATGTGTGTGTGTCTGTATCAGTATGTGTGTGTGTATCTGTATCAGTATGTGTGTGTGTCTGTATCAGTATGTGTGTGCATGTCTGTATCAGTATGTGTGTGTGTCTGTATCAGTATGTGTGTGTGTGTGTGTGTATCAGTATGTGTTTGTGTGTCTGTATCAGCATGTGTGTGTGTCTGTATTAGTATGTGTATGTGTCTCTATCAGCATGTGTGTGTGTCTGCATCAGTATGTGTGTGTGCATGTCTGTATCAGTATGTGTGTGTGTGTCTGTATCAGTATGTGTGTGTGTGTCTGTATCAGTATGTGTGTGTGTCTGTATCAGTATGTGTGTGCATGTCTGTATCAGTATGTGTGTATATATGTATATATATATATATATGTGTGTATATATGTGTATGTATATATGTATGTATATATATATATGTATATATATGTGTATGTATGTATATATATATATATATATATATATATATATATATATATATATATATATGTATGTATGTATGTATGTATGTATATATGTATATATATGTCAGGTCACCAGTTGGTGCTACTGGTAACATGTATCCCAGTACAACCTGTCTCATGGTCGACTAAACTGGCAACCCCACCAAGGTGAGGAGGGTGGCTTTGGACATCCTGCAGGACTAAAAACAAAACCTGTCAAAGGGCAAAGGAGCTCTTAAGAGTCAATGGCCATCCAAAATCACCGGGAGAGATGACCCCTTAGCCTTTGTCAAGGCAGAATTCTAGGAGAAGGAAAACTCTGATATAGCACCTGCAACCCTGATGGTATCCAATGATGTTGACTTGTTCTTCTTTTTGGTAAATATCATCTTGGTTGAGAGAGTGGGACTGGCTTTGTGCAGTGCCTTTGCTCACTATGTATGTATGCGTATTTGGCATGTGTGTGGGAGAGAGGGGGTGGTGAAAGGAGGTGAGAGAAGGGAGAAGCTACAGACAATGCTACCGTAGAGAAAGAGTTAAGACATATCTGCTGTCGCTACAACATACAACCTTACAGTCTGCTCCAGCGACAACAGTTCACTTTTTTGTACGTCTGCAGTAAACTAAAACTCTTTCTGTTTCACATAACACCCTCATTATCTTAGCTTCTTCCTCCTTCTCACTTCCCCCTCATTCAACCCACTCCTCCTCTCACACACTTTCTCTTACTGTGTCCGTTCGCCTTTCTCTGTCTATTTGTCTCTCTATGTCTGTCTTCTTCCACCCACCTCTCTTTCTTTCTCTGTAAGTATTTTTTTTTTTTTTTTTTTAATAAACATATGCTAATTGGTTTACAGAGGGTAAAGAGGAGAAAGTGTTACCAGGGAAATAGCGAGGGAGACGCGTTGAAATAAGCACTCTACTCTTTCCGGTGTTATAGAGAACATAAACAACACATCGAAATAACGAGTTTTAGGAAAGAAAATTGTTAGAATTTAAAAATGTTCTTGTAATTGAAATAGCGGCTCCTATTTGCTGACAATAGTGAGAGATGTAGGTAGATATATGAGATTAGACATATAGAGAGACACAGATAGAGAACCACCACGGATGTACATGATAATATGACAAGTCAGTCAATCATATTGATGGCCGCCCCACAGCCCCGGGGGACAGAATGGAGAAGGTGTTTCACCGAAGGACGGCAAGGGAGATGCGCTGGAAGAGATATTCCAACTTGTGAGCCTCTCACCTGCGGCTGGCCAGCTCAGCACCTATGCTGCTGAGTAGGAAGGTAGCCCTAGGAGATTGACCGGTATTTGAAGAGTTTGGCCTCCTCAGCCCGACGTGCAGCAGAGCCTGGGTTAGTTGCAGACTGCACCAGGTTGTGGCTGGAGAAAGTGTTACCAGGGAAATAGCGAGGAAGACGCGTTGAAATAAGCACTCTACTCTTTCGGGTAGTCAACTAACTCCACCCCAATAAGAATGAGTAAGAAAGTCAGAAAGAAGTCTCCACCGCTTCAACGACAGACAAACTTATCGGAAAGTTGTCAGATACTTTCAACATCTTGCAATCTTGTCAGGTAACGAAACCTCTGTCATACAATGATATTGTGTGGACTGAGTCCACCGCTGGTCTCTGATATAAAGTGTTACTCGCTGGGGGTGGGATGGGACTGCAATTCCTAGTTGTGATGCTATTCTGAGGAGGAGCGTAATTAGGTAGTCGGTAGTTCGCGTTCAAGTTAAGGCAGGCGGTCATAATTTATATCTGTGTGTGTGTGTTGCATGCATATGTATGTCTACCTGTGTTGGTGTGTGTATATGTGTGTATGTGTTGCACAAATATGATTACACCAGTATGTATGTTAGCGTGTATTCTGTTGGTTATATACATATGTGTGTGTGTCTGTGTATTATATTATATATATATATATATATATGTGTGTGTGTGTGTGTGTGTTGGTAAATCTTATGAATGTGTATGTATGTATGCTCTTCTGGTTTTATCATTTCACAAAGTTTGACCAATAGAGAGAGAGTCGGTTTCTAACATGGACACAAGACTCTCTCATTGGAGTGAATTTACACATCAACTAGGTAGATGTGTATGCATGCATGTGTTGATATGGATGTTATTGTATGTGTGGATGTGTATGTTTTGAGTTGTATGTGTGCATGTGTATATGCTTTGCATCTGTACATATGTATATGCAGTTATTATTTTGGAATGTTTTACATATTTTTACTGTTCCATTAATGGACTGTACTTGTAATTTCCTAACTAGTTGTGTTCTTTCTGTTCCTGTGAAGCCTAGCTTCTCAAGATTTGTATTGAGGCAGTTACTAACATACCCCAATGCCCCAATAATACCAGGCATAAATCTGAAGGTGTAATCAGGGTGGAGTATCTGCAGATTTCTCATCAGTTCTGCATAAATATTCTACTTTTCACTAATCTTTGATTATTGACATCTGCTGGGCAGCTAATTTCCACTACTGTGCATGCTTTCTTCTCCGTCCCATATCATAATATCTGGTCTGTTATGCCTACATTTTATTGGGGTTTTTACTGGAACATTCCACCAGTACTCTTTCATATTATGTACATGGATGTCTTCCACATTGCTGTAGCTTTTAATGTGTTTATTATCGGGGCTATCTTTCATACGAACTCCATTGTACAGTGTTTTGGACACTACATCATGCCTCATAGGTAGGTAGTACCGCGATGACATCTTTGGACAGCTGCTGATGACATGGGTGATATCCTCGATGTTAGTTCTGCAGAGTCTGCACTTGTTATCACATCTAGGTGTTTTGCCTGCATCCCTATCTCTTTTGTTAATCAGGTATTTCGTGTTAATCTCCTGTTCTTGGATTGCAAAAGCGTATCCTTCAAAGTGGGAGCCAATATAGCGGTTGTTGGTCCAAGATAGACTACTTTCCTTATCTATATTACTCGCACTCTGGAGCTTCCTGGCAACATATCCATGCATGATTTTTTGCTGATAAGTATGCAGTTTTTCATCCATGGATTCACTGCGATACTGCTGAGCGACTTCCCTGGATGTGAGTTTTTGATTATCACACAGGGAATATCTCTCGAGGAGTTCCTCCCCAACTCTCATGATCTTATCTATTTCATGCTGATCGACTTGCTCGAGAAACGGGCTCCTACGCTTCGAGGTTCGTAGATGTTGTCGGAGGGATATGATGCGACATTCAAATGTTGTCTGGACTGATGTTAGGCCTCTGCCTCCCTGCTTACGTTTCAAGTAAAGGCGGTCTATGTCACTGTTGATGTGGAAGTTTCCGGTGTTGTTTAGTATGTTTCGAGTTCCAACATCAACTGCTCGGATTTCGTCTACCGTCCAACTGAGTCTTCCAAACGTTGGTGTTAGGACAGGCACAGCAAACACATCGTGAGCCACTGTTTTGTTTTGCGCAGAGAGTTCCGATGACCAGATCTTTCTTAATCGGGTGTAGTATTCCCTGGTTACGCGTTTTTTATTACAGATACCATTATAGGATATGTTCTCATCTATCCCCATGTATCTGTAGCAGTCCTCATCAGATATCGGTGAAACAGTTAGGCCATTGATGACAATGTTGCTAGATTGGGTTGTTTTTCCCCGCTTTACAGTCATGTATGAGCATTTATCTTGGCCAAACTCCATTCCTATATCCTTTGAGAACGTTGTAACCAGGTCAAGATTTTTCTTCATCCCATCCATCTTCTTGGCATAGAGTTTCAGATCGTCCACAAAGAAGTTATTAGTTAGGTTCGTATTTCTGTCCTCCTGTGAGCCAATGATGTATCCCTCACATTTCTTGAGCAGAAAGGACAAGGGCGTTTAATGACAAGATGAATAATATCACAGAGAGACTGTCCCCCTGAAATATACCCCTGCAATATTTTATTTTATCAGTGAAAATAGAGTCCTCCCTCTCTGTTTTTAACCTTAGGATAGTAGCCCAAGAAGAAGACAGCCTCTCTATGGATCTGACAATAATGTCTGGGACTTTAGCAAGTGGGAGGGCCTCTATCATCCAAGAGTGGGGAACAGAATCGAAAGCTTTCCTGTAGTCCAGCCTGACTGTAGCCATATTCCTCCTAAGTTGTCGCCTCTCCAACATCGCAGTTTTGTTGATTAGGAGTTGTTCAGCACATCCCCAAACCCCTTTCTTTCCAGCTGCTTGTTCATCTGTGATGATGTTATTATTTTCACAGTGATCTTGGAGGAATAGGTTCAGGCAGGCTGTATACATCTTATACATCAGGTTCTGGCATGCAATGGGTCGGTAGTTATTTGCCAAGTGGGTGTCTTTGTTCTTGGGGACCAGTAATGTTTGTGCTAATGTCAACCATTCTGGTATAAGTGTATCTCCCTTAAGAACTTGTTGGTAGAGGTCAGTAAGACACCTCCGATAGAATATCAGTTTTTTGTACCAGTAGCCGACAATCCTGTCTCTTCCTGGTGTTTTCTTATCTTGGAGTTTTCCTATCACAGTCTCAAGGGTAACCTCACTTACTTCGTATGTTTTTGTTGTAGTGTAGGAGCAATAGTTATTTCGGATTTCTCTTAGCCACACTGCATTGGTTTCGTCTGAATCATTTATTAAGCACTTCTCTCTCATCTACCTTCTTCAGGTATCGGTGTTTTTCGCTAACAGCTCTCAATTCTTGTTTGAGGGTGATCAGCTTATATTGGAGAGTTCTGGTTCTACTGTTACCAAACATCGTCTCTATTTTATTTTTCACTCTTTGTTGGTGAGGAGTGAGGTTTTTTGTGTCTGTTTGCATGTAAGGAGCATTGTCACATGTCCTATGTTTTTTCGTAGGTCAACAAT
>OZ024741.1:18623814-18703814 GCA_964016885.1 Eledone cirrhosa
GACTACCATTCTATCTAACGTTCTAACGACTACCATTCTATCTAACGTTCTAACGACTACAATTTTATCTGACGTTCTAACGACTACCATTCTATCTGACGTTCTAACGACTACCATTCTATCTGACGTTCTAACGACTGCCATTCTATCTAACGTTCTAAGGACTACCATTCTATCTGACGTTCTAACGACTGCCATTCTATCTGAGGTTCTAACAACTGCCATTCTATCTGACGTTCTAACGACTACCATTCTATCTGACGTTCTAACGACTGCCATTCTATTTAACGTTCTAACAACTGCCATTCTATCTGACGTTCTAACGACTGCCATTCTATCTGACGTTCTAACGACTACCATTCTATCTGACATTCTAACGACTGCCATTCTATCTCAAGTTCTAACGACTGCCATTCTATCTGACGTTCTAACGACTCTGCCTGACATCTGACATTCTAACTACTGACATTCTATCTGACGTTCTAACGACTACCCTTATATCTGATGTTATCACGACTGCCCTTCTATCTGACATTATAAAGACAGCTATTCTATCTGACGTTCTAGCGACAGCCATTCTATCTGACGTTCTAACGACTACCATTATATCTGATGTTCTAACGACTGCCACTCTATCTGACGTTCGAACGACTGCCATTCTATCTGACCTTCTAAGGGCTGCCATTCCATCTGAGATTCTAACTACTGACATTATATCTGACGTTCTAACGACTACTATTATATCTGATGTTCTAACGACTGCCATTCTATCTGATGTCCTAACGACTACCATTCTATCTGACGTTCGAACGACTGCCATTCAATCTGCCTTCTAACGACTATGCCATTCTATCTGACGTTCTAACTACTGATATTCTATCTGACGTTCTAACGACTACCATTATATCTGATGTTCTAACGACTGCCACTCTATCTGATGTTCTAACGACTGCCACTCTATCTGATGTTCTAACGACTCTGCTATTCTCTCTGATATCCTAACGACCTAACGACTACTATTCTATCTGACGTTCGAACGACTGACATTCTATCTGACGTTCGAACGACTGCCATTCTATTTGACGTTCTAAAGACTCTGCCATTCTATCTGACATTCTAAAGACTGCCTTTCTATCTGACGTTCGAACTACTGCCATTCTATTTGACGTTCTAACGACTGCCATTCTAGCTTGGGTTCGAACGACTGCCATTATATCTGACGTTCTAACGATTCTGCAATCCTACCTGACGTTCTAACGACAGTCATTCTATCTTACGTTCTAACGACTACCCTTCTATCTGACATTCTAAAGACAGCTATTCTATCTGACGTTCGAACGACTGCCATTCTATCTGACATTCTAAGGGCTACCATTCCATCTGACATTCTAACTACTGACATTATATCTGACGTTCTAACGACTACTATTATATCTGCCGTTCGAACGACTGCCATTCTATATGACCTCCTAACGAAAGCCATTCTATCTGCCGTTCTAAAGACTCTGCCATTCTATTTAACGTTCTAACTACTGACATTATATCTGACGTTCTAACGACTACCATTATATCTGATGTTCTAACGACTGCCAATCTATCTGATGTTATAACGACTCTGCCATTCTCTCTGATGTCCTAACGACTACCATTCTATCTAACGTTCGAACGACTGCCATTCTATCTGACGTTCGAACGACTGCCATTCTGTTTGACGTTCTAACGACTCTGCCATTCTATCTGTCATTCTATCTGACGTTCGAACTAATGAAATTCTATCTGACGTTCTAACGACTGCCATTCTATCTAAAATTATAACGGCGGCCATTCTATCTGACGTTCCAACGACTGGTAGTCTATATGACGTTCTAGCGACTGCCATTTTATTTGACGTTCTAACGACTCTGCCATTCTATCTGACGTTCTAACTATTGATATTCTATCTGACGTTCTAACGACTACCATACTATCTGATGTTCTAACGACTGCCATTCTATATGATATTCTAACGACTGCCATTCTATCTGATATTCTAACGACTCTGCCATTATAACGACTGCCATTCTATCTGACGTCCTAACGACTGCCATTCAGTCAGATGTTCTAACGACTGGCATTTAATCTGACGTTCGAACGATTGCCATTCTATCTGGCGTTCTAACGACTCTGCCATTCTACTTGACATTCTAGCGACTGCCATTCTGTCTGCCGTTCTAAAGACTCTGCTATTCTATCTGAGGTTCGAACAACTGCAATTCTATGTGACGTTCTAACAACTGCCATTCTATCTGACATTCGAACGACTGACATTCTATTGACGTTCTAACGATTACCATTATATCTGATGTTCTAACGACTGCCATTCTATCTGATGTTCTAACGACTGCCACTCTATCTGATGTCCTAACGACTACCATTCTATCTGACGTTCGAACGACTGACATTCTATCTGACGTTCGAACGACTACCATTCTATTTGACGTTCTAAAGACTGCCGTTCTATCTGACGTTCGAACAACTGCCATTCTATCTGACGTTCTAACGACTGCCATTATATCTGACGTTCTAACGACACTGCAATCCTATCTGATGTTCTAACGACAGTCATTCTATCTGACATTCTAACGGCTGCCATTCTATCTTACCTTCTAACGACTGCCATTGTATCTGACGTTCTAACGACAGGAATTCTATCTTACGTTCTAACGCCTGCCATTCTATCTTACGTTCTAGCGACTGCCATTCTATCTCACGTTCTAACAACTCTGCCTTCCATCTGACATTCTAACTACTGACATTCTATGTGACGTTCAAACGACTACGCTTATATCTGATGATATAACGACTGCCCTTCTATCTGACATTCTAAAGACAGCTATTCTATCTGACGTTCTAGCGACAGCCATTCTATCTAACGTTCTAACGACTACCATTATATCTGATGTTCTAACGACTGCCACTCTATCTGACGTTCGAACGACTGCCATTCTATCTGACCTTCTAAGGGCTGCCATTCCTATCTGAGATTCTAACTACTGACATTATATCTGACGTTCTAACGACTACTATTATATCTGATGTTCTAACGACTGCCATTCTCTCTGATGTCCTAACGACTACCATTCTATCTGACGTTCGAACGACTGACATTCTATCTGACGTTCGAACGACTGACATTCTATCTGACGTTCGAACGACTGCCATTCTATTTGACGTTCTAAAGACTGCCTTTCTATCTGACGTTCGAACTACTGCCATTCTATCTGACGTTCTAACGACTGCCATTCTAGCTTAGGTTCGAACGACTGCTATTCTATCTGACGTTCTAACGCCTGCCATTCTATCTTACGTTCTAGCGACTGCCATTCTATCTGACGTTCTAACGACTCTGCCTGACATCTGACATTCTAACTACTGACATTCTATCTGACGTTCTAACGACTACACTTATATCTGATGTTATCACGACTGCCCTTCTATCTGACATTATAAAGACAGCTATTCTATCTGATGTTCTAGCGACAGCCATTCTATCTGACGTTCTAACGACTACCATTATATCTGATGTTCTAACGACTGCCACTCTATCTGACGTTCGAACGACTGCCATTCTATCTGACCTTCTAAGGGCTGCCATTCCTATCTGAGATTCTAACTACTGACATTATATCTGACGTTCTAACGACTACTATTATATCTGATGTTCTAACGACTGCCACTCTATCTGACGTTCGAACGACTGCCATTCTATCTGACCTTCTAAGGGCTGCCATTCCATCTGAGATTCTGACTACTGACATTATATCTGACGTTCTAACGACTACTATTATATCTGATGTTCTAACGACTGCCATTCTATCTGATGTCCTAACGACTACCATTCTATCTGACGTTCGAACGACTGCCATTCAATCTGCCGTTCTAACGACTATGCCATTCTATCTGACGTTCTAACTACTGATATTCTATCTGACGTTCTAACGACTACCATTATATCTGATGTTCTAACGACTGCCACTCTATCTGATGTTCTAACGACTGCCACTCTATCTGATGTTCTAACGACTGCCACTCTATCTGATGTTCTAACGACTCTGCTATTCTCTCTGATGTCCTAACGACCTAACGACTACTATTCTATCTGACGTTCGAACGACTGACATTCTATCTGACGTTCGAACGACTGACATTCTATCTGACGTTCGAACGACTGCCATTCTATTTGACGTTCTAAAGACTCTGCCATTCTATCTGACATTCTAAAGACTGCCTTTCTATCTGACGTTCGAACTACTGGCATTCTATCTGACGTTCTAACGACTGCCATTCTAGCTTGGGTTCGAACGACTGCCATTATATCTGACGTTCTAACGACTCTGCAATCCTACCTGACGTTCTAACGACAGTCATTCTATCTTACGTTCTAACGACTACCCTTCTATCTGACATTCTAAAGACAGCTATTCTATCTGACGTTTGAACGACTGCCATTCTATCTGACCTTCTAAGGGCTACCATTCCATCTGACATTCTAACTACTGACATTATATCTGACGTTCTAACGACTACTATTATATCTGCCGTTCGAACGACTGCCATTCTATATGACCTCCTAACGAAAGCCATTCTATCTGCCGTTCTAAAGACTCTGCCATTCTATCTAACGTTCTAACTACTGACATTATATCTGACGTTCTAACGACTACCATTATATCTGATGTTCTAACGACTGCCACTCTATCTGATGTTATAACGACTCTGCCATTCTCTCTGATGTCCTAACGACTACCATTCTATCTAACGTTCGAACGACTGCCATTCTATCTGACGTTCGAACGACTGCCATTCTATTTGACGTTCTAACGACTCTGCCATTCTATCTGTCATTCTAAAGACTGCCATTCTATCTGACGTTCTAACGACTGCCATTCTATCTTAGGTTCGAACGGCTACCATTCTATCTGACGTTCTAACTACTGACATTATATCTGACGTTCTAACGACTACAATTATATTTTATGTTCTAACGACAGCCACTCTATCTGATGTTCTAACGACTCTGCCACTCTATCTTACGTCCTAACGACTACAATTCTATCTGACGTTCGAACGACTGCCATTCTATCTAACCTTCTAAGGGCTGCCATTCCATCTGACATTCTAACTACTGACATTATATCTGACGTTCTAACGACTACTATTATATCTGATGTTCTAACGACTGCCATTCTATCTGATGTCCTAACGACTACCATTCTATCTGACGTTCGAACGACTGCCATTCAATCTGACATTCGAACGACTGCCATTCTATTTGACGTTCTAACGACTCTGCCATACTATCTGACATTTTAAAGACTGCCATTCTATCTGACGTTCGATCTACTGCCATTCTATCTAACGTTCTAACGACTGCCATTCTATCTTAGGTTCGAACGACCTCCATTCTATCTGCCGTTCTAACGACTCTGCCATTCTATCTGACGTTCTAACTACTGATATTCTATCTGACGTTCTAAAGACTACCATTATATCTGATGTTCTAACGACTGCCATTTTATCTGCTGTCCTAACGATAACAATTCGATCTGACGTTCGAACGACTGCTATTCTATATAACGTTCTAACGACTGCCATTCTATCTCACGTTTTAACCACTCCTATTCTATCTGACGTTCTAACGACAGCCATTCTATCTGACGTTCTAACGATTCTGCCATTCCATCTGACGTTCTAACGACTCGGCTATTCTATCTGCCGTTCGAACCACTGCCATTCTATATGACCTCCTAACGAAAGCCATTCTATCTGCCGTTCTAACGACTCTGCCATTCTATCTGACGTTCTAACTACTGACATTATATCTTACGTTCTAACGACTACCATTATATCTGATGTTCTAACGACTGCCACTCTATCCGATGTTCTAACGACTCTGCTATTCTCACTGATGTCCTACCGACTACCATTCTATCTGACGTTCGAACGACACCAATTCTATCTGACGTTCGAACGACTGCCATTCTATTTGACGTTCTAACGACTCTGCCATTCTATCTAACATTCTACGGACTGCCTTTCTATCTGACGTTCGAACTACTGCCATTCTATCTGACGTTCTAACTACTTACATTCTATCTGACGTTCTAATGACTACCATTATATCTGATGTTCTAACGACTACCACTCTATCTTAGGTTCGAGCGACTGCCATTCTATCTGACGTTCTAACGACTCTGCTATTCTATCTGCCGTTCGAACGACTGCCATTCTATATGACCTTCTAACTCCTGCCATTCTATCTGACGTTCTAACTACTGATATTCTATCTGACGTTCTAACGACTACCATTATATCTGATGTTCTAACGACTGCCATTCTATCTGATGTTCTAACGACTCTGCTATTCTCACTGATGTCCTACCGACTACCATTCTATCTGACGTTCGAACGACACCAATTCTATCTGACGTCCGAACGACTGCCATTCTATTTGACGTTCTAACGACTCTGCTTTTCTATCTGACATTCTACGGACTGCCTCTCTATCTGACGTTCGAACGACTGCCATTCTATCTGACGTTCTAACGACTGCCATTCTAGCTTAGGTTCGAACGACTGCCATTATATCTGACGTTCTAACGACTCTGCCATCCTATCTGACGTTCTAAGGGCTGCCATTCTATCTAACGTTCTAACGACTACCATTATATCTGATGTTCTAACGAATGCCATTCTATCTGACGTTCTAACGATAGAAATTCTATCTGACGTTCTAGCAACTGCCATTCCATCTGACGTTCTAACGGCACGGCTAATCTATCTACCGTTCGACCGACTGCCATTCTATATTACCTTCTAACGACTGCCATTATATCTTCCGTTCTAATGACTCTGCCATTCTATTTAACGTTCTAACTACTGACATTCTATCTGACGTTCTAACGACTACCATTATATCTGATGTTCTAACGACTGCCATTCTATCTGATGTCTTAAAGACTGCCATTCCATCTGACGTTCTAACGACTGCCATTCTATCTGACGTTGTAACGACTGCGATTCTATCTGACGTTCTAGCGACTGCCATTCTATCTGACGTTCTAACGCCTCTGCCATTCCATCTGACGTTCTAACGACTCTGCCATTCCATCTGACGTTCTAATTATTGCCCTTCTATCTGACATTCTAACGATAGCTATTCTAGCTGTTGTTGTAGCAACTGCCATTCTATCTGACGTTCTAACGACTCTGCCATTCTATCTGACGTTCTAACGACTCTGCCATTCTATCTGACGTTCTAACGACTCTGTTATTCTATTTGACGTTCTAACGACTGCCATTCTCTCTGACCTTCTAACGACAATCATTCTATCTGACGTTCTAACGACTGCCATTCTATCTGACATTCTAAGAGCTGCGATTCTATCTGACGTTCTAACAACTCTGCCGTTCTATCTGACGTTCTAACGACTACCATTATATCTGATGTTCTAACGACTGCCATCCTATTCGACGTTCTAACGACGGATATTCTATCTGACGTTCTAGCCACTGCCATTCCATCTGACGTTCTAACGACTCTGCGATTCCATCTGACGTTCTAACGACTCTGCCATTCCATCTGACGTTCTAACGACTGCCATTCTATATTACCTTCTAACGACTGCCATTCTATCTACCGATCTAACGACTCGGCCATTCTATCTGACGTTTTAACTACTGACATTCTATCTGACGTTCTAACGACTAACATTAAATCTGATCTCCTAACGACTACAATTCTATCCGACATTCTAACGACTCTGCCATTCCATCTGACATTCTAACTACTATATTCTATCTGACGTTCGAACGACAGTCATTCTATCTGACGTTCTAACGACTGCCATTCTATCTGACGTTCTAACGACTGCCATTCTATCTGACGTTCTAACAACTCTGCTATTCTATCTGCCGTTCGAACGACTGCCATTCTATATGACCTTCTAACGACTGCCATTCTATCTGACGTTCTAAGGACTGCCATTCTATGTGACGTTCTAACGACAGTCATTCTATCTGACCTTCTAGCGACTTCCATTCTATCTGACGTTCTAAGGGCTGCCATTCTATCTGACGTTCTAACGACTGCCATTCTATCTGACGTTCTAACGACAGCTATTCTATCTGACGTTCTAACGACAGCTATTCTATCTGACGTTCTAGCGACTGCCATTCTATCTGACGTTCTAACGACTCTGCCATTCCATCTGATGTTCTAACGACTCTGCTATTCTATCTGCCGTTCAAACGACTGCCATTCTATATTACCTTCTAACGACTGCCATTCAATCTGCCGTTCTACCGACACTGCCATTCTATCTGACGTTCTACCTACTGCCATTCTATCTGTGTTCTAACGACTACCATTATATCTGATGTTCTAACAACTGCCATTTTATCTGATTTCCTAACGTCTACAATTTTATCTGACGTTCGAACTACTGCTATTCTATCTAACGTTCTAACGACTGCCATTCTAGCTGACGTTTTAACCACTGCCATTCTATCTGAGGTTCTAACGACAGCCATTCTATCTGACGTTCTAACGACTGCCATTCTATCTGACGTTCTAACGACTGCCATTCTATCTCACGTTCTAACGACTGCCATTCTATCTTACGTTCTAGCGATTGCCATTCTATCTGACGTTCTAACGACTCTGCCATTCCATATGACATTCTAACTACTGACATTCTATCTGACGTTCTAACGACTACCATTATATCTGATGTTCAAACGACTGCCCTTCTATCTGACATTCTAACGATAACTATTCTAGCTGTCGCTGTAGCGACTGCCATTCTATGTGACGTTCTAACCACTGCCATTCTATTTGACTTTCTAACGACTCTGTTATTCTATCTGACGTTCTAACGACTGCCATTCTATCTGACGTTCTAACGACAGTCATTCTATCTGACATTCTAACGACAGTCATTCTATCTGACGTTTTAACGACTGCCATTCTATCTGACGTTCTAACGACTACCATTATATCTGATGTACTAACGACTGCCATTCTATCTGACGTTCTAACGACTCTGCCATTCCATCTGACGTTCTAACGACTCTGCTATTCTATCTGCCGTTCGAACGACTGCAATTCTATATGACCTTCAAACGAATTTCATTCTATCTGACGTTCTAAGGACTTCCATTCTATGTGACGTTCTAACGACAGTCATTCTATTTAACCTTCTAACGACTGCCATTCTATCTGACATTCTAAGGGCTGCCATTCTATCTAACGTTCTAACTACTGCCATTCTATCTGACGTTCTAAAGACGACCATTATATCTGATGTTCTAACGTCAGCCATTCTATCTGACGTTCTAACTACTGACATTCTTTCTGACGTTCTAACGACTACCATTAAATCTGATGTCCTAACGACTACAATTCTATCTGACATTCTATCGACTCTGCCATTCCATCTGACATTCTAACTACTGACATTCTATCTGACGTTCGAACGACAGTCATTCTATCTGACGTTCTAACGACTGCCATTCTATCTGACGTTCTAACGACTACCATTATATCTGATGTTCTAACGACTGCCATTCTATCTGACGTTCTAACGACTCTGCTATTCTATCTGCCGTTCGAACAACTGTCATTCTATATGACCTTCTAACGACTGCCATTCTATCTGACGTTCTAAAGACTGCCATTCTATGTGACGTTCTAAAGACTGCCATTCTATGTGACGTTCTAACGACAGTCATTCTATCTGACCTTCTAGCGAGTGCCATTCTATCTGACATTCTAACGACTGCTATTCTATCTGCCATCTATCTGACGTTCTAAGGACTGCCATTCTCTCTGACGTTCTAACGACTACCATTATATCTGATGTTCTAACGACTGCCATTTTATCTGATGTCCTAACGTCTACAATTTTATTTGACGTTCGAACGACTGCTATTCTATCTAACGTTCTAAAGACTGCCATTCTAGCTGACGTTTTAACCACTGCCATTCTATCTGACGTTCTAACGACTGTCATTCTATCTTACGTTCTAGCGACTGCCATTCCATCTGACATTCTAACTACTGACATTCTATCTGACGTTCTAACGACTACCATTATATCTGATGTTCAAACGACTGCCCTTCTATTTGACATTCTAACGATAGCTATTCCAGCTGTCGCTGTAGCGACTGCCATTCTATCTGACGTTCTAACCACTCTGCCATTTTATCTGACGTTCTAAGGACTTCCATTCTATGTGACGTTCTAACGACAGTCATTCTATTTAAACTTCTAACGACTGTCATTCTATCTAACGTTCTAACAACTGCCATTCTATCTGACGTTCTAACGACTACCATTATATCTGACTTTCTAACGACAGCCATTCTATCTGACGTTCTAACGACAGCTATTCTATCTGACGTTCTAACGACAGCTATTCTATCTGACGTTCTAGCGACTGCCATTCTATCTGACGTTCTAATGACTCTGCCATTCCATCTGATGTTCTAACGACTCTGCTATTCTATCTGCCGTTCGAACAACTGCCATCCTATATTACCTTCTAACGACTGCCATTCTATCGGCCATTCTAAAGACTCTGCCATTCTATCTGACGTTCTATCTACTGACATTCTATCTGACGTTCTAACGACTACCATTATATCTGATGTTCTAACGACTGCCATTTTATCTGATGTCCTAACGACTACAATTCTATCTGACGTTCGAACGACTGCTATTCTATCTAACGTTCTAACGACTGCCATTCTATCTGACGTTTTAACCACTGCCACTCTATCTGACGTTCTAACGACAGCCATTCTATCTGACGTTCTAACGACAGCCATTCTATCTGACGTTCTAAAGACTGACATTCTATCAGACGTTCTAACGACTACCATTATATCTGATGTTATAACGACTGCCCTTCTATCTGATGTTTTAACCACTGCCATTCTATCTGACGTTCTAACGACTCTGCCATTCCATCTGACGTTCTAACGACTCTGATATTCTATCTGCCGTTCGAACGACTGCCATTCTATATGACCTTCTAAAGAAAGCCATTCTATCTGCCGTTCTAACGACTCTGCCATTCTATCTGACGTTCTAACTACTGACATTCTATCTGACGTTCTAACGACTACCATTATATCTGATGTTCTAACGACTGCCACTCTATCTGATGTTCTAACGACTCTGCCAATCTCTCTGATGTTGTAACGACTACCATTCCATCTGACGTTCGAACGACTGCCATTCAATCTGACGTTCGAACGACTGCCATTCTATTTGATGTTCTAACGACTCTACCATTCTATCTGACATTCTAAAGACTGCCATTCTATCTGACGTTCGAACTAATACCATTCTATCTGACGTTCAAACGACTACCTTTATATCTGATGTTCTAACGACTGTCACTCTATCTGACGATCAAGGGACTGCCATTCTCTCTGACGTTTTAACGACTCTGCCATTCTATCTGAACTGCTAACGACTATCCTTCTATCTGACGTTCGAACTACTGCCATTCTATCTGACGTTCTAACGGTTGCCATTCTATCTCAGGTTCGAATGACTGCCATTCTATCTAACGTTCTAACGACTGCCATTCTATCTGACCTTCTCAGGCTGCAATTTCATCTGAGATTCTAACTACTGACATTATATCTGACGTTCTAACGACTATCATTATATCTGATGTTCTAACGACTGCCATTCTATCTGATGTCCTAACGACTACAATTCTATCTGACGTTCGAACGACTGCCATTCTATCTGACGTTCTAACGACTCTGCTATTCTATCTGCCGTTCGAACGAATGCCATTCTATATGACCTTCTAACGACTGCCATTCTATCTGCAGTTATAAAGACTGCCATTCTATCTGACGTTCTACCGACTACCATTATATCTGATGTTCTAACGACTGCCATTCTATCTTAGGTTCGACTCTGCTATTCTATCTGACGTACTAACGACTCTGCCATTCTATCTAAACGTTCTAAGGACTCCCATTCTATCTGACGTTCGAGCGACTGACATTCTCTCTGACATTCTAAAGACTGCCATTCTATCTGACGTTTGAACGTCTGCCATTTTTTTTGACGTTCTAACGACCGGCATTCTATCCGATATACTAACGACTACCATTCTATCTGACGTTCTAATGACAGTCATTCTATCTGACGTTTAACGGCTGCCTTTCTATCTGACGTTCTAACGGCTGCCATTCTATCTGATTTCTAACGACTCCCTTTCTATCTGACGTTCTAACGGCTGCCATTCTTTCTGCCGTTCTAACGACTGTCATTATCTGACGTTCTAACTACTGACATTCTATCTGACGTCCTAACGTCTACCATTATATCTGATGTTCTAACGACTACAATTCTATGTGACATTCGAACGACTGCCATTCTATCGAACGTTCTTACGACAGTCATTCTATCTGATATTCTAACGACTGCTATAGTATCTGACATTCGAACGACTGCCATTCTATTTGACGTTCTAACGTCTCTGCCATTCTCTCTGACATTTTAAATACTGCCATTCTATCTGACGTTCGAAATACTGCCATTCTATCTGACGTTCTCACGACTGCCATTCTGTCTGACGTTCTAACGACACTGCCATTCTATCTGATGTTCTAACGACACTGCAATTCTAATGATTGCCATTCTATCTGACGTCCTAACGACTACCATTCTATCCGACGTTCTAACGACTGCCATTTTATCTGACGTTCTAGTGACTGCCATTCTATCTGAAGTTCTAACAACTCTGCCATACCATCTGACGTTCTAACTACTGACATTCTACCTCACGTTCGAACGACTGCCATTCTATACGTCGTTCTAACGCCTCTGCCATTCTAACTGACATTCTAAAGACTGCCAATCTATCTGATGTTCTAACTACTAATATTCTATCTGACGTTCTAACAACTACCTTTATATCTGATATTCTAACGACTGCCACTCTATCTGACGTTCTAGCGACTGCCATTCTCTCTGACGTTCTAGCGACTGCCATTCTCTCTGACGTTCTAGCGACTGCCATTCTATCTGACGTTCTAACGACTACCTTTATATCTGATGTTCTAACGACTGCCACTCTATCTGACGTTCTAGCGACTGCCATTCTCTCTGACGTTCTAGCGACTGCCATTCTCTCTGACGTTCTAACGGCTGCCATTCTATCTGATTTCTAACGACTCCCTTTCTATCTGACGTTCTAATGGCTGCCATTCTATCTGCCCTTCTAACGACTGTCATTATCTGACGTTCTAACTACTGACATTCTATCTGACGTCCTAACGTCTACCATTATATCTGATGTTCTGACGACTACAATTCTATGTGACGTTCGAACGACTGCCATTCTATCGAACGTTCTTACGACAGTCATTCTATCTGACATTCTAACGACTGCTATTCTATCTGACATTCGAACGACTGCCATTCTATTTGACGTTCTAACGTCTCTGCCATTCTCTCTGACATTTTAAATACTGCCATTCTATCTGACGTTCGAAATACTGCCATTCTATCTGACGTTCTCACGACTCTGCCATTCTATCTGACGTTCTAACGACAGTCATTCAATCTGACGTTAGAACGACTGCCATTCAATCTGACCTTCTAAGGGCTTCCATTCCATCAGACATTCTAACTACTGACATTATATCTGACGTTCTAACGACTACCATTCTATCTGATGTCCTAACGACTACAATTCTATCTGACGTTCTAGCGACTGCCATACTATCTGACATTCTAACGACTGCTATTCTATCTGACATTCTAATGGCTGCCTTTCTATCTGACGTTCTAACGGCTGCCATTCTATCTGACGTTCTAACGACTCCCATTCTATCTGAAGTTCTAACGGCTGCCATTCTATCTGACGTTCTAAAGACTGCCATTCTATCTGACGTTATAACGACTCCCATTCTATCTGACGTTCTAACGACTGCCATTCTGTCTGACGTTCTAACGACTACAATTCTCTCTGACGTTCGAACGACTGCCATTCTATCTAACATTCTAATGACTTCCATTCTATCTGACGTTCGAGCGACTGCCATTCTATCTGACATTCTAAAGACTAACATTATATCTGATGTTCTAACAACTGCCACTCTATCTGATGTTCTAACGACTCTGCCATTCTCTCTGATGTCCTAACGACTACCATTCTATCTGACGTTCGAAACACTGCCATTCTATCTGACATACTAACGACTGCTATTCTATCTGACATTCTAACGGCTGCCTTTCTATCTGACGTTCTAACGGCTGCCATTCTATCTGACGTTTTAACGACTGCCATTCTATCTGACGTTCTAACGACTGCCATTCTGTCTGACGTTCTAACGACACTGCCATTCTATCTGATGTTCTAACGACTCTGCAATTCTAATGATTGCCATTCTATCTGACGTTCTAACGACTACCATTCTATCCGACGTTCTAGCGACTGCCATTTTATCTGACGTTCTAGTGACTGCCATTCTATCTGAAGTTCTAACAACTCTGCCATACCATCTGACGTTCTAACTACTGACGTTCTACCTCACGTTCGAACGACTGCCATTCTATACGTCGTTCTAACGCCTCTGCCATTCTAACTGACATTCTAAAGACTGCCAATCTATCTGATGTTCTAAGTACTAATATTCTATCTGACGTTCTAACGACTACCTTTATATCTGATGTTCTAACGACTGCCACTCTATCTGACGTTCTAACGACTCTGCCATTCTATCTCACGTTCGAGCGACTGCCATTCTATCTGACATTCTAAAGACTACCATTATATCTGATGTTCTAACGACTGCCACTCTATCTGATGTTCTAACGTCTCTGCCATTCTCTCTGATGTCCTAACGATTGCCATTCTATCTGACGTTCGAAAGACTGCCATTCTATCTGACGTTCGAACGTCTGCCATTTTTTTTGAGGTTCTAACGACCGGCATTCTATCTGATATACTAACGACTACCATTCTATCTGACATTCTAATGACAGTCATTCTATCTGACGTTTAACGGCTGCCTTTCTATCTGACGTTCTAACGGCTGCCATTCTATCTGATTTCTAACGACTCCCTTTCTATCTGACGTTCTAACGGCTGCCATTCTATCTGCCCTTCTAACGACTGTCATTATCTGACGTTCTAACTACTGACATTCTATCTGACGTCCTAACGTCTACCATTATATCTGATGTTCTAACGACTACAATTCTATGTGACGTTCGAACGACTGCCATTCTATCGAACGTTCTTACGCCAGTCATTCTATCTGACATTCTAACGACTGCTATTCTATCTGACATTCGAACGACTGCCATTCTATTTGACGTTCTAACGTCTCTGCCATTCTCTCTGACATTTTAAATACTGCCATTATATCTGACGTTCGAAATACTGCCATTCTATCTGACGTTCTCACGACTCTGCCATTCTATCTGACGTTCTAACGACAGTCATTCAATCTGACGTTAGAACGACTGCCATTCTATCTGACCTTCTAAGGGCTTCCATTCCATCAGACATTCTAACTACTGACATTATATCTGACGTTCTAACGACTACCATTCTATCTGATGTCCTAACGACTACAATTCTATCTGACGTTCTAGCGACTGCCATACTATCTGACATTCTAACGACTGCTATTCTATCTGACATTCTAATGGCTGCCTTTCTATCTGACGTTCTAACGGCTGCCATTCCATCTGACGTTCTAACGAGTCCCATTCTATCTGAAGTTCTAACGGCTGCCATTCTGTCTGACGTTCTAACGACTATAATTCTATCTGACGTTCGAACGACTGCCATTCTATCTAACGTTCTAACGACTGTCATTCTATCTTAGGTTCGAACTGCTGACATTCTATCTGACGTACTAACGACTCTGCCATTCTATCTGACGTTTTAACGACTGCCATTCTATCTGACGTTCGAGCGACTGCCATTCTATCTGACATTCTGAAGACTACCATTATATCTGATGTTCGAACGACTGCTACTCTATCTGATGTTATAATGACTGCCATTGTATCTTAGGTTCGAACGACCGCCATTCTATCTGACGGTCTAACGACTCTGCCATTCTATCTGACCTTCTAACGACAGTCATTCTATCTGACGTTCTAACGACTGCCATTCTATCTGACCTTCTAAGGGCTGCCATTCCATCTGACATTCTAACTTCTGATATTATATCTGACGTTCTAACGACTACCATTATATCTGATGTCCTAACGACTACCATTCTATCTGACGTTAGAACGACTGCCATTCCATCTGACGTTCGAACGACTGCCATTCTATTTGACGTTCTAACGTCTCTGCCATTCTCTCTGACATTTTAAAGACTGCCATTCTATCTGACGTTCGAAATACTGCCATTCTATCTGACGTTCTCACGACTGCCATTCTATCTTAGTTCGAATGACTGCCATTCTATCTGACGTTCTAACGACTCTGCCATTCTATTTGACGTTCTAACGACAGTCATTCAATCTGACGTTAGAACGACTGACATTCGATCTGACCTTCTAAGGGCTGCCAATCCATCAGACATTCTAACTACTGACATTATATCTGACGTTCTAACGACTACCATTCTATCTGATGTCCTAACGACTACAATTCTATCTGACGTTCTAGCTACTGCCATACTATCTGACGTTCTAACGACTCTGTCATTCCATCTGACATTCTAACTACTGAAATTCTATCTGACGTTCTAACGACTACCATTATATATTGAGGTTCTAACAACTGCCCTTCTATCTGACGTTCTAACGACAGCTATTCTATCTGTCGTTCTCGCAAATACCATTCCATCTGACGTTCTAACGACTCTGCTATTCTATCTGCCGTTCGAACGACTGCCATTCTATATGACATTCTAACGACTGCCATTCTATCTGCCATTCTATCTGACGTTCTTACTACTGACATTATATCTTATGTTCTAACGACTGCCACTCTATCTGATGTTCTAATGATTCTGCCATTCTCTCTGATATCCTAACGACTACCATTCTATCTGACGTACGAACGACTGCCATTCTATCTGACGTTCGAACGACTGCCATCTTATTTGACGTTCTAACGACTCTGCCATTCTATCTGACATTCTAAAGACTGCCATTGTTTCTGACGTTCGAACTAATGCCATTCTATCTGACGTTCTAACGACTGCCATTCTATCTGACATTCTAACGACAGTCATTCTATCTGACGTTCTAACGACTACCGTTCTATCTGATGTCCTAACAACTACAATTCTATCTGACGTTATAATGACCGCCATTCTATCTGAGGTTCTATCGACTGCCATTCTATCTGACGTTTTAACGAATCTGCCATTCTATCTGATGTTTTAACGAATCTGTCATTCTATCTGATGTTCTAATGACTCTGCTATTCAGTCTGCCATTCGAACGACTGCCATTCTATACGACGTTCTAACGTCTCTGCCATTCTATCTGACATTCTAAAGACTACCATTCTATCTGACGTTCTAACTACTGACATTCTATCTGACGTTCTAACGACTACCATTATATCTGATGTTCTAACGACTGCCACTCTATCTGATGTTCTAACGATTCTGCCATTCTCTCTGATGTCCTAACGACTACCATTCTATCTGACGTTCGAATGACTCCCATTCTATTTGACGTTCAAACGACTCTGCCATTCTATCTGACATTCTAAAGACTGCCATTCTATCTGAACTTCTACGGCTGCAATTCCATCTGAGATTCTAACTACTGACATTCTATCTGATGTCCTAACGACTACAATTCTATCTGACGTTCGAACGACTGCCATTCAATCTAACGTTCTAACGACTGCCATTCTATCTTAGGTTCGAACGGCTGACATTCTATCTGACGTACTAACGACTGCCATTCTATCTGATGTTCGAGCGACTGCATTCTATCTGACATTCTAAAGACTACCATTATATCTGATGTTCGAACGACTGCTACTCTATCTGATGTTCTAATGACTCCACTATTCTCTCTGATGTCCTAACGACTAACATTCTATCTGACGTTCTAACGACTGCCATTCTATCTTAGGTTCGAACGACTGTCATTCTATCTGACGTTCGAACGACTGCCATTCTATCTGACATTCAAACGACTCCCATTCTATCTGACGTTCTAACGGCTGCCATTCTATCTGACGTTCTAACGACTGCCATTTTATCTGACGTTTTAACGACTCCCATTCTATCTGACGTTCTAACGACTGCTATTCTATTTGATGTTCTAACAACTCTGCCATTCTAATGATTGCCTTTCTATCTGAAGTTCTAACGACTACCATTCTATCCGACGTTCTAACGACTGCCATTCTATCTGACGTTCGTACGACTGCCATTGTATCTGTCGTTCTAACGACTGCCATTCTATCTGACGTTCTAACGACTGCCATTCTATCTCACGTTCGAACGACTGCCATTCTATCTGACGTTGTAACGACTCTGACATTCTATACTACGTTGTAACGACTCTGACATTCTATCTGACATTCTAAAGACTGCCATTTTATCTGACGTTCTAACTACTGACATTCTATCTGACGTTCTAACGACTACCTTTATATCTGATATTCTAACGACTGCCACTCTATCTGACGTTCTAGCGACTGCCATTCTCTCTGACGTTTTAACGACTCTGCCATTCAATCTGATGTCCTAACGACTACCATTCTATCTGACGTTCTAACGACTGTCATTCTATTGAAACGTTCAAACTACTGTGCCATTCTATCTGACATTCTAACTACTGCCATTCTATCTGACGTTCTAACGACTCTGCCGTTCTATCTGATGTTCTAACGACTGTGCCATTCTATCTGATGTTCTAACGACTGTGCCATTCTATCTGTCGTTCTAGCGACTGCCATTCTATCTGACGTTCTAACGACTCTGCCATTCCATCTGACGTTTTAACGATTCTGCCATTCCATCTGACGTTTTAACGACTCTGCGATATATCTGCCGTTCGAACGACTGCCATTCAAAATGACCTTCTAACGACTGCCATTCGATCTGCCATTCTAACGACTCTGCCATTCTATCTGACGTTCTAACGACTACCATTATATCTGATGTTCTAACGACTGCCATTCTCTCTGATGTCCTAACGACTACCATTCTATCTGATGTTCGAACGACTCTGCCATTCTACCTGACGTTCTAACGACTGCCATTCTATCTGACCTTCTAACGACTGCCATTCCATCTGATATTCTAACTACTGACATTATATCTGACGTTCTAACGACTACTATTATATCTGATGTTCTAACGACTGCCATTATATCTGATGTTCTAACGACTACCATTCTATCTGATGTCCTAACAACTACAATTCTATCTGACGTTCGAACGACTGCCGTTCTATATAACTTTATAACCACCGCCATTCTATCTGACGTTCTAGCTACTGCCATTCTATCTGCCGTTCTAACGACTCTGCTATTCTGTCTGCCGTTCGAACGACTGCCATTCTATACGACGTTCTAACGAAGCCATTCTATCTGACATTCTAAAACTGCCATTCTATCTGACGTTCTAACTACTGACATTCTATCTGACGTTCTAACGACTACCATTATATCTCATGTTCTAACGACTACCACTCTATCTGATGTTCTAACGACTCTGCCATTCTCTCTGATGTCCTAACGACTACCATTCTATCTGACGTTCGAATGACTGCCATTCTATCTGACGTTCGAACTACTGCCATTATATCTGAAGTTCTAACGACGTGCCATTCTATCTTAGGTTCGAACGACTGCCATTCTATCTGACGTTCTAACGACTGCCATTCTATCTGACCTTCTAAGGCTGCAATTCCATCTGAAATTCTAACTACTGACATTATATCTGATGTTCTAACGACTACAATTCTATCTGACGTTCGAACGACTGCCGTTCTATCTAACGTTATAACGACCGCCATTCTATCTGACGTTCTAGCGACTGCCATTCAATCTGATGTTTTAACGACTCTGCCATTCTATCTGCCGTTCTAACGACTCTGTCATTCTATCTGACATTCTAAAGACTGCCATTCTATCTGACTTTCTAAGGGCTGCCATTCCATCTGACATTCTAACTTCTGATATTATATCTGACGTTCTAACGACTACCATTATATCTGATGTCCTAACGACTACCATTCTATCTGACGTTAGAACGACTGCCATTCCATCTGACGTTCGAACGACTGCCATTCTATTTGACGTTCTAACGTCTCTGCCATTCTCTCTGACATTTTAAAGACTGCCATTCTATCTGACGTTCGAAATACTGCCATTCTATCTGACGTTCTCACGACTGCCATTCTATCTTAGTTCGAATGACTGCCATTCTATCTGAAGTTCTAAAGACTCTGCCATTCTATCTGACGTTCTAACGACAGTCATTCAATCTGACGTTAGAACGACTGACATTCGATCTGACTTTCTAAGGGCTGCCATTCCATCAGACATTCTAACTACTGACATTATATCTGACGTTCTAACGACTACCATTCTATCTGATGTCCTAACGACTACAATTCTATCTGACGTTCTAGCTACTGCCATACTATCTGACGTTCTAACGACTCTGTCATTCCATCTGACATTCTAACTACTGAAATTCTATCTGACGTTCTAACGACTACCATTATATATGATGTTCTAACAACTGCCCTTCTATCTGACGTTCTAACGACAGCTATTCTATCTGTCGTTCTCGCAAATGCGATTCCATCTGACGTTCTAACGACTCTGCTATTCTATCTGCCGTTCGAACGACTGCCATTCTATATGACATTCTAACGACTGCCATTCTATCTGCCATTCTATCTGACGTTCTAACTACTGACATTCTATCTGACGTTCTAACGACTACCATTATATCTTATGTTCTAACGACTGCCACTCTATCTGATGTTCTAATGATTCTGCCATTCTCTCTGATATCCTAACGACTACCATTCTATCTGACGTACGAACGACTGCCATTCTATCTGACGTTCGAACGACTGCCATCTTATTTGACGTTCTAACGACTCTGCCATTCTATCTGACATTTTAAAGACTGCCATTGTTTCTGACGTTCGAACTAATGCCATTCTATCTGACGTTCTAACGACTGCCTTTCTATCTGACATTCTAACGACAGTCATTCTATCTGACGTTCTAACGACTACCATTCTATCTGATGTTATAATGACCGCCATTCTATCTAAAGTTCTATCGACTGCCATTCTATCTGACGTTTTAACGAATCTGCCATTCTATCTGACGTTTTAACGAATCTGTCATTCTATCTGACGTTCTAATGACTCTGCTATTCAGTCTGCCATTCGAACGACTGCCATTCTATACGACGTTCTAACGTCTCTGCCATTCTATCTGACATTCTAAAGACTGCCATTCTATCTGACGTTCGAACGACTGCCATTCTATCTGACGTTCTAACGACTGCCATTCTATCTGACCTTCTACGGCTGCAATTCCATCTGAGATTCTAACTACTGACATTCTATCTGATGTCCTAACGACTACAATTCTATCTGACGTTCGAACGACTGCCATTCAATCTAACGTTCTAACGACTGCCATTCTATCTTAGGTTCGAACGGCTGACATTCTATCTGACGTACTAACGACTGCCATTCTACCTGACGTTCGAGCGACTACATTCTATCTGACATTCTAAAGACTACCATTATATCTGATGTTCGAACGACTGCTACTCTATCTGATGTTCTAATGACTCCACTATTCTCTCTGATGTCCTAACGACTAACATTCTATCTGACGTTCTAACGACTGCCATTCTATCTGACGTTCTAACGACTGCCATTCTATCTGACATTCAAACGACTCCCATTCTATCTGACGTTCTAACGGCTGCCATTCTATCTGACGTTCTAACGACTGCCATTTTATCTGACGTTTTAACGACTCCCATTCTATCTGACGTTCTAACGACTGCCATTCTATCTGATGTTCTAACAACTCTGCCATTCTAATGATTGCCTTTCTATCTGAAGTTCTAACGACTACCATTCTATCCGACGTTCTAACGACTGCCATTCTATCTGACGTTCGTACGACTGCCATTGTATCTGTCGTTCTAACGAATCTGCCATTCTATCTGACGTTCTAACGACAGCCATTCTATCTCACGTTCGAACGACTGCCATTCTATCTGACGTTGTAACAACTCTGACATTCTATACTACGTTGTAACGACTCTGACATTCTATCTGACAATCTAAAGACTGCCATTTTATCTGACGTTCTAACTACTGACATTCTATCTGACGTTCTAACGACTACCTTTGTATCTGATATTCTGCCAATCTATCTGACGTTCTAGCGACTGCCATTCTCTCTGACGTTTTAACGACTCTGCCATTCAATCTGATGTCCTAACGACTACCATTCTATCTGACGTTCTAACGACTGTCATTCTATTGAAACGTTCAAACAACTGTGCCATTCTATCTGACATTCTAAAAACTGCCATTCTATCTGACGTTTCGAACGACTGCCATTCTATCTTAGGTTCGAACGGCTGTCATTCTATCTGACATTCTAACGACTGCCATTCTATCGGACGTTCTAACGACTCTCATTCTATCTGACGTTCTAACTACTGCCATTCTATCTAACGTTCTAACGACTCTGCCGTTCTATCTGATGTTCTAACGACTGTGCCATTCTATCTGATATTCTAACGACTGTGCCATTCTATCTGTCGCTCTAGCGACTGCCATTCTATCTGACGTTCTAACGACTCTGCCATTCCATCTGACGTTTTAACGACTCTGCCATTCCATCTGACGTTTTAACGACTCTGCGATTCTATCTGCCGTTCGAACGACTGCCATTCAAAATGACCTTCTAACGACTGCCATTCGATCTGCCATTCTAACGACTCTGCCATTCTATCTGACGTTCTAACGACTACCATTATATCTGATGTTCTAACGACTGCCATTCTCTCTGATGTCCTAACGACTACCATTCTATCTGATGTTCGAACGACTCTGCCATTCTATCTGACCTTCTAACGACTGCCATTCCATCTGATATTCTAACTACTGACATTATATCTGACGTTCTAACGACTACTATTATATCTGATGTTCTAACGACTGCCATTATATCTGATGTTCTAACGACTACCATTCTATCTGATGTCCTAACAACTACAATTCTATCTGACGTTCGAACGACTGCCGTTCTATATAACTTTATAACCACCGCCATTCTATCTGACGTTCTAGCTACTGCCATTCTATCTGCCGTTCTAACGACTCTGCTATTCTGTCTGCCGTTCGAACGACTGCCATTCTATACGACGTTCTAACGAAGCCATTCTATCTGACATTCTAAAACTGCCATTCTATCTGACGTTCTAACTACTGACATTCTATCTGACGTTCTAACGACTACCATTATATCTCATGTTCTAACGACTCTGCCATTCTCTCTGATGTCCTAACGACTACCATTCTATCTGACGTTCGAATGACTGCCATTCTATCTGACGTTCGAACTACTGCCATTATATCTGAAGTTCTAACGACGTGCCATTCTATCTTAGGTTCGAACGACTGCCATTCTATCTGACGTTCTAACGACTGCCATTCTGTCTAACCTTCTAAGGCTGCAATTCCATCTGAGATTCTAACTACTGACATTATATCTGATGTTCTAACGACTACAATTCTATCTGACGTTCGAACGACTGCCGTTCTATCTAACGTTATAACGACCGCCATTCTATCTGACGTTCTAGCGACTGCCATTCAATCTGATGTTCTAACGACTCTGTCATTCTATCTGACATTCTAAAGACTGCCATTCTATCTGACGTTCTAACTACTGACATTCTATCTGACGTTCTAACGACTACCTTTATATCTGATGTTCTTACGACTGCCACTCTATCTGACGTTCTAGCGACTGCCATTCCCTCTGACGTTTTAACGACTCTGCCATTCTATCTGATGTCCTAACGAATACCATTCTCTCTGACGTTCTAACGAGTCTGCTATTCTATCTGCCGTTCGAACGACTGCCATTCTATATGACCTTCCAACGACTGCCATTCTATCTGCCGTTATAAAGACTCTGCCATTCTATTTGACGTTCTAACGACTGCCATTCTATCTTAGGTTCGAACGACTGCAATTCTATCTGACGTTCTAACGACTGCCATTTTATCTAACGTTCTCACGACTGCCATTCTATCTGACCTTCTAACGACTGCCATTCTATCTGACGTTCGAGCGACTGCCACTCTATCTGACATTCTAAAGACATCCATTATATCTGATGTTCTAACGACTGCTACTCTATCTGATGTTCTAACGACTCTGCAATTACATCTGAGATTCTAACTACTGATATTATGTCTGACGTTCTAACGACTACCATTATATCTGATGTTCTAACGACTACCATTCTCTCTGACGTTCGAACGACTGCCATCTTATTAGACGTTCTAACGTCTCTGCCATTCTATCTGACATTCTAAAGACTGCCATTCTTTCTGAAGTTCGAACTAATGCCATTCTATCTGACGTTCTAACGACTGCCATTCTATCTGACGTTCTAACGACAGTCATTCTATCTGACGTTGTAATGACTGCCATTCTATCTGACCTTCTAAGGGCTGCCATTGCATCAGAGATTCTAACTACTGACATTATATCTGACGTTCTAACGACTACCATTCTATCTGATGTCCTAGCAACTACAATTCTATCTGACGTAATAACGACCGCCATTCTATCTTAGGTTTTTGCGACTGCCATTCTATCTGACGTTTTAACGAATCTGCCATTCTATCTGACGTTCTAACGACTGCCATTCTATCTGACGTTCGAGCGACTGCCATTCTATCTGACATTCTAAAGACTACCATTATATCTGATGTTCGAACAACTGCTACTCTATCTGATGTTCTAACGACTCCACTATTCTCTCTGATGTCCTAACAACTACCATTCTCTCTGACCTTCTAAGGGCTGCCATTGCATCAGAGATTCTAACTACTGACATTATATCTGACGTTCTAACGACTACCATTCTATCTGATGTCCTAACAACTACAATTCTATCTGACGTTATAACGACCGCCATTCTATCTGAGGTTTTAACGAATCTGCCATTCTATCTGACGTTCTAACGACTCTGCTATTCAGTCTGCCATTCGAACGACTGCCATTCTATACGACGTTCTAACGACTCTGCCATTCTATCTGACATTCTAAAGACTGCCATTCTATCTGACGTTCTAACTACTGACATTCTATCTGACGTTCTAACGACTACCATCATATCTGATGTTCTAACGACTGCCACTCTATCTGATGTTCTAACGATTCTGACATTCTCTCTGATGTCCTAACGACTACCATTCTATCTGACGTTCGAATGACTCCCATTCTATTTGACGCTCAAACGACTCTGCCATTCCATTCTATCTGACATTCTAAAAACTGCCATTCTATCTGACGTTCGAACGACTGCCATTCTATCTGACGTTCTAATGACTGCCATTCTATCTGACGTTCTAAGGCTGCAATTCCATCTGAGATTCTAACTACTGACATTCTATCTTATGTCCTAACGACTACAATTCTATCTGACATTCGAACGACTGCCATTCTATCTTTGATTCGAACGGCTGACATTCTATCTGACGTTCTAACGACTGCCATTCTATCTTAGGTTCGAACGGCTGACATTCTATCTGACGCACTAACTACTCTGCCATTCTATCTGACGTTCTAACAACTGCCATTCTATCTGACGTTCGAGCGACTGCCATTCTATCTGACATTCTAAAGACTACCATTATATCTGATGTTCGAACAACTGTTACTCTATCTGATGTTCTGACGACTCCACTATTCTCTCTGATGTCCTAACGACTACCATTCTGTCTGACGTTCTAACGAATGCCATTCTATCTTAGGTTCGAACGACTGCTATTCTATTTGACGTTCTAACGACTGCCATTCTATCTGACATTCTAACGACAGTCATTCTATCTGACGTTCTAACGACTGCCATTCTATCTGACATTCTAACGACTCCCATTCTATCTGACGTTCTAACTGCTGCCATTCTATCTGACGTTCTAACGACTGCCATTCTATCTTACGTTCTAACGACTCCCATTATATCTGACGTTCTAACGACTCCCATTCTATCTGACGTTCTAACGACTACCATTCTATCTGATGTTCTAACAACTCTGCCATTCTAATGATTGCCTTTCTATCTGAAGTTCTAACGACTACCATTCTATCCGACGTTCTAACGACTGTCATTCTATCTTACGTTCGTACGACTGCCATTGTATCTGTCGTTCTAACGACTCTGCCATTCTATCTGACATTCTAACGACTGCCATTCTATCTGACGTTCTAACGACTGCCATTCTATCCAACGTTCTAACAACTCTGCCATTCCATGTGACGTTCTAACTATTGACATTCTATCTCACGTTCGAACGACTGCCATTCTATACGACGTTCTAACGACTCTGCCATTCTATCTGACATTCTAAAGACTGCCATTCTATCTGACATTCTAACGACTCCCATTCTATCTGACGTTCTAACTGCTGCCATTCTATCTGACGTTCTAACGACTGCCATTCTATCTTACGTTCTAACGACTCCCATTATATCTGACGTTCTAACGACTCTCATTCTATCTGACGTTCTAACAACTACCTTTATATCTGATATTCTAACGACTGCCACTCTATCTGACGTTCTAGCGACTACCATTCTCCCTGACGTTTTAACGACTCTGCCATTCTATCTGATGTCCTAACGACTACCATTCTATCTGACGTTCGAACAACTGCCATTCTATTGAAACGTTCAAACAACTCTGCCATTCTATCTGACATTCTAAAAACGGCCATTCTATCTGACATTCGAACTACTGCCATTCTATCTGACGTTTCGAACGACTGCCATTCTCTCTTAGGTTCGAACGACTGCCATTCTATCTGACGTTCTAACGACTGCCATTCTATCTTACCTTCTCAGGCGGCAATTCCATCATAGATTCTAACTACTGACATTATACCTAACGTTCTAACGACTACCATTATATCAGACGTTCGAACTACTGCCATTCTATCTGACGTTTCGAACGGCTATCATTCTATCGGACGTTCTAACGACTCCCATTCTATCTGACGTTCTAACTACAGCCATTCTATCTGACGTTCTAACGATTCTGCCGTTCTGTCTGATGTTCTAACGACTATGCCATTCTATCTGTCGATCTAGCGACTGCCATTCTATCTGACGTTCTAACGACTCTGCGATTCTATCTGCCATTCGAACGACTGCCATTCTATATGACCTTCTAACGACTGCCATTCTATCTGCCATTCTAACGACTCTGCCATTCTATCTGACGTTCTAACGACTACCATTATATCTGATGTTCTAACGACTGCCATTCTCTCTGATGTCCTAACGACTACCATTCTATCTGACGTTCGAACGACTCTGCCATTCTATCTGACGTTCTAACGACTGCCGTTCTATCTAACGTTATAACGACCGCCATTCTATCTGCCGTTCTAACGACTCTGCTATTCTGTCTGACATTCTAAAACTGCCATTCTATCTGACGTTCTAACTACTGACATTCTATCTGACGTTCTAACGATTACCATTATATCTCATGTTCTAACGACTACCACTCTATCTGATGTTCTAACGACTACCACTCTATCTGATGTTCTAACAACTACCATTCTATCTGACGTTCGAATGACTGCCATTCTATTTGACGTTCAAACGACTCTGCCATTCTTTCAGACATTCTAAAGACTGCCATTCTATCTGACGTTCGAACTACTGCCATTATATCTGAAGTTCTAACGACTGCCATTCTATCTTAGGTTCGAACGACTGCCATTCTATCTGACGTTCTAACGACTGCCATTCCATCTGACCTTCTAAGGCTGCAATTCCATCTGAGATTCTAACTACTGACATTCTATCTGATGTCCTAACGACTACAATTCTATCTGACGTTCGAACGACTGCCATTCTATCTTAGGTTCGAACGGCTGACATTCTATCTGACGTACTAACGACTGCCATTCTATCTTAGGTTCGAACGGCTGACATTCTATCTGACGTACTAACGTCTCTGCCATTCTATCTGACGTTCTAACGACTGCCATTCTATCAGACGTTCGAGCGACTGCCATTCTATCTGACATTCTAAAGACTACCATTATATCTGATGTTCGAATAACTGCTACTCTATCTGATGTTCTAACGACTCCACTATTCTCTCTGATGTCCTAACGACTACCATTCTATCTGACGTTCTAACGACTGCCATTCTATCTTAGGTTCGAACGACTGCCATTCTATTTGACGTTCTAACGACTGCCATTCTATCTGACGTTCTAACGACTGCCATTCTATCTGACTTTCTAACGACAGTCATTCTATCTGACGTTCTAACGACTGCCATTCTATCTGACGTTCTAACGACTGCCATTCTATCTGACGTTCTAACGACTGCCATTCTATCTGACGTTCTAACGACTGCAATTCTATCTGACATTCTAACGACTGCCATTCTATCTGACGTTCTAACGACTGCCATTCTATCTGACATTCTAACGACTGCCATTCTATCTGATGTTCTAACGACTGCCATTCTATCTGACGTTCTAACGACTGCCATTCTATCTGAGATTCTAACGACTGACATTCTATCTGATGTTCTAACAACTCTGCCATTCTAATGATTGCCTTTCTATCTGAAGTTCTAACGACTACCATTCTATCCGACGTTCTAACGACTGCCATTCTATCTGACGTTCGTACGACTGCCATTGTATCTGTCGTTCTAACGACTCTGCCATTCTATCTGACATTCTAACGACTGCCATTCTATCTGACGTTCTCAAGACTCGGCCATTCTATCTGACTTTCTAACGACTGCCATTCTATCCAACGTTCTAACAACTCTGCCATTCCATGTGACGTTCTAACTACTGACATTCTATCTCACGTTCGAACGACTGCCATTCTATACGACGTTCTAACGACTCTGCCATTCTATCTGACATTCTAAAGACTGCCATTCTATCTGACGTTCTAACTACTGACATTCGATCGGACGTTCTAACGACTACCTTTATATTTGATATTATAACGACTGCCACTCTGACGTTCTAGCGACTGCCATCCTCTCTGACGTTTTAACGACTCTGCCATTCTATCTGATGTCCTAACGACTACCATTCTATCTGACGTTCGAACGACTGCCATTCTATTGAAACGTTCAAACAACTCTGCCATTCTATCTGACATTCTAAAAACTGCCATTCGAACTACTGCCATTCTATCTGATGTTTCGAACGACTGCCATTCTCTCTTAGGTTCGAACGACTGCCATTCTATCTTAGGTTCTAACGACTGCCATTCTATCTGACGTTCTAACGACTGCATTCTATCTTACCTTCTCAGGCTGCAATTCCATCATAGATTCTAACTACTGACATTATACCTAACGTTCTAACAACTACCATTATATCTGACGTTCTAACGACAGCCATTCTATCGGACGTTCTAACGACTCCCATTCTATATGACGTTCTAACTACAGCCATTCTATCTGACGTTCTAACGACTCTGCCGTTCTGTCTGATGTTCTAACGACTGTGCCATTCTATCTGTCGATCTAGCGACTGCCATTCTATCTGACGTTCTAACGACTCTGCCATTCCATCTGACGTTCTAACGACTCTGCGATTCTATCTGCCGTTCGAACGACTGCCATTCTACATAACCTTCTAACGACTGCCATTCTATCTGCCATTCTAACGACTCTGCCATTCTATCTGACGTTCTAACGACTACCATTATATCTGATGTTCTAACGACTGCCATTCTATCTGACGTTCGGACGACTCTGCCATTCTATCTGACGTTCTAACGACTGCCATTCTATCTGACCTTCTAAGGGCTGCCATTCCATCTGATATTCTAACTACTGACATTATATCTGACGTTCTAACGACTACCATTCTATCTGATGTCCTAACAACTACAATTCTATCTGACGTTCGAACGACTGCCGTTCTATCTAACGTTATAACGACCGACATTCTATCAGACGTTCTAGCTACATCCATTCTATCTGACGTTTTAACGACTGCCATTCTATCTGCCGTTCTAACGACTCTGCTATTCTGTCTGACATTCTAAAACTGCCATTCTATCTGACGTTCTAACTACTGACATTCTATCTGACGTTCTAACGACTACCATTATATCTCATGTTCTAACGACTACCACTCTATCTGATGTTCTAACGACTCTGCCATTGTCTCTGATGTCCGAACGACTACCATTCTATCTGACGTTCGAATGACTGCCATTCTATTTGACGTTCAAACGACTCTGCCATTCTTTCAGACATTCTAAAGACTGCCATTCTATCTGACGTTCGAACTACTGCCATTCTATCAGACGTTCTAACGACTCTGCCGTTCTGTCTGATGTTCTAACGACTGTGCCATTCTATCTGTCGTTCTAGCGACTGCCATTCTATCTGACGTTATAACGACTCTGCCATTCCATCTGACGTTTTAACGACTCTGAGATTCTATCTGCCGTTCGAATGACTGCCATTCTATATGACCTTCTAACGACTGTCATTCTATCTGCCATTCTAACGACTCTGCCGTTCTATCTGACGTTCTAACGACTACCATTATATCTGATGTTCTAACGACTGCTATTCTCTATGATGTCCTAACGACTACCATTCTATCTGACGTTCGTACGACTCTGCCATTCTATCTGACGTTCTAACGACTACCATTATATCTCATGTTCTAACGACTACCACTCTATCTGATGTTCTAACGACTTTGCCATTCTCTCTGATGTCCTAACGACTACCATTCTATCTGACGTTCCAATGACTGCCATTCTATTCGACGTTCAAACGACTCTGCCATTCTTTCAGACATTCTAAAGACTGCCATTCTATCTGACGTTCGAACAACTGTCATTATATCTGAAGTTCTAACGACTGCCATTCTATCTTAGGTTCGAACGACTGCCATTCTATCTGATGTTCTAACGACTGCCATTCTATCTGACCTTCTAAGGCTGCAATTCCATCTGAGATTCTAACTACTGACATTATATCTGATGTTCTAACGACTGCCATTCTATCTGATGTCCTAACGACTACAATTCTATCTGACGTTCGAATGACTGCCGTTCTATCTAACGTTATAACGACCGCCATTCTATCTGACGTTCTAGTGACTGCCATTTAATCTGATGTTTTAACGACTCTGCCATTCTATCTGCCGTTCTAACGACTCTGCCATTCTATCTGACATTCTAAAGACTGCCATTCTATCTGACGTTCTAACTACTGACATTCTATCTGACGTTCTAACGACTACCATTATATCTCATGTTCTAACGACTGCCATTCTATACGATGTTCTAACGAATCTGCCATTCTATCTGACATTCTAAAGACTGCCATTTTATGTGACGTTCTAACTAACGACTCTGCTATTCTGTCTGCCGTTCGAACGACTGCCATTCTATACGACGTTCTACCGACTCTGCCATTCTATCTGACATTCTAAAGACTGCCATTTTATGTGACGTTCTAACTACTGACATTCTATCTGACGTTCTAACGACTACCTTTATATCTGATGCTCTTACGACTGCCACTCTATCTGACGTTCTAGCGTCTGTCATTCCCTCTGACGTTTTAACGATTCTGCCATTCTATCTGATGTCCTATCGACTACCATTCTATCTGACGTTCTAACGAGTCTGCTATTCTATCTGCCGTTCGAACGACTGCCATTCTATATGACCTTCTAACGACTGCCATTCTATCTGCCGTTATAAAGACTCTGCCATTCTGTCTGACGTTCTAACGACTGCCATTCTATCTAACGTTCTAACAACTGCCATTCTATCTAACCTTCTAAGGCTGTAATTTCATCTGAGATTCTAACTAGTGACATTATATCTGATGTTCTAACGACTGCCATTCTATCTGACCTTCTAACGACTACAATGCTATCTGACGTTCGAACAACTGCCATTCTATCTAACGTTCTAACGACTGCCATTATATCTGACGTTCTAACGACTGCCATTTTCTTTGTCGTTCTAGCGACTGCCATTCTATCTGACGTTCTAACAACTCTGCCTTTCCATCTGGCGTTCTAACTACTGACATTCTATCTCACGTTCGAACGACTGCCATTCTATGTGACGTTCTAACGACTGCCATTCTATCTGACCTTCTAAGGCCGCAATTACATCTGAGATTCTAACTACTGACATTATATCTGACGTTCTAACGACTACCATTATATCTGATGTTCTAACGACTGCCATTCTATCTGATCTCCTAACGACTACATTTCTATCTGACGTTCGAACGACTGCCATTCTATCTGACGTTCTAACGACTCCCATTCTATATGACGTTCTAGCGACTGCCATTCTGTCTGACGTTCTAACGACTCTGCCATTCTATCTGATGTTCTAACGACTCTGCCATTCTAATGATTACCATTCTATCTGACATTCTAACGACTACCATTCTATCCGACGTTCTAACGACTGCCATTCTATCTGACGTTCGTACGACTGCCATTGTATCTGATGTTCGAACGACTCTGCCATTCTATCTGACATTCTAACGAGTGCCATTCTATCTGACGTTCTAACGACTCTGCCATTCTATCTGACGTTCTAACGACTGCCAATTTTATCTGTTGTTCTAGCGACTGCCATTCTATCTGACGTTCTAACAACTCTGCCTTTCCATCTGACGTTCTTACTACTGACATTCTATCTCACGTTCCAATGACTGCCATTCTATACGACGTTCTAACGAATCTGCCATTCTATCTGACATTCTAACGACTGCCATTCTATCTGACATTCTAACGACTGCCATTCTATCTGACGTTCTAACGACTGCCATTATATCTGATGTTCTAACGACTGCCATTCTATCTGATCTCCTAACGACTACAATTCTATCTGATGTTCGAACGACTGCCATTCTATCTGACGTTCTAGCGACTGCCATTCTATCTGACGTTCTAACAACTCTGCCATTCCATCTGACGTTCTAACTACTGACATTCTATCTCCCGTTCGAACGACTGCCATTCTATACGACGTTCTAACGACTCTGCAATTCTATCTGACATTCTAAAGACTGCCATTCTATCGGACGTTCAAACTACTGACATTATATCTGCCGTTCTAACGACTACCTTTATATCTGATGTTCTAACGAGTTCCCCTCTATCTGACGTTCTAGCGACTGCCATTCCCTCTGACGTTTTAACGACTCTGCCATTCTATCTGATGTCCTAACGACTACCATTCTATCTGTCATTAGAAAGACTGCCATTCTATTGAAACATTCAAACGACTCTGCCATTCTATCTGACATTCTAAAGACTGCCATTCTATCTTAGGTTCGAACGACTGCCATTCTATCTGACGTTCTAACGACTGCCATTCTATCTGACCTTCTAAGGCTGCAATTCCATCTGAAGTTCTAACTACTGACATTATAACTGACGTTCTAACAACTACCATTATATCTGATGTTCTAACGACTGCCATTCTATCTGATCTCCTAACGACTACAATTCTATCTGCCGTTCGAACGACTGCAATTCTATCTAACGTTCTAACGACTGCCATTCTATCTAACGTTCTAGCGACCGCAATTCTATCTGACCTTCTAACGACTGTGCTTTTCTATCTGCCGTTCGAACGACTGCCATTCTATATGATATTCTAACGACTGCCATTCTATCTGACGTACTAACGACTGCCATTCTATCTGACATTCTAAAACTGCCATTCTATCTGACGTTCTAACGACTACCATTATATCTGTCGTTCTAGCGACTACCATTCTATCTGACGTTCTAACGACTCTGCCATTCCATCTGACGTTCTAACGACTCTGCCATTCCATCTGACGTTCTAACGAATCTGCTATTCTATCTGCCTTTCGAACGACTGCCATTCTATCTGACAATCTAACGACTGCCATTCTATCTGACGTTCTAACGACTCTGCCATTCTATCTGACGTTCTAACGACTGCCATTCTATCTTACGTTCTAGCGACTTCCATTCTATCTGACGTTCTAACGACTCTGCCGCCATTTCGTCTGTCGTTCTAACGACTGCCATTCTATATGACCTTCTAACGACTGCCATTCTATCTGCCGTTCTAACGACTCTGCCATTCTAAATGACGTTGTAACGACTGCCATTTTATCTGAGGTTCTAACAACTGCCACTCTATATGATGTTCTAACGGCTGCCATTCTATCTGACGTTCTAACGACTCCCATTCTATCTGATGTTCTAACGACTCCCATTCTATCTGATGTTCTAACGACTGCCATTCTATCGGACGTTCTAACGACTCCCATTCTATCTGACGTTCTAACAACTGCCATTCTATCTGACGTTCTAACAACTCTACCAATCCATCTGATGTTCTTACTACTGACATTCTATCTGACGTTCTAACGACTCCGCCATTCTATCTGACTTTCTAACTACTGGCATTCTATCTGACGTTCTAACGACTACCATTATATCTGATGTTCTGACGACTGCCATTCTATCTGATGTCCTAACGACTACAATTCTATCTGACGTTCGAAAGACTGCCATTCTATCTGACGTTTTAACCACTGCCATTCTATCTGACGTTCTAACGACGGTCATTCCATCTAACGTTCTAAAGACTGCCATTCTATCTGACGTTCTAACGACTGCCCTTCTATCTGACGTTCTAACGACAGCTATTCTATCTGTCGTTCTAGCGATTGCCATTCTATCTGACGTTCTAACGACTCTGCCATTCCATCTGACGTTCTAACGACTCTGCTATTCTATCTGACGTTCTAACGACTGCCATTCTATATAACCTTCTAACGACTGCCATTCTATCTGCCATTCTAACGACTCTGCCATTCTATCTGACGTTCTAACGACTACCATTATATCTGTCGTTCTAGCGACTGCCATTCTATCTGACGTTCTAACGACTCTGCCATTCCATCTGACGTTCTAACGACTCTGCCATTCCATCTGACGTTCTAACGAATCTGCTATTCTATCTGCCTTTCGAACGACTGCCATTCTATCTGACAATCTAACGACTGCCATTCTATCTGACGTTCTAACGACTCTGCCATTCTATCTGACGTTCTAACGACTGCCATTTTATCTTACGTTGTAGCGACACTGCCATTCTATCTGACATTCTGGCGACTTGCATTCTATCTGACGTTCTAACGACTCTGCCGCCATTCCGTCTGTCGTTCTAACGACTGCCATTCTATATGACCTTCTAACGAGTGCCATTCTATCTGCCGTTCTAACGACCCTGCCATTCAAAATGACGTTCTAACGACTGCCAATCTATCTGACGTTCTAACTACTGACATTCTATCTGACGTTCTAACGACTGCCACTGAATCCGATGTTCTAACGACTCTGCCACTCTATCTGATGTCCTAACGACTACAATTCTATCTGACGTTCGAACGACTGCCATTCTATCTGACGTTCCAACGGCTGCCATTCTATCTGACGGTCTAACGACTCTGCCATTCTATCTGACGTTCTAACGACTGCCATTCTATCTTACGTTCTAGCGACTTCCATTCTATCTGACGTTCTAACGACTCTGCCGCCATTCCGTCTGTCGTTCTAACGACTGCCATTCTAAATGACGTTGTAACGACTGCCATTTTATCTGAGGTTCTAACGACTGCCACTCTATATGATGTTCTAACGGCTGCCATTCTATCTGACGTTCTAACGACTCCCATTCTATCTGATGTTCTAACGACTCCCATTCTATCTGATGTTCTAACGACTACCATTCTATCGGACGTTCTAACGACTCCCATTCTATCTGACGTTCTAACAACTGCCATTCTATCTGACGTTCTAACAACTCTACCAATCCATCTGATGTTCTTACTACTGACATTCTATCTGACGTTCTAACGACTCCGCCATTCTATCTGACTTTCTAACTACTGGCATTCTATCTGACGTTCTAACGACTACCATTATATCTGATGTTCTGACGACTGCCATTCTATCTGATGTCCTAACGACTACAATTCTATCTGACGTTCGAAAGACTGCCATTCTATCTGACGTTTTAACCACTGCCATTCTATCTGACGTTCTAACGACGGTCATTCTATCTAACGTTCTAAAGACTGCCATTCTATCTGACGTTCTAACGACTGCCCTTCTATCTGACGTTCTAACGACAGCTATTCTATCTGTCGTTCTAGCGACTGCCATTCCATCTGACGTTCTAACGACTCTGCTATTCTATCTGACGTTCTAACGACTGCCATTCTATATGACCTTCTAACGACTGCCATTCTATCTGCCATTCTAACGACTCTGCCATTCTATCTGACGTTCTAACGACTACCATTATATCTGATGTTCTAACGACTGCCATTCTCTCTGCTGTCCTAACGACTACCATTCTATCTGACGTTCGAACGACTGCCATTCTATTTGACGTTATAACGACTCTGCCATTCTATCTGACATTCTAAATACTGCCATTCTATCTGACGTTGGAACTAATGCCATTCTATCTGACGTTCTAATGACTGCCATTCCATCTTAGGTTCGAACGGGTGCCATTCTATCTGACGTTGTAACGACAGTCATTCTATCTGATGTTCTAACGACTGCCATTCTATCTGACCTTTTAAGGGCTGCCATTCCATCTGATATTCTGACTACTGACATTATATCTGACGTTCTAACGACTACTATTATATCTGATGTTCTAACGACTACTATTATATCTGATGTTCTAACGACTACTATTATATTTGATGTTCTAACGACTACTATTATATCTGATGTTCTAACGACTCCCATTATATGTGATGTTCTAACGACTACCATTCTATCTGATGTCCTAACGACTACAATTCTATCTGACGTTGGAACGACTGTCGTTCTATCTAACGTTATAACGACCGCCATTCTATCTGACGTTCTAGCTACTGCCATTCTATCTGACGTTTTAACGACTCTGTCATTCTATCTGCCGTTCTAACGACTCTGCTATTCTGTCTGCCGTTCGAACGACTGCCATTCTATACGACGTTCTAACGACTGCCATTCTATCTGACATTCTAAAACTGCCATTCTATCTGACGTTCTAACTACTGACATTTCTATCTGACGTTCTAACGAATACCATTATATCTCATGTTCTAACGACTGCCACTCTATCTGATGTTCTAACGACTCGGCCATTCTCTCTGATGTCATAACGACTACCATTCTATCTGACGTTCGAACGACTGCCATTCTATTTGACGTTCAAACGACTCTGCCATTCTATCAGACATTCTAAAGACTGCCATTCTATCTGACCTTCTAAGGCTGCAATTCCATCTGAGATTCTAACTACTGACATTATATCTGATGTTCTAACGACTTCCATTCTATCTGATGTCCTAACGACTACAATTCTATCTGACGTTCGAACGACTGCCGTTCTATCTAACGTTATAACGACCGCCATTATCTTTGACGTTCTAGCGTCTGCCATTCTATCTGACGTTTTAACGACTCTGCCATTCTATCTGCCGTTCTAACTAACGACTCTGCTATTCTGTCTGCCGTTCGAACGACTGCCATTCTATACGACGTTCTACCGACTCTGCCATTCTATCTGACATTCTAAAGACTGACATTCTATCTGACGTTCTAACGACTACCTTTATATCTGATGCTCTTACGACTGCCACTCTATCTGACGTTCTAGCGTCTGTCATTCCCTCTGACGTTTTAACGATTCTGCCATTCTATCTGATGTCCTATCGACTACCATTCTATCTGACGTTCTAACGACTCTGCCATTCTATTTGACGTTCTAACGCCTACCATTATATCTGATGTTCTAACAACTGCCATTCTATCTTAGGTTCGAACGACTGCCATTCTATCTGATGTCCTAACGACTACAATTCTATCTGACGTTCGAACGACTGCCATTCTATCTAACGTTCTAACGACTGCCATTCTATCTGACGTACTAACGACTCTGCCATTCTATCTGACGTTCTAACGACTGCCATTCTATGTGACGTTCGAGCGACTGCCATTCTATCTGACATTCTAAAGACTACCATTATATCTGATGTTCTAACGACTGCCATTCTCTCTGACGTCCTAACGACTACCATTCTATCTGACGTTCGAAAGACTGCCATTCTATCTGACGTTCGAACGACTGCCATTCTATCTGACGTTTTACCGACCGTCATTCTATCTGACATACGAACGACTGCCATTCTATCTGACGTTCTAACGACAGTCATTCTATCTGACGTTCTGACGACTGCCATTCTATCTGACGTTCTAACGACTGCCATTCTATCTGATGTTCTAACGACTCTGCCATTCTAATGATTGCCATTCTATCTGACGTTCTAAAGACTACCATTCTATCCGACGTTCTAAGGACTGCCATTCTATCTGACGTTCGTACGACTTCCATTGTATCTGTCTGATGTTCTAACGACTCTGCCATTCTATCTGACGTTCTAACTACTGACATTCTATCACACGTTCGAACGACTGCCATTCTATACGACGTTCTAACGACAGTGCCATTCTATCTGACATTCTAATGACTGCCATTCTATCTTAGGTTCGAACCACTGCCATTCTATCTGACGTTCTAACGACTGCCATTCTATCTGACGTTCTAACGACTGCCATTCTATCTGATCACCTAACGACTACAATTCTATCTGACGTTCGAACGACTGCCATTCTATCTAACGTTCTAACGACTGCCATTCTATCTGACGTTCTAGCGACTGCCATTCCATCTGACGTTCTAACTACTGACATTCTATCTGATGTCCTAACGACTACAATTCTGTCTGACGTTCGAACAAATGCCGTTCTCTCTAACGTTATAACGACCGCCATTCTATCTGACGTTCTAGCGACTGCCATTCTATCTGACGTTTTAACGACTCTGCCATTCTACCTGCCGTTCTAACGACTCTGCTATTCTGTCTGCCGTTCGAACGACTGCCATTCTATACGATGTTCTAACGTCTCTGCCATTCTATCTGACATTCTAAAGACTGCCATTTTATGTGACGTTCTAACTACTGACATTCTATCTGACGTTCTCAACGACTTTGCTATTCTATCTGCCGTTCGAACGACTGCCATTCTATATTACCTTGTAACGACTGCCATTCTATCTGCCGTTATAAAGACTCTGCGATTCTATTTGACGTTGTAACGACTGCCATTCTATCTGCCCATCTGCGATTCTAACTACTGACATTATATCTGATGTTCTAACGACTGCCATTCTATCTGATGTCCTAACGACTACAATTCTATCTGACGTTCGAACGACTGCCATTCTATCTAACGTTCCATCGACTGCCATTCTATCTGACGTTCGAACGACTGCCATTCTATCTAACGTTCGAACGACTGCCATTCTATCTGACGTTCGAAAGACTGCCATTCTATCTGACGTTCGAACGACTGCCATTCTATCTAACGTTCCATCGACTGCCATTCTATCTGACGTACTAATGACTGCCATTCTACCTGACGTTCTAACGACTGCCATTCTATCTGACGTTAGAGCGACTGCCATTCTATCTGACATTCTAAAGACTACCATTATATCTGATGTTCTAACGACTGCCATTCTCTCTGATGTCCTAACGACTACCATTCTATCTGACGTTCGAAAGACTGCCATTCTATCTGACATTCGAACGACTGCCATTCTATCTGACGTCCTAACGACCGTCATTCCATCTGACATATTAACGACTGCCATTCTATCTGACGTTCTCACGACTGCCATTCTATCTGACGTTTTCACGACTGCCATTCTATCTGACGTTTTAACGACTGCCATTATGTCTGATGTTCTAACGACTGCCATTCTATCTGACGTTGTAACGACTGCCATTCTATCTGACCTTCTAAGGCTGTAATTACATCTAAGATTCTAACTACTGACATTCTATCTGACGTTCTAACGACTGCCATTCTATCTGACGTTCGAACGACTGCCATTCAATCTGACGTTCTAACGACTGCCATTCTATCTGACGTTCTACCGACTGCCATTCTATCTGACGTTCTAACAAGTCTGCCATTCCATTTGACGTTCTAACTACTGACATTCTATCTGACGTTCTAACGACTGCCATTCTATCTTAGGTTCGAACGACTGCCATTCTATCTGACGTTCTAACGACTGCCATTCTATCTGACCTTCTAAGGCTGCAATTCCATCTGAGATTCTAACTACTCACATTATATCTGACGTTCTAACGACTACTATTATATCTGATGTTCTACCGACTGCCATTCTATCTGATCTCCTAACGACTACAATTCTATCTGACGTTCAAACGACTGCAATTCTATCTAACGGTCTAACGACTGTGCTTTTCTATCTGCCGTTCGAACGACTGCCGTTCTATATGACATTCTAACGACTGCCATTCTATCCGCCGTTATAAAGACTCTGCCATTCTATCTGACGTTCTAACGACTACCATTATATCTGATGTTCTAACGACTGCCATTCTATCTAAGGTTCGAACGACTCACATTCTATCTGACGTACTAACGACTGCCATTCTATTTGACGTTCGGGCGACTGCCATTCTATCTGACATTCTAAAGACTACCTTTATATCTGATGTTCTAACGACTGCCACTCTATCTGATGTTCTATGAATGCCATTCTATCTGACGTTCGAAAGTCTGCCATTCTATCTGTCGTTCGAACGACTGCCATTCTATTTGACGTTCTAACGACCGTCATTCTATCTGACATACTAACGACTGCCATTCTATCTGGCGTTCTAACGACAGTCATTCTATCTGACTTTCGAACGACTGCCATTCTATCTGATGTTCTAACGGCTGCCTTTCTATCTGACGTTCTAACGACTGCCATTCTATCTGACGTTCTAACGACTGCCATTCTATCTGACGTTCTAACGACTGCCATTCTATCTGACGTTCTAACGACTGCCATTCTATCTGACGTTCTAACGACTCCCATTCTATCTGACGTTCGAAAGTCTGCCATTCTATCTGTCGTTCGAACGACTGCCATTCTATTTGACGTTCTAACGACCGTCATTCTATCTGACATACTAACGACTGCCATTCTATCTGGCGTTCTAACGACAGTCATTCTATCTGACTTTCGAACGACTGCCATTCTATCTGACGTTCTAACGACTCCCATACTATCTGACGTTCTAATGGCTGCCATTCTATATGACGTTCTAACGACTGCCATTCTATCTGACGTTCTAACGACTCCCATTCTATCTGACGTTCTAACTACTGTCATTCTATCTGACGTTCTAACGACTCTGCCATTCTATTTGATGTTCTAACGACTGTGCCATTCTAACGATTGCTATTCTATCTGACGTCCTAACGACTACCATTCTATATGACGTTCTAACGGCTGCCATTCTATCTGACGTTCTAACGGCTGCCATTCTAACGACTGTCATTCTATCTGACATTCTAACGACTGTCATTCTATCTGACATTCTAACGACTCTGCCATTCTATCTGACGTTCTAACGACTGCCATTCTATTTGACGTTAGGGCGACTGCCATTCTATCTGACATTCTAAAGACTACCTTTATATCTGATGTTCTAACGACTGCCACTCTATCTGATGTTCTATGAATGCCATTCTATATGACGTTCGAAAGTCTGCCATTCTATCTGTCGTTCGAACGACTGCCATTCTATTTGACGTTCTAACGACCGTCATTCTATCTGACATACTAACGACTGCCATTCTATCTGGCGTTCTAACGACTGCCATTCTATCTGACGTTCTAACGACTACCATTCTATCTGACGTTCTAACGACTGCCATTCTATCTGACGTTCTGACTACTGTCATTCTATCTGACGTTCTAACGACTCTGCCATTCTATTTGATGTTCTAACGACTCTGCCATTCTAACGATTGCTATTCTATCTGACGTCCTAACGACTACCATTCTATATGACGTTCTAACGACTGCCATTCTATCTGACGTTCTAACAACTGCCATTCTATCTGACGTTCTAACGACTGCCATTCTATCTGACGTTCTAACGACTCCCATTCTATCTGACGTTCTAACGGCTGCAATTCTATCTGACGTTCTAACGACTGCCATTCTATCTGACGTTCTAACGACTGCCATTCTATCTCACGTTCTGACTACTGTCATTCTATCTGACGTTCTAACGACTCTGCCATTCTATTTGATGTTCTAACGACTGTGCCATTCTAACGATTGCTATTCTATCTGACGTCCTAACGACTACCATTCTATATGACGTTCTAACGGCTGCCATTCTATCTGACGTTCTAACGGCTGCCATTCTATGAGACGTTCTAACGACTCCCATTCTATCTGACGTTCTAACGGCTGCCATTCTATCTGACGTTCTAACGACTGCCATTCTAACGACTGTCATTCTATCTGACATTCTAACGACTCCCATTCTATCTGACGTTCGAAAGTCTGCCATTCTATCTGTCGTTCGAACGACTGCCATTCTATTTGACGTTCTAACGACCGTCATTCTATCTGACATACTAACGACTGCCATTCTATCTGGCGTTCTAACGACAGTCATTCTATCTGACTTTCGAACGACTGCCATTCTATCTGACGTTCTAACGACTCCCATACTATCTGACGTTCTAATGGCTGCCATTCTATATGACGTTCTAACGACTGCCATTCTATCTGACGTTCTAACGACTCCCATTCTATCTGACGTTCTAACTACTGTCATTCTATCTGACGTTCTAACGACTCTGCCATTCTATTTGATGTTCTAACGACTGTGCCATTCTAACGATTGCTATTCTATCTGACGTCCTAACGACTACCATTCTATATGACGTTCTAACGGCTGCCATTCTATCTGACGTTCTAACGGCTGCCATTCTAACGACTGTCATTCTATCTGACATTCTAACGACTGTCATTCTATCTGACATTCTAACGACTCTGCCATTCTATCTGACGTTCTAACGACTGCCATTCTATTTGACGTTAGGGCGACTGCCATTCTATCTGACATTCTAAAGACTACCTTTATATCTGATGTTCTAACGACTGCCACTCTATCTGATGTTCTATGAATGCCATTCTATATGACGTTCGAAAGTCTGCCATTCTATCTGTCGTTCGAACGACTGCCATTCTATTTGACGTTCTAACGACCGTCATTCTATCTGACATACTAACGACTGCCATTCTATCTGGCGTTCTAACGACTGCCATTCTATCTGACGTTCTAACGACTACCATTCTATCTGACGTTCTAACGACTGCCATTCTATCTGACGTTCTGACTACTGTCATTCTATCTGACGTTCTAACGACTCTGCCATTCTATTTGATGTTCTAACGACTCTGCCATTCTAACGATTGCTATTCTATCTGACGTCCTAACGACTACCATTCTATATGACGTTCTAACGACTGCCATTCTATCTGACGTTCTAACAACTGCCATTCTATCTGACGTTCTAACGACTGCCATTCTATCTGACGTTCTAACGACTCCCATTCTATCTGACGTTCTAACGGCTGCAATTCTATCTGACGTTCTAACTACTGTCATTCTATCTGACGTTCTAACGACTCTGCCATTCTATTTGATGTTCTAACGACTGTGCCATTCTAACGATTGCTATTCTATCTGACGTCCTAACGACTACCATTCTATATGACGTTCTAACGGCTGCCATTCTATCTGACGTTCTAACGGCTGCCATTCTATGAGACGTTCTAACGACTCCCATTCTATCTGACGTTCTAACGGCTGCCATTCTATCTGACGTTCTAACGACTGCCATTCTAACGACTGTCATTCTATCTGACATTCTAACGACTCTGCCATTCTATCTGACGTTCTAACGACTGCCATTCTATCTGACATTCTAGCGACTGCCATTCTATCTGACGTTCTAATAACTCTACCAATCCATCTGACGTTCTAACTACTGACATTCTATCTGACGTTCTAACGACTACCATTATATCTGATGTTCATACGACTGCCACTGAATCTGATTTTCTAACGACTCTGCCACTCTGTCTGATGTCCTAACGACTACAATTCTATCTGACGTTCGAACGACTGCCATTCTGTCTGACGTTTGAACGACAGTCATTTTATCTGACGTTCTAACGACTGCCATTCTATCTGACATTCTAACGGCTGCCTTTCTATCTGACGTTCTAACGGCTGCCATTCTATCTGACGTTCTAACGACTCCCATTCTATCTGACGTTCTAACGGCTGCCATTCTATCTAACCTGGTAACGACTGCCATTCTGTCTCGCGTTCTAACGATTCTGCCATTCTATCTGATGTTCTAACGACTCTGACATTCTAATGATTACCATTCTATCTGACGTTCTAACGACTATCATTCTATCCGACGTTCTAACAACTGCCATTCTATCTGACTTCGTACGACTGCCATTGTATCTGTCGTTCTAACGATTCTGCCATTCTATCTGACTTTCTAACGACTGCCAATCCCTCTGACGTTCTAACTACTGACATTCTATGTGACGTTCTATCGACTGCCACTGAATCCGATGTTCAAAAGACTCTGCCACACTATCTGATGTCCTAACGACTACAATTCTATCTGACTTTCGAACGACTGCCATTCTATCTGACGTTCTAACGACTCTGCCATTCTATCTAACGTTCTAACGACTCTGCCATTCTATCTGACGTTCTGGCGACTGCTATTCTACCTGAAGTTCTAACAACTCTGCTATTCTGTCTGATGTTCTAACGACTGTGCCATTCTAGCGATTGCCATTCTATCTGACGTCCTAACGACTACCATTCTATCTGACGTTCTAATGACTGCCATTGTATCTGTCGTTCTAACGACTCTGCTATTCTAAATGACGTTCTAACGACTGCCAATCCATCTGACGTTCTAACTACTGACATTCTATCTGACGTTCTAACGACTGCCACTGAATTCCATGTTCTAACGACTCTGCCACTGAATTCCATGATCTAACGACTCTGCCACTCTATCTGATGTCCTAACGACTACAATTCTATCTGACATACTAACGACTGCCATTCTATCTTACGTTCTAGCGACTTCCATTCTATCTGACGTTAGAATGACTGACATTATATCTAACGTTCTAACGACTACCATTATATGTGATGTTCGAACGACTGCCATTCCATCTGATGTCCTAACGACTACAATTCTATCTGACGTTCGAACGACTGCCATTCTATCTAACGTTCTAGCGACAGCCATTCTATCTGACGTTCTAACGACTCTGCTATTCTATCTGCCGTTCGAACGACTGCCATTCTATAGGACTTTCTAGCGACTGCCATTCTATCTGCAGTTATAAAGACTCTGCCATTCTATCTGAGGTTCTAACGACTGCCATTCTATCTGACGTTCGAGCAACTACCATTATATCTGACATTCTAAAGACTACCATTATATATGATGTTCTAACGGCTGCCACTCTATCTGATGTTCTAACGACTCTGCCATTCTCTCTGATGTTCTAAAGACTGCCATTCTATCTGACTTTCGAACGACTGCCATTCTATTTGACGTTCTAACGACTGTCATTCTATTTGATATACTAACGACTGCCATTCTATCTGACGTTCTAACGACAGTCATTCTATCTGACGTTCTAACGACTGCCATTCTATCCGACATTCTAACGGCTGCCTTTCTATCTGACGTTCTAACGGCTGCCATACTATCTGAAGTTCTAACGACTCCCATACTATCTGAAGTTCTAACGACTCCCATACTATCTGACGTTCTAATGGCTGCCATTCTATATGACGTTCTAACGACTGCCATTCTATCTGACGTTCTAACGACTCCCATTCTATCTGACGTTCTAACGACTGCCATTCTATCTGACGTTCGAACGACTGCCATTGTATCATTCGTTCTAACGGCTGCATTTCTATCTGACATTCTAACGACTGCCATTCTATCTGACGTTCTAACGACTCTGCCATTCTATCTGACGTTCTAACACTTCTTCCATTCCATCTGAAGTTCTAACTACTGACATTTTATCTGACGTTCTAACGACTACCATTATATCTGATATTCTAACGACTTCCACTGAATCTGATGTTCTAACGACTCCGCCACTCTATCTGACGTCCTAACGACTACAATTCTATCTGACGTTCGAACTACTGCCATTCTCTCTGACGTTCGAACGACTGCCATTCTATCTGACTTTCTAACGATTGCCATTCTATCTGACGTTCTAGCGACTGCCATTCTATCTGACGTTCTAACGACTGCCATTCTATCTGACGTTCTAACGACTGCCATTCTATCTGACGTTCTAACGACTCCCATTCTATCTGACGTTCTAACGGCTGCCATTCTATCTGACGTTCTAACGACTGCCATTCTATCTGACGTTCTAACGACTGCCATTCTATCTCACGTTCTGACTACTGTCATTCTATCTGACGTTCTAACGACTCTGCCATTCTATTTGATGTTCTAACGACTGTGCCATTCTAACGATTGCTATTCTATCTGACGTCCTAACGACTACCATTCTATATGACGTTCTAACGGCTGCCATTCTATCTGACGTTCTAACGGCTGCCATTCTATGAGACGTTCTAACGACTCCCATTCTATCTGACGTTCTAACGGCTGCCATTCTATCTGACGTTCTAACGACTGCCATTCTAACGACTGTCATTCTATCTGACATTCTAACGACTCTGCCATTCTATCTGACGTTCTAACGACTGCCATTCTATCTGACATTCTAGCGACTGCCATTCTATCTGACGTTCTAATAACTCTACCAATCCATCTGACGTTCTAACTACTGACATTCTATCTGACGTTCTAACGACTACCATTATATCTGATGTTCATACGACTGCCACTGAATCTGATTTTCTAACGACTCTGCCACTCTGTCTGATGTCCTAACGACTACAATTCTATCTGACGTTCGAACGACTGCCATTCTGTCTGACGTTTGAACGACAGTCATTTTATCTGACGTTCTAACGACTGCCATTCTATCTGACATTCTAACGGCTGCCTTTCTATCTGACGTTCTAACGGCTGCCATTCTATCTGACGTTCTAACGGCTGCCATTCTATCTAACCTGGTAACGACTGCCATTCTGTCTCGCGTTCTAACGATTCTGCCATTCTATCTGATGTTCTAACGACTCTGACATTCTAATGATTACCATTCTATCTGACGTTCTAACGACTATCATTCTATCCGACGTTCTAACAACTGCCATTCTATCTGACTTCGTACGACTGCCATTGTATCTGTCGTTCTAACGATTCTGCCATTCTATCTGACTTTCTAACGACTGCCAATCCCTCTGACGTTCTAACTACTGACATTCTATGTGACGTTCTATCGACTGCCACTGAATCCGATGTTCAAAAGACTCTGCCACACTATCTGATGTCCTAACGACTACAATTCTATCTGACGTTCGAACGACTGCCATTCTATCTGACGTTCTAACGACTCTGCCATTCTATCTGACGTTCTAACGACTCTGCCATTCTATCTGACGTTCTGGCGACTGCTATTCTACCTGAAGTTCTAACAACTCTGCTATTCTGTCTGATGTTCTAACGACTGTGCCATTCTAGCGATTGCCATTCTATCTGACGTCCTAACGACTACCATTCTATCTGACGTTCTAATGACTGCCATTGTATCTGTCGTTCTAACGACTCTGCTATTCTAAATGACGTTCTAACGACTGCCAATCCATCTGACGTTCTAACTACTGACATTCTATCTGACGTTCTAACGATTGCCACTGAATTCCATGTTCTAACGACTCTGCCACTGAATTCCATGATCTAACGACTCTGCCACTCTATCTGATGTCCTAACGACTACAATTCTATCTGACATACTAACGACTGCCATTCTATCTTACGTTCTAGCGACTTCCATTCTATCTGACGTTAGAATGACTGACATTATATCTAACGTTCTAACGACTACCATTATATGTGATGTTCGAACGACTGCCATTCCATCTGATGTCCTAACGACTACAATTCTATCTGACGTTCGAACGACTGCCATTCTATCTAACGTTCTAGCGACAGCCATTCTATCTGACGTTCTAACGACTCTGCTATTCTATCTGCCGTTCGAACGACTGCCATTCTATAGGACTTTCTAACGACTGCCATTCTATCTGCAGTTATAAAGACTCTGCCATTCTATCTGACGTACTAACGACTCTGCCATTCTATCTGAGGTTCTAACGACTGCCATTCTATCTGACGTTCGAGCAACTACCATTATATCTGACATTCTAAAGACTACCATTATATATGATGTTCTAACGGCTGCCACTCTATCTGATGTTCTAACGACTCTTCCATTCTCTCTGATGTTCTAAAGACTGCCATTCTATCTGACTTTCGAACGACTGCCATTCTATTTGACGTTCTAACGACTGTCATTCTATTTGATATACTAACGACTGCCATTCTATCTGACGTTCTAACGACAGTCATTCTATCTGACGTTCTAACGACTGCCATTCTATCTGACATTCTAACGGCTGCCTTTCTATCTGACGTTCTAACGGCTGCCATACTATCTGAAGTTCTAACGACTCCCATACTATCTGAAGTTCTAACGACTCCCATACTATCTGACGTTCTAATGGCTGCCATTCTATATGACGTTCTAACGACTGCCATTCTATCTGACGTTCTAACGACTCCCATTCTATCTGACGTTCTAACGACTGCCATTCTATCTGACGTTCGAACGACTGCCATTGTATCATTCGTTCTAACGGCTGCATTTCTATCTGACATTCTAACGACTGCCATTCTATCTGACGTTCTAACACTTCTGCCATTCCATCTGAAGTTCTAACTACTGACATTTTATCTGACGTTCTAACGACTACCATTATATCTGATATTCTAACGACTTCCACTGAATCTGATGTTCTAACGACTCCGCCACTCTATCTGACGTCCTAACGACTACAATTCTATCTGACGTTCGAACTACTGCCATTCTCTCTGACGTTCGAACGACTGCCATTCTATCTGACTTTCTAACGACTGCCATTCTATCTGACGTTCTAGCGACTGCCATTCAATCTGACGTTCTAACGACACTGCCGCCATTCCATCTGTCGTTCTAACGACTGCCATTCTATATGACCTTCTAACGACTGCCATTCTATCTGCCGTTCTAACGACTGCAACTCTATGTGAAGTTCTAACGACTCTGCCATTCTCTCTGATGTCCTAACGACTACCATTCGATCTGACGTTCGAACGACTGCCGTTCTGTCTGACGTTCTAACGACAGCCATTCCATCTGTCGTTCTAACGACTCTGCTATTCTATCTGCCGTTCGAACGACTGCCATTCTATATGACCTTCTCACGACTGCTATTCTATCTGCCATTCTAACGACTGTGCCATTCTAACTGACGTTCTAACTACTGACATTCTATCTGACGTTCTAACGACTACCATTATATCTGATGTTCTAGCGACTGCCACTCTATCTGATGTTCTAACTACTCTGCCATTCTCTCTGATGCCGTAACAACTACCATTCTATCTAACGTTCGAACGACTGCCATTCTATCTGACGTTTGAACGACTGCCATTCTATTTGACGTTCTAACTACTCTGCCATTCTATTTGACATTCTAAAGACTGCCATTCTATCTGACGTTCGAACGACTGCCATTCTATCTGACGTTCGAACGACTGACATTCTATCTGACGGTCTAACGGCTGCCATTCTATCTTAGGTTCGAACGACTGCCATTCTATCTGACGTTCTAACGACTGTGCCATTCTATATGACGTTCTAACGACAGTCATTCTATCTGACGTTCTAACGACTACCATTCTATCTGATGTTCTAACGACTGCCATTCTGTCTGACAGAATAACGACTGTCATTCGATCTGACATTGTAACGACAGTCATTCTATCTGACGTTCCAACGGCTGGATTCTATGTGACGTTCTAACGGCTGCCATTCTATCTGACGTTCTAACGACTACTCTTCTATCTGACGTTCTAACGACTGTCATTGTATCTGACGTTTGAACGACTGCCATTCTATCTGACTTTCTAACGACTGCCATTCTATCTGACGTTCTAACGACTACCATTATATCTGATGTTCTAACAACTGCCATTCTATCTGACGTTCTAGCGACTGCCATTCTGTCTGACGTTCTAACGACTCTGCCATTCCATCTGACGTTCTAACGACTCTGCTATTCTATCTGCCATTCGAACGACTGCATTCTATATGAGCTTCTAACGACTGCCATTCTATCTGACGTTCTAACTATTGTCATTCTATCTGACATTCTAACGACTACCATTATATCTGATGTTCTAACGACTGACACTATCTGATGTTCTAACAACTCTGCCATTCTCATTGATGTCCTAACGACTAGCATTCTAGCTGACGGTCGAACGACTGCCATTCCATCTGACGTTCGAACGACTGCCATTCTATTTGACGTTCTGACGACACTGCCATTCTATCTGACATTCTAAAGACTGCCATTCTATCTGACGTTCGAACTACTGCCAATCTATCTGACGTTCTAACGACTGCCATTCTATATTAGGTTAGATTGCCTGCCATTCTATCTGACGTTCTAACGACTCTGTGATTCTATCTGACATTCTAACGACTGGCATTCTATCTGACGTTCGAACGCTTCTGCCATTCTATCTGACGTTCGAACGACTGACATTCTATCAGACGTTCGAGGGACTACCATTTTATCTGACGTTCTAACGACTCTGCCATTCCATCTGACGTTCTAACGACTTTGCTATTCTATCTCCCGTTCGAACGTCTGCCATTCTATATGGCCTTCTAACGACTACCATTTTATCTGACGTTCTAACGACTACCATTATATTCTGATGTTAACGACTGCCACTCTATCTGATGTTCTAACGACACTGCCATTCTCTCCGATGTCCTAACGACAACCATTCTATCTGACGTTCTAACGACTTTGCTATTCTATCTCCCGTTCTACCGCCACTGCCATTCTATCTGACGTTCTAACTGACATTCTATCTGACGTTCTAACGACTCTGCCATTCTATCTGACGTTCTAACGACTCTGCCATTCTATCAGACGTTCTGGCGACTGCATTCTACCTGAAGTTCTAACAACTCTGCTATTCTATCTGATGTTCTAACGACTGTGCCATTCTAGCGATTGCCATTCTATCTGACGTCCTAACGACTACCATTCTATCTGACGTTCTAACGACTGCCACTGAATTCCATGTTCTAACGACTCGGCCACTAAATTCCATGTTCTAACGATTCTGCCACTCTATCTGATGTCCTAACGACTACAATTCGATCTGACGTTCGAACGACAGTCATTCTATCTGACATACTAACGAGTGCCATTCTATCTTACGTTCTAGCAACTTCCATTCCATCTGAAGTTAGAATGACTGACATTATATCTAACGTTCTAACGACTACCATTATATCTGATGTTCGAACGACTGCCATTCTATCTGATGTCCTAACGACTACAATTCTATCTGACGTTCGAACGACTGCCATTCTATCTAACGTTCTAGCGACTGCCATTCTATCTGACGTTCTAACAACTCTGCTATTCTATCTGCCGTTCGAACGACTGCCATTCTATAGGACTTTCTAACGACTGCCATTCTATCTGCCGTTATAAAGACTCTGCCATTCTATCTGACGTACTAACGACTCTGCCATTCTATCTGAGGTTCTAACGACTGCCATTCTATCTGACGTTCGAGCAACTACCATTATATCTGACATTCTAAAGACTACCATTATATCTGATATTCTAACGACTTCCACTGAATCTGATGTTCTAACGACTCCGCCACTCTATCTGACGTCCTAACGACTACAATTCTATCTGACGTTCGAACAACTACAATTCTATCTGACGTTCGAACGACTGCCATTCTATCTGACTTTCTAACGACTGCCATTCTATCTGACGTTCTAGCGACTGCCATTCAATCTGACGTTCTAACGACACTGCCGCCATTCCATCTGTCGTTCTAACGACTGCCATTCTATATGACCTTCTAACGACTGCCATTCTATCTGCCGTTCTAACTACTACAACTCTATCTGAAGTTCTAACGACTCTGCCATTCTCTCTGATGTCCTAACGACTACCATTCGATCTGACGTTCGAACGACTGCCGTTCTGTCTGACGTTCTAACGACAGCCATTCTATCTGACGTTCTAACGACTGCCACTCTATCTGATGTTCTAACTACTCTGCCATTCTCTCTGATGTCGTAACAACTACCATTCTATCTAACGTTCGAACGACTGCCATTCTATCTGACGTTCGAACGACTGCCATTCTATTTGACGTTCTAACTACTCTGCCATTCTATTTGACATTCTAAAGACTGCCATTCTATCTGACGTTCGAACGCCTGCCATTCTATCTGACGGTCTAGCGGCTGCCATTCTATCTTAGGTTCGAACGACTGCCATTCTATCTGACGTTCTAACGACTGTGCCATTCTATATGACGTTCTAACGACAGTCATTCTATCTGACGTTCTAACGACTACCATTCTATCTGATGTTCTAACGACTGCCATTCTGTCTGACAGAATAACGACTGTCATTCGATCTGACATTCTAACGACAGTCATTCTATCTGACGTTCCAACGGCTGGATTCTATGTGACGTTCTAACGGCTGCCATTCTATCTGACGTTCTAACGACTACTATTCTATCTGATGTTCTAACAACTGCCATTCTATTTGACGTCTTAACGACTACCATTCTATCTGACGTTCGAACGACTGAAATTCTATCTGACGTTCTAACGACTGTCATTCTATTTGACGTTTGAACGACTGCCATTCTATCTGACTTTCTAACGACTGCCATTCTATCTGAGGTTCGACCGACTGCCATTCTATCTAACGATCGCATGACTGCCATTCTATCTGACGTTCTAGCGACTGCCATTCTATCTGACGTTCTAACGACTACCATTATATCTGATGTTCTAACAACTGCCATTCTATCTGACGTTCTAGCGACTCCCCTTCTGTCTGACGTTCTAACGACTCTGCCATTCCATCTGACGTTCTAACGACTCTGCTATTCTATCTGCCATTCGAACGACTGCATTCTATATGACCTTCTAACGACTGCCATTGTATCGGACGTTCTAACTATTGTCATTCTATCTGACATTCTAACGACTACCATTATATCTGATGTTCTAACGACTGACACTCTATCTGATGTTCTAACAACTCTGCCATTCTCATTGATGTCCTAACGACTAGCATTCTAGGTGACGGTCGAACGACTGCCATTCCATCTGACGTTCCAACGACTGCCATTCTATTTGACGTTCTAACGACACTGCCATTCTATCTGACATTCTAAAGACTGCCATTCTATCTGACGTTCGAACTACTGCATATCTATCTGACGTTCTAACGACTGCAATTCTATATTAGGTTAGATCGCCTGCCATTCTATCTGACGTTCTAACGACTCTGTGATTCTATCTGACATTCTAACGACTGCCATTCTATCTGACGTTCGAACGCTTCTGCCATTCTATCTGACGTTCGAGGGACTACCATTCTATCTGACGTTCTAACGACTCTGCCATTCCATCTGACGTTCTAACGACTTTGCTATTCTATCTCCCGTTCGAACGTCTGCCATTCTATATGGCCTTCTAACGACTACCATTCTATCTGACGTTCTAACGACTACCATTATATTCTGTTGTTAACGACTGCCACTCTATCTGATGTTCTAACGACACTGCTATTCTCTCCGATGTCCTAACGACAACCATTCTATCTGAAGTTCTAACGACTGCCATTCTATCTTAGGGTCGAACGACTGCCATTCTATCTGACGTTCTAACAACTGTGCCATTCTATCTGACGTTCTAACGACAGTCATTCTATCTGACGTTCTAACGACTGCCATTCTGTCTGACCTTCTGACGGCTGCCATACCATCTCACATTCTAACTACTGACATTATAGCTGACATTCTAACGACTACCATTATATCTGATGTTCTAACGACTGCCTTTCTATCTGACGTTCGAACGACGCCATTCTATCTGACGTTCTAGTGACTGCCATTCTATCTCACGTTCTAACGACTCTGCTATTCTATCTGCCGTTCGAACGACTGCCATTCTATATAACCGTCTAACGACTGCCATTCTATCTGCCGTTATAAAGACTGCCATTCTATCTGATGTTCTAACGACTACCATTATATCTGATGTTCTATTGACTGCCATTCTATCTTAGGTTCGAACGACTCACATTCTATCTGACATACTAACGACTCTGCCATTCTATCCGACGTTCGAGCGACTGCCTTTCTATCTGTCATTCTAAAGACTACCATTATATCTGACGTTCTAACGACTACCACTCTATCTGATGTTCTAACGACTACCATTCTATCTGACGTTCGAAAGACTTCCATTCTATCTGACGTTCGAACGACTCCCATTCTATCTGACGTTCTAAGGACTGCCATTCAATCTGACGTTCGGACGACTGCCATTGTATCTGTCGTTCTAACGGCTGCATTTCTATCTGACATCCTAACGACTGCCATTCTATCTTACGTTCTAACACTTCTGCCATTCCATCTGAGGTGCTAACTACTGACATTTTATATGACGTTCTAACGACTACCATTATATCTGATATTCTAACGACTGCCACTGAATCTGATGTTCTAACGACTCTGCCACTCTATCTTACGTCCTAACGACTACAATTCTATCTGACGTTCGAACGACTGCCATTCTCTCTGACGTTCGAACGTCTGCCATTCTATCTGACTTTCTAACGACTGCCATTCAATCTGACGTTCTAACGACACTGCCACCATTCCATCTGTCGTTCTAACCACTGCCATTCTATATGACCTTCTAACGACTGCCATTCTATCTGCCGTTCTAACGACTACAACTCTATCTGAAGTTCTAACGACTCTGCCATTCTCTCTGATGTCCTAACGACTACCATTCGATCTGACGTTCGAACGACTGCCGTTCTAACGACTGCCATTCTATCTGACGTTCTAACGCCTCTGCCATTCCATCTGTCGTTCTAACGACTCTGCTATTCTATCTGCCGTTCGAACGACTGCCATTCTATATGACCTTCTAACGACTGCCATTCTATCTGCCATTCTAACGACTGTGCAATTATAACTGACGTTCTAGCTACTGCCATTGTATCTGTCGTTCTAATGGCTACATTTCTATCTGACGTTCTAACGACTACCATTATATCTGATGTTCTAACGACTGTCACTCTATCTGATGTTCTAACGACTCTGCCATTCTCTCTGATGCCCTAACAACTACCATTCTATCTAACGTTCGAACGACTGCCATTCTATCTGACGTTCGAACGACTGCCATTCTATTTGACGTTCTAACTACTCTGCCATTCTATTTGACATTCTAAAGACTGCCATTCTATCTGACGTTCGAACGACTGCCATTCTATCTGTGGTTCTAACGACTGTGCCATTCTATGTGACGTTCTAACTGTTGCCATTCTATCTGACGTTCTAACGACTACTATTCTATCTGATGTTCTAACAACTGCCATTCTATTTGACGTCTTAACGACTACCATTCTATCTGACGTTCGAACGACTGATATTCTATCTGACCTTCTAACGACTGCCATTCTATCTGAGGTTCGACCGACTACCATTCTATCTAACGATCTCATGACTGCCATTCTATCTGACGTTCTAGCGACAGCCATTCTATCTGACGTTCTAACGACTACAATTATATCTGATGTTCTAACAACAGCCATTCTATCTGACGTTCTAACGCAGCTATTCTATCTGACGTTCTAGCGACTGCCATTCTGTCTGACATTCTAACGACTATGCCATTCCATCTGACGTTCTAACGACTCTGCTATTCTATCTGCCATTCGAACGACTGCCATTCTATATGACCTTCTAACGACTGCCATTCTATCTGACGTTCTAACTACTGACATTCTATCTGACATTCTAACGACTACCATTATATCTGATGTTCTAACGACTGCCATTCTATCTAACGATCTCATGACTGCCATTCTATCTGACGTTCTAGCGACTGCCATTCTATCTGACGTTCTAACGACTACCATTATATCTGATGTTCTAACGACTGCCACTCTAACTGATGTTCTAACAACTCTGCCATTCTCTTTGATGTCCTAACGACTAGCATTCTATCTGACAGTCGAACGACTGCCATTCCATCTGACGTTCGAACGACTGCCATTCTATTTGACGTTCTAACGACACTGCCATTCTATCTGACATTCTAAAGACTGCAATTCTATCTGACGTTCGAACTACTGCCAATCAATCTGACGTTCTAACGACTGCCATTCTATATTAGGTTAGATGGCCTGCCATTCTATCTAAGGTTCTAACAACTCTGCCATTCTATCTGACGTTCTAACGACTCTGTGATTCTATCTGACGTTCTAACGACTGCCATTCTATCTGACGTTCGAACGCTTCTGCCATTCTATCTGACGTTCGAACGACTGACATTCTATCTGACGTTCGAGGGACTACCATTCTATCTGACGTTCTAACGACTCTGCCATTCCATCTGACGTTCTAACGACTTTGCTATTCTATCTCCCGTTCGAACGTCTGCCATTCTATATGGCCTTCTAACGACTGCCATTCTGTCTGCCGTTCTAACGCCACTGCCATTCTATCTGACGTTCTAACTACTGACATTCTATCTGACGTTCTAACGACTACCATTGTATTCTGACGTTAACGACTGCCACTCTATCTGATGTTCTAACGACACTGCCATTCTCTCCGATGTCCTAAGGACAACTATTCTATCTGACGTTCTAACGACTGCCATTCTATCTTAGGTTCGAACGACTGCCATTCTATCTGACCTTCTAACGACTGTGCCATTCTATCTGACCTTCTAACGACAGTCATTCTATCTGACGTTCTAACGACTGCCATTCTGTCTGACCTTCTAACGGCTGCCATACCATCTCACATTCTAACTACTGACATGATATCTGACGTTCTAACGACTGCCATTCTATCTGACGTTCTAACGACTCTGCCATTCTATCTGACGTTCTAACACTTCTGCCATTCCATCTGAAGTTCTAACTACTGACATTTTATCTGACGTTCTAACGACTACCATTATATCTGATATTCTAACGACTTCCACTGAATCTGATGTTCTAACGACTCCGCCACTCTATCTGACGTCCTAACGACTACAATTCTATCTGACGTTCGAACAACTACAATTCTATCTGACGTTCGAACGACTGCCATTCTATCTGACTTTCTAACGACTGCCATTCTATCTGACGTTCTAGCGACTGCCATTCAATCTGACGTTCTAACGACACTGCCGCCATTCCATCTGTCGTTCTAACGACTGCCATTCTATATGACCTTCTAACGACTGCCATTCTATCTGCCGTTCTAACTACTACAACTCTATCTGAAGTTCTAACGACTCTGCCATTCTCTCTGATGTCCTAACGACTACCATTCGATCTGACGTTCGAACGACTGCCGTTCTGTCTGACGTTCTAACGACAGCCATTCTATCTGACGTTCTAACGACTGCCACTCTATCTGATGCTCTAACTACTCTGCCATTCTCTCTGATGTCGTAACAACTACCATTCTATCTAACGTTCGAACGACTGCCATTCTATCTGACGTTCGAACGACTGCCATTCTATTTGACGTTCTAACTACTCTGCCATTCTATTTGACATTCTAAAGACTGCCATTCTATCTGACGTTCGAACGCCTGCCATTCTATCTGACGGTCTAGCGGCTGCCATTCTATCTTAGGTTCGAACGACTGCCATTCTATCTGACGTTCTAACGACTGTGCCATTCTATATGACGTTCTAACGACAGTCATTCTATCTGACGTTCTAACGACTACCATTCTATCTGATGTTCTAACGACTGCCATTCTGTCTGACAGAATAACGACTGTCATTCGATCTGACATTCTAACGACAGTCATTCTATCTGACGTTCCAACGGCTGGATTCTATGTGACGTTCTAACGGCTGCCATTCTATCTGACGTTCTAACGACTACTATTCTATCTGATGTTCTAACAACTGCCATTCTATTTGACGTCTTAACGACTACCATTCTATCTGACGTTCGAACGACTGAAATTCTATCTGACGTTCTAACGACTGTCATTCTATTTGACGTTTGAACGACTGCCATTCTATCTGACTTTCTAACGACTGCCATTCTATCTGAGGTTCGACCGACTGCCATTCTATCTAACGATCGCATGACTGCCATTCTATCTGACGTTCTAGCGACTGCCATTCTATCTGACGTTCTAACGACTACCATTATATCTGATGTTCTAACAACTGCCATTCTATCTGACGTTCTGGCGACTCCCCTTCTGTCTGACGTTCTAACGACTCTGCCATTCCATCTGACGTTCTAACGACTCTGCTATTCTATCTGCCATTCGAACGACTGCATTCTATATGACCTTCTAACGACTGCCATTGTATCGGACGTTCTAACTATTGTCATTCTATCTGACATTCTAACGACTACCATTATATCTGATGTTCTAACGACTGACACTCTATCTGATGTTCTAACAACTCTGCCATTCTCATTGATGTCCTAACGACTAGCATTCTAGGTGACGGTCGAACGACTGCCATTCCATCTGACGTTCCAACGACTGCCATTCTATTTGACGTTCTAACGACACTGCCATTCTATCTGACATTCTAAAGACTGCCATTCTATCTGACGTTCGAACTACTGCATATCTATCTGACGTTCTAACGACTGCAATTCTATATTAGGTTAGATCGCCTGCCATTCTATCTGACGTTCTAACGACTCTGTGATTCTATCTGACATTCTAACGACTGCCATTCTATCTGACGTTCGAACGCTTCTGCCATTCTATCTGACGTTCGAGGGACTACCATTCTATCTGACGTTCTAACGACTCTGCCATTCCATCTGACGTTCTAACGACTTTGCTATTCTATCTCCCGTTCGAACGTCTGCCATTCTATATGGCCTTCTAACGACTACCATTCTATCTGACGTTCTAACGACTACCATTATATTCTGTTGTTAACGACTGCCACTCTATCTGATGTTCTAACGACACTGCTATTCTCTCCGATGTCCTAACGACAACCATTCTATCTGAAGTTCTAACGACTGCCATTCTATCTTAGGGTCGAACGACTGCCATTCTATCTGACGTTCTAACAACTGTGCCATTCTATCTGACGTTCTAACGACAGTCATTCTATCTGACGTTCTAACGACTGCCATTCTGTCTGACCTTCTGACGGCTGCCATACCATCTCACATTCTAACTACTGACATTATAGCTGACATTCTAACGACTACCATTATATCTGATGTTCTAACGACTGCCAATCTATCTAACGTTCTAACGACTGCCATTCTATCTGACGTCCTAGCGACTGCCATTCTATCTCACGTTCTAACGACTCTGCTATTCTATCTGACGTTCTAACGACTGCCTTTCTATCTGACGTTCGAACGACGCCATTCTATCTGACGTTCTAGTGACTGCCATTCTATTTGACGTTTTAACGACTCTGCAATTCTATCTGCCGTTCGAACGACTGCCATTCTATATGACCGTCTAACGACTGCCATTCGATCTGCCGTTATAAAGACTGCCATTCTATCTGATGTTCTAACGACTACCATTATATCTGATGTTCTATTGACTGCCATTCTATCTTAGGTTCGAACGACTCACATTCTATCTGACATACTAACGACTCTGCCATTCTATCCGACGTTCGAGCGACTGCCTTTCTATCTGTCATTCTAAAGACTACCATTATATCTGACGTTCTAACGACTACCACTCTATCTGATGTTCTAACGACTACCATTCTATCTGACGTTCGAAAGACTTCCATTCTATCTGACGTTCGAACGACTCCCATTCTATCTGACGTTCTAAGGACTGCCATTCAATCTGACGTTCGAACGACTGCCATTGTATCTGTCGTTCTAACGGCTGCATTTCTATCTGACATCCTAACGACTGCCATTCTATCTTAAGTTCTAACACTTCTGCCATTCCATCTGAGGTGCTAACTACTGACATTTTATATGACGTTCTAACGACTACCATTATATCTGATATTCTAACGACTGCCACTGAATCTGATGTTCTAACGACTCTGCCACTCTATCTTACGTCCTAACGACTACAATTCTATCTGACGTTCGAACGACTGCCATTCTGTCTGACGTTCGAACGTCTGCCATTCTATCTGACTTTCTAACGACTGCCATTCAATCTGACGTTCTAACGACACTGCCACCATTCCATCTGTCGTTCTAACCACTGCCATTCTATATGACCTTCTAACGACTGCCATTCTATCTGCCGTTCTAACGACTACAACTCTATCTGAAGTTCTAACGACTCTGCCATTCTCTCTGATGTCCTAACGTCTACCATTCGATCTGACGTTCGAACGACTGCCGTTCTAACGACTGCCGTTCTAACGACTGCCATTCTATCTGACGTTCTAACGCCTCTGCCATTCCATCTGTCGTTCTAACGACTCTGCTATTCTATCTGCCGTTCGAACGACTGCCATTCTATATGACCTTCTAACGACTGCCATTCTATCTGCCATTCTAACGACTGTGCAATTATAACTGACGTTCTAGCTACTGCCATTGTATCTGTCGTTCTAATGGCTGCATTTCTATCTGACGTTCTAACGACTACCATTATATCTGATGTTCTAACGACTGTCACTCTATCTGATGTTCTAACGACTCTGCCATTCTCTCTGATGCCCTAACAACTACCATTCTATCTAACGTTCGAACGACTGCCATTCTATCTGACGTTCGAACGACTGCCATTCTATTTGACGTTCTAACTACTCTGCCATTCTATTTGACATTCTAAAGACTGCCATTCTATCTGACGTTCGAACGACTGCCATTCTATCTGTGGTTCTAACGACTGTGCCATTCTATGTGACGTTCTAACTGTTGCCATTCTATCTGACGTTCTAACGACTACTATTCTATCTGATGTTCTAACAACTGCCATTCTATTTGACGTCTTAACGACTACCATTCTATCTGACGTTCGAACGACTGATATTCTATCTGACCTTCTAACGACTGCCATTCTATCTGAGGTTCGACCGACTACCATTCTATCTAACGATCTCATGACTGCCATTCTATCTGACGTTCTAGCGACAGCCATTCTATCTGACGTTCTAACGACTACAATTATATCTGATGTTCTAACAACAGCCATTCTATCTGACGTTCTAACAACAGCCATTCTATCTGACGTTCTAACGCAGCTATTCTATCTGACGTTCTAGCGACTGCCATTCTGTCTGACATTCTAACGACTATGCCATTCCATCTGACGTTCTAACGACTCTGCTATTCTATCTGCCATTCGAACGACTGCCATTCTATATGACCTTCTAACGACTGCCATTCTATCTGACGTTCTAACTACTGACATTCTATCTGACATTCTAACGACTACCATTATATCTGATGTTCTAACGACTGCCATTCTATCTAACGATCTCATGACTGCCATTCTATCTGACGTTCTAGCGACTGCCATTCTATCTGACGTTCTAACGACTACCATTATATCTGATGTTCTAACGACTGCCACTCTAACTGATGTTCTAACAACTCTGCCATTCTCTTTGATGTCCTAACGACTAGCATTCTATCTGACAGTCGAACGACTGCCATTCCATCTGACGTTCGAACGACTGCCATTCTATTTGACGTTCTAACGACACTGCCATTCTATCTGACATTCTAAAGACTGCAATTCTATCTGACGTTCGAACTACTGCCAATCAATCTGATGTTCTAACGACTGCCATTCTATATTAGGTTAGATGGCCTGCCATTCTATCTAAGGTTCTAACAACTCTGCCATTCTATCTGACGTTCTAACGACTCTGTGATTCTATCTGACGTTCTAACGACTGCCATTCTATCTGACGTTCGAACGCTTCTGCCATTCTATCTGACGTTCGAACGACTGACATTCTATCTGACGTTCGAGGGACTACCATTCTATCTGACGTTCTAACGACTCTGCCATTCCATCTGACGTTCTAACGACTTTGCTATTCTATCTCCCGTTCGAACGTCTGCCATTCTATATGGCCTTCTAACGACTGCCATTCTGTCTGCCGTTCTAACGCCACTGCCATTCTATCTGACGTTCTAACTACTGACATTCTATCTGACGTTCTAACGACTACCATTGTATTCTGACGTTAACGACTGCCATTCTATCTGATGTTCTAACGACACTGCCATTCTCTCCGATGTCCTAAGGACAACTATTCTATCTGACGTTCTAACGACTGCCATTCTATCTTAGGTTCGAACGACTGCCATTCTATCTGACCTTCTAACGACTGTGCCATTCTATCTGACCTTCTAACGACAGTCATTCTATCTGACGTTCTAACGACTGCCATTCTGTCTGACCTTCTAACGGCTGCCATACCATCTCACATTCTAACTACTGACATGATATCTGACGTTCTAACGACTACCATTATATCTGATGTTCTAACGACTGCCATTCTATCTGATGTCCTAACTACTACAATTATATCTGACGTTCGAACGACTGCCACTCTATCTAACGTTCTAACAACTGCCATTCTATCTGACGTTCTAGCGACTGCCATTCTATCTCACGTTCTAACGACTCTGCTATTCTATCTGCCGTTCGAACGACTGCCATTCTATATTACCTTCTAACTACTGCCATTCTATCTGCCGTTATAACGACTCTACCATTCTATCTAACGTTCTAACTACTGACATTCTATCTGACGTTCTAACGACTAACATTATATGTGATCTTCTTACGACTGTTACTTTATCTGACGTTCTAACGACTGCCATTCTATCTTAGGTTCAAACGACTGCCATTCTATCTAACGTTCTAACGACAGTCATTCTATCTGACGTTCTAACGACAGTCATTCTATCTGACGTTCTAACGACTGCCATTCTATAAGATGTTCTAACGGCTACCTTTCTCTCTGACGTTCTAACGGGTGCCATTCTATCTGAGGTTCCAACGAATACCATTCTATCTGATGTTCTAACAACTGCCATTCTATTTGACGTCCTAACGACTACCATTCTACTTGACTTTCGAACGACTGCCATTCGATCTGACCTTCTAACGACAGTCATTCTTTCTGACGTCCTAACGACTGCCATTCTATCTAATGTTCTAAAGACAACCATTCAATCTGATGTTCTAACGACTCTGCCATTCTAACGATTGCCATTCTATCTGACGTTCTAACGACAGCCATTCTATCTGATGTTCTACCGACTGCCACTCTATCTGATATCCTCATGACTACAATTCTATCTGACGTTCGAACGACTGCCATTCTATCTGACGTTCGAACGACTGCCATTCTCTCTGACGTTCTAACGTCTCGGCCATTCCATCTGTCGTTCTAACGATTCCGCTATTCTATCTGCCGTTCGAACGACTGCCATTCTATATGACCTTCTAACGACTGCCATTCTATCAGCCGTTCTAAAGACGCTGCCATTCTAACTGACGTTCTAACTACTGACATTCTATCTGACGTTATAACGACTACCATTATATCTGATGTTCTAACGACTGCCACTCTATCTGATGTTCTAACGACTGCCACTCTATCTGATGTTCTAACGACTCTGCCATTCTCTCTGACGATCTAACGACTACTATTCTATCTGATGTTCTAACAACTGCCATTCTACCTGCCGTTCGAACGACTGCCATTCTATCTGACGTTCTATGGCCTGCCATTCTATCTGACGTTCTAACGACTACCATTCTATCTGACGTTCTAACGACTGCCATTCTATCTGACATACTAACGACTGCCATTCTATCTGACTTTCTAACGACAGTCATTCTATCTGACGTTCTAACGGCTGCCATTCTATCTGACGTTCTAACGACTACTATTCAATCTGAGGTTCGAACGACTGCCATTCTTTAACGACTACCATTCTATCTGACGTTCTAACGACTGCCATTATATCTGACGTTCTAACGACTGCCATTCTATCGGACATTCTAACGACTGCCATTCTATCTGACGTTCTAACGTCTACCATTCTATCTGACGTTCTAACGACTGCCATTCTATCTGACGTTCTAACGGCTGCCATCTATCTGACTTTCTAACGACAGTCATTCTATATGACGTTATAACGACTACGATTCTATCTGACGTTCTAACGACTGTCATTTTATCTGACGTTCTAACGACAGCCATTCTATCTGACGTTCGAACGATTGCCATATATCAGACTTTTTAACGATAGGCATTCTATCTGACGTTCAAACGACAGCCATTCTATCTGACGTTCTAACGACAGTCATTCTATCTGACGTTCTAACGACTGCCATTCTATCTGAGGTTCGAACGACTGCCATTCTATTTGACGTTCTAAGCACTGCCATTCTATCTCATGTTCTAACGACTCTGCAAATTCCATCTGACGTTCTAACGACTCTGCTGTTCTATCTAAGGTTCTACCGACTGCCACTCTATCTGATATCCTAACGACTACAATTCTATCTGACGTTCGAACGACTGCCATTCTATCTGACGTTCTAAGGATCTGCCATTTTATCTGACGTTCTATCGACTGCCATTCTCTCTGACGTTCTAACGTCTCGGCCATTCCATCTGTCGTTCTAACGACTCTGCGATTCTATCTGCCGTTCGAAAGACTGCCATTCTATATGACCTTCTAACGACTGCCATTCTATCTGCGTTCTAACGACTCTGCCATTCTAACTGACGCTCTAACTACTGACATTCTATCTGACGTTATAACGACTACCATTATATCTGATGTTCTAACGACTCTGCCATTCTCTCTGATGTCCTAACGACTACCATTCTTTCTGACGTTCTAACGACTACTATTCTATCTGATGTTCTAACAAGTGCCATTCTATCTGACGTTCGAACGACTGCCATTCTATCTGACGTTCTATGGCCTGCCATTCTATCTGACGTTCTAACGACTACCATTCTATCTGATGTTCTCACGACTGCCATTGTATCTGACATACTAACGACTGCCATTCTATCTGACGTTCTAACGGCTGCCATTCTATCTGACGTTCTAACGGCTGCCATTCTATCTGACGTTCTAACGACTACTATTCTATCTGATGTTCTAACAACTGCCATTCTATTTGACGTCCTAACGACTACCATTCTATCTGACGTTCGAACGACTGCCATTCTATCTGACGTTCTAACGACTGCCATTCTATCTGAGGTTCGAACGACTGCCATTCTTTAACGACTACCATCCTATCTCTCATTCTAACGACTGCCATTCTATCTGACGTTCTAACAACTGCCATTCTATCGGACATTCTAACGACTCCCATTCTATCTGACGGTCTAACGACTGCCATTCTATCTGAGGTTCGAACGATTGCCATTCTTTATGACTTTCTAACGACTACCATTCTATCTGACGTTCTTACGACTACCATTCTATCTGTCGTTCTAACGACTGCCATTCTATCGGACGTGCTAATGACTACCATTCTTTCTGACGTTCTACCGACTGCCATTCTATCTAACGTTCTAACGACTGCCATTCTATCGGACATTCTAACGACTGCCATTCTATCTGGCGTTCTAACTACTTCCATTCTATCTGACATTCAAACGATTGCCATTCTATCTGCCCTTCTAACGAGTCACATTCTATCTGACGTTTTAACGGCTGCCATTCTTTCTTACGTTCTCACTACTGATATTATATCTGACGTTCTAACGACTCCCATTCTATATGACGTTCTAACGACTACCATTCTATTTGACATTCGAACGACTGCCATTCTATCTGACGTTCTAACGACTACTATTCTATCTGATGTTCTAACAAATGCCATTCTATTTGACGTCCTAACGAGTACCATTCTATCTGACGTTCGAACGACTGCCATTCTCTCTGACGTTCTAAGGACTGTCATTCTATCTGACGTTCGAACGACTGCCATTCTATCTGAGGTTCGAACGACAGCCATTCTTTATGACTTTCTAACGACTACCATTCTATCTGACGTTCTAACGACTAGCATTCTATCTGTCGTTCTAACGACTGTCATTGTATCTGACGTTCTAACGACTACTATTCTATCTGACGTTCTACCGACTACCATTCTATCTGATGTTCTAACGACTACCATTATATGTGTCTTTCAAACGATTGCCATTCTATCTGACGTTCTAACGTCTACCATTCTATCTGACGTTCTAACGACAGGCATGATATCTGACGTTCTAACGACTGCCATTCTATCTGACGTTCTAACGACAGTCATTCTATCTGACGTTCTAACGACAGCCATTCTATCTGACGTTCGAACGACTGCTAATCTATGGTTCGAACGACTGCCATTCTCTCTGATGTCCTAATGACTACCCTTCTATCTGACGTTCGAAAGACTGCCATTCTATCTGACATTCGAACGACTGACATTCTATTTGACGTTCTAACGACCGTCATTCTATGTGACATACTAACGACTGCCATTCTATGTGACGTTCTAACTACAGTCATTCTATCTGACGTTCTAAAGACTACCATTCTATCTGATGTTCTAACGACTGCCATTCTATCTGATGTTCTAACGACTGCCATTCTATCTGACATACTGATGACTGCCATTCTATCTGACTTTCTAACGACAGTCATTCTATCTGACGATCTAACATCTGCCATTCTATCTGACGTTCTAACGGCTGCCATTCTATCTGACGGCTAACGACTACTATTCTATCTGACGTTCTAACAACTGCCATTCTATTTGACGTCCTAATGACTACCATTCTATCTGACGTTCTGACGACTGTCATTCTATCTAACGTTCGAACGCCTGCCATTCTATCTGACGTTCTAACGACTGCCATTCTATCTTAGATTCGAACGACTGCCATTCTATTTGACGTTCTAACGACCGTCATTCTATCTGACCTTCTAAGGCTGCAATTCCATCTGAGATTCTAACTACTGCCATTCTATCTGACGTTCTAACGACTACCATTCTATCTGACGTTCTAACGACTGCCATTCTATCTGACGTTCTAACGACTGCCATTCTATCGGACATTCTAACGACTGCCATTCTATCTGACGTTCTAACGACTTCCATTCTATCTGACGTTCTAACGACTTCCATTCTATCTGATGTTCTAACGACTACCATTCTATCTGTCGTTCAAACGGTTGCCATTCTATTTGATGTTCTAACCTCTACCATTCTATCCGACGTTCTAACGACTGCCATTCTATCTGACATTCTAACGACTGCCATTCTATCTGACGTTCTAACGACTTCCATTCTATCTGATGTTCTAACGACTACCATTCTATCTGTCGTTCAAACGGTTGCCATTCTATCTGATGTTCTAACCTCTACCATTCTATCCGACGTTCTAACGACTGCCATTCTATCTGACGTTCTAACAACTGCCATTCTATCTGACGTTCTAACGACTACCATCTATCTGACTTTCTAACGACAGTCATTCTATCTGAGGTTCGAACGACTGCCATTCTTTAACGACTACTATCCTATCTCTCATTCTAACGACTGCCATTCTATCTGACGTTCTAACAACTGCCATTCTATCGGACATTCTAACGACTCCCATTCTATCTGACGGTCTAACGACTGCCATTCTATCTGAGGTTCGAACGATTGCCATTCTTTATGACTTTCTAACGACTACCATTCTATCTGACGTTCTTACGACTACCATTCTATCTGTCGTTCTAACGACTGCCATTCTATCGGACGTGCTAATGACTACCATTCTTTCTGACGTTCTACCGACTGCCATTCTATCTAACGTTCTAACGACTGCCATTCTATCGGACATTCTAACGACTGCCATTCTATCTGCCCTTCTAACGAGTGACATTCTATCTGACGTTTTAACGGCTGCCATTCTTTCTTACGTTCTCACTACTGATATTATATCTGACGTTCTAACGACTCCCATTCTATATGACGTTCTAACGACTACCATTCTATTTGACATTCGAACGACTGCCATTCTATCTGACGTTCTAACGACTACTATTCTATCTGATGTTCTAACAACTGCCATTCTATTTGACGTCCTAACGAGTACCATTCTATCTGACGTTCGAACGACTGCCATTCTCTCTGACGTTCTAAGGACTGTCATTCTATCTGACGTTCGAACGACTGCCATTCTATCTGAGGTTCGAACGACACCATTCTTTATGACTTTCTAACGACTACCATTCTATCTGACGTTCTAACGACTACCATTCTATCTGTCGTTCTAACGACTGTCATTGTATCTGACGTTCTAACGACTACTATTCTATCTGACGTTCTACCGACTACCATTCTATCTGATGTTCTAACGACTACCATTATATCTGTCTTTCAAACGATTGCCATTCTATCTGATGTTCTAACGTCTACCATTCTATCTGACGTTCTAACGACAGGCATGATATCTGACGTTCTAACGACTGCCATTCTATCTGACATTCTAACGACAGTCATTCTATCTGACGTTCTAACGACTGCCATTCTATCTGACGTTCGAACGACTGCTAATCTATGGTTCGAACGACGGCCATTCTCTCTGATGTCCTAATGACTACCCTTCTATCTGACGTTCGAAAGACTGCCATTTTATCTGACATTCGAACGACTGACATTCTATTTGACGTTCTAACGACCGTCATTCTATGTGACATACTAACGACTGCCATTCTATGTGACGTTCTAACTACAGTCATTCTATCTGACGTTCTAACGACTACCATTCTATCTGATGTTCTAACGACTGCCATTCTATCTGATGTTCTAACGACTGCCATTCTATCTGACATACTAATGACTGCCATTCTATCTGAATGTCTAACGACAGTCATTCTATCTGACGATCTAACATCTGCCATTCTATCTGACGTTCTAACGGCTGCCATTCTATCTGACGTCTAACGACTACTATTCTATCTGACGTTCTAACAACTGCCATTCTATTTGACGTCCTAATGACTACCATTCTATCTGACGTTCTGACGACTGTCATTCTATCTAACGTTCGAACGCCTGCCATTCTATCTGACGTTCTAACGACTGCCATTCTATCTTAGATTCGAACGACTGCCATTCTATTTGACGTTCTAACGACCGTCATTCTATCTGACATTCTAAGGCTGCAATTCCATCTGAGATTCTAACTACTGCCATTCTATCTGACGTTCTAACGACTACCATTCTATCTGACGTTCTAACGACTGCCATTCAATCTGACGTTCTAACGACTGCCATTCTATCGGACATTCTAACGACTGCCATTCTATCTGACGTTCTAACGACTTCCATTCTATCTGATGTTCTAACGACTACCATTCTATCTGTCGTTCAAACGGTTGCCATTCTATCTGATGTTCTAACCTCTACCATTCTATCCGACGTTCTAACGACTGCCATTCTATCTGACGTTCTAACGACTGCCATTCTATCTGACGTTCTAACGACTACCATCTATCTGACTTTCTAACGACAGTCATTCTATATGACGTTCTAACGACAGTCATTCTATCTGACGTTCTAACGACTGCCATTCTATCTGACGTTCGAACGACTGCCATTCTATCTGCCGTTCTAACCACTGCCATTCTATCTCATGTTCTAACGACTGTGCCATTCCATTTTACGTTTTAACGACTCTGCTATTCTATCTGACGTTCGAACGACAGCCATACTATATGAATTTCTAATGTCTCTGCCATTCTATCTGACGTTCTAACTACTGACATTCTATCTGACGTTCTAACGACTACCATTCTGTCTAATGTTCTAACGACTGCCACTCTATCTGACGTTCTACCGACTGCCATTCTATTTGACATTCAAACGACTGCCATTTTATTTGAGGTTCTAACGACTACCATTCTCACTGACGTTCTCAGGACTGCCATTCTATCTGACATTCGAACGACTGCCATTCTATCTGCCCTTCTAACGAGTGACATTCTATCTGACTTTTTAACGGCTGCCATTCTATCTTACGTTCTCACTACTGTTATTATATCTGACGTTCTAACGACTCCCATTCTATCTGACGTTCTAACGACTGCCATGCTATTTGACATTCGAACGACGTCCATTCTATCTGACGTTCTAACGACTACTATTCTATCTGATGTTCTAACAACTGCCATTCTATTTGACGTCCTAACGAGTACCATACTATCTGATGTTCAAACGACTGCCATTCTATCTGACGTTCTAACGACTGTCATTCTATCTGACGTTCGAACGACTGCCATTCTATGTGACGTTCTAACGACGGCCATTCTATCTGTGGTTCGAACGATTGCCATTCTTTATGACTTTCTAACGACTGCCATGCTATCTGACATTCTAACGACTACCATTCTATCTGTCGTTCTAATGACTGCCATTCTATCTGACGTTCTAACGACTACCATTCTAACTGACGTTCTACCGACTACCATTCTATCTGACGTTCGAACGACTGCCATTCTATCTGATGTTCTAACGACTACCATTCTATCTAACGTTCTAACGACTGCCATTCTATCTCATGTTCTAATGACTGCCGTTCCATCTGACGTTCTAACGACTCTGCTATTCTATCTGACGTTCGAACGACTGCCATTCTATATGAGCGTCTAACAACTGCCATTCTATCTGCCGTTATAAAGACTGCCATTCTATCTGACGTTCTAACGACTCTGCTATTCTATCTGCCGTTCGAACGAGTGCCATTCTATCTGACGTTCTAACTACTGACATTCAATCTGACGTTCTAACGACTACCATTATATCTGATGTTCTAACGACTGCCACTCTATCTGATGTTCTAACGACTCTGCCATTCTCTCTGATTTCCTAACGACTACCATTCTATCTGACATTCGAACGACTGCCATTCTACTTGACATTCAAACGACTTTGCCATTCTATCTGACATTCTAAAGACTGCCATTCTATCTGACGTTCGAACTACTGCCATTCTATCTGACGTTCGAACGACTGCCATTCTATCTGACCTTCTAAGGCTGCAATTCCATCTGTGATTCTAACTACTGACATTATATCTGACGTTCTAACGACTACCATTATATCTGATGTTCGAACGACTGCGATTCTATCTGATGTCCTAACGACTACAATTCTATCTGACGTTCGAACGACTGCCATTCTATAATAGGTTCGATCGACTGCCACTCTATCTGATGTTCTAACGACTCTGCCATTCTCTCTGATGTCCTAACGACTACCATTCTATCTGACGTTCGAAAGACTGCCATTCTATCTGACTTTCGAACGACTGCCATTCTATTTGAAGTTCTAACTACTGTCATTGTATCTGATATACTAACGACTGCCTTTCTATCTGACGTTCTAACGGCTGCCATTCTATCTGAAGTTCTAATGACTCCCATTCTATCTGACGTTCTAACGGCTGCCATTCTATATGACGTTCTAACGACTGCTATTCTATCTGACGTTCTAACGACTGTCATTCTATCTGCGTTCGAACGCCTGCCATTCAATCTGACGTTCTAACGACTGCCATTCTATCTTAGATTCGAACGACTGCCATTCTATTTGACGTTCTAACGACCTTCATTCTATCTGACATTCTAAGGCTGCAATTCCATCTGAGATTCTAACTACTGCCATTCTATCTGACGTTCTAACGACTACCATTCTATCTGACGTTCTAACGACTGCCATTCTATCTGACGTTCTAACGACTGCCATTCTATCGGACATTCTAACGACTGCCATTCTATCTGACGTTCTAACGACTTCCATTCTATCTGATGTTCTAACGACTACCATTCTATCTGTCGTTCAAACGGTTGCCATTCTATCTGATGTTCTAACCTCTACCATTCTATCCGACGTTCTAACGACTGCCATTCTATCTGACGTTCTAACGACTGCCATTCTATCTGACGTTCTAACGACTACCATCTATCTGACTTTCTAACGACAGTCATTCTATATGACGTTCTAACGACAGTCATTCTATCTGACGTTCTAACGACTGCCATTCTATCTGACGTTCGAACGACTGCCATTCTATCTGCCGTTCTAACCACTGCCATTCGATCTCATGTTCTAACGACTGTGGCATTCCATCTTACGTTCTAACGACTCTGCTATTCTATCTGACGTTCGAACGACAGCCATACTATATGAATTTCTAATGACTCTGCCATTCTATATGGCGTTCTAACTACTGACATTCTATCTAACGTTCTAACGACTACCATTCTGTCTAATGTTCTAACGACTGCCATTCTATCCGACGTTCTAACGACTGCCACTCTATCTGACGTTCTACCGACTGCCATTCTATTTGACATTCTAACGACTGCCATTTTATTTGACGTTCTAACGACTACCATTCGCTCTGACGTTCTCAGGACTGCCATTCTATCTGACATTCGAACGACTGCCATTCTATCTGCCCTTCTAACGAGTGACATTCTGACTTTTTAACGGCTGCCATTCTATCTTACGTTCTCACTACTGTTATTATATCTGACGTTCTAAGTACTCCCATTCTATCTGACGTTCTAACGACTACCATTCTATTTGACATTCGAACGAGGTCCATTCTATCTGACGTTCTAACGACTACTATTCTATCTGATGTTCTAACAACTGCCATTCTATTTGACGTCCTAACGAGTACCATACTATCTGACGGTCAAACGACTGCCATTCTATCTGACGTTCTAACGACTGTCATTCTATCTGACGTTCGAACGACTGCTATTCTATGTGACGTTCTAACGACGGCCATTCTATCTGTGGTTCGAACGATTGCCATTCTTTATGACTTTCTAACGACTACCATTCTATCTGACGTTCTAACGACTACCATTCTATCTGTCGTTCTAACGACTGCCATTCTATCTGACGTTCTAACGACTACCATTCTATCTGACGTTCTACCGACTACCATTCTATCTGACGTTCTACCGACTACCATTCTATCTGACGTTCGAACGACGGCCATTCTATCGGACATTCTAACGAAGCCATTCTATCTGACGTTCTAACGACTTCCATTCTATCTGTTGTTCTAACGACTACCATTCTATCTAACGTTCTAACGACTGCCATTCTATCTGACGTTCTAACGACTACCATTCTATGTGACGTTCTAACGACTGCTATTCTATGTGACGTTCTAACGACTACTATTCTATCTGATGTTCTAACAACTGCCATTCTATTTGACGTCCTAACGAGTACCATATTATCTGACGTTCAAACGACTGTCATTCTATCTGACGTTCTAACGACTGTCATTCTATCTGACGTTCTAACGACTACCATTCTATCTGACGTACTACCGACTACCATTCTATCTGACGTTCTAACCACTGCCATTCTATCGGACATTCTAACGACTGCCATTCTATGTGACTTTCTAACGACTGCCATTCTATCTGACATTCGAACGATTGCCATTCTTTATGACTTTCTAACGACTACCATTCTATCTGACGTTCTAACGACTACCATTCTATCTGACGTACTACCGACTACCATTCTATCTGACGTTCTAACCACTGCCATTCTATCGGACATTCTAACGACTGCCATTCTATGTGACTTTCTAACGACTGCCATTCTATCTGACATTCGAACGATTGCCATTCTTTATGACTTTCTAACGACTACCATTCTATCTGACTTTCGAACGACTGCCATTCTATCGGACATTCTAACGAAGCCATTCTATCTGACGTTCTAACGACTTCCATTCTATCTGATGTTCTAACGACTACCATTCTATCTAACGTTGTAACGACTGCCATTCTATCTCATGTTCTAATGACTGCCGTTCCATCTGACGTTCTAACGACTCTGCTATTCTATCTGACGTTCGAACGACTGCCATTCTATATGAGCGTCTAACAACTGCCATTCTATCTGCCGTTATAAAGGCTGCCATTCTATCTGACGTTCTAACGACTGCCATTCTATCTGACGTTCTAACGACTCTGCTATTCTATCTGCCGTTCGAACGAGTGCCATTCTATCTGACGTTCTAACTACTGACATTCAATCTGACGTTCTAACGACTACCATTATATCTGATGTTCTAGCGACTGCCACTCTATCTGATGTTCTAACGACTCTGCCATTCTCTCTGATGTCCTAACGACTACCATTCTATCTGACATTCGAACGACTGCCATTCTACTTGACATTCAAACGACTTTGCCATTCTATCTGACATTCTAAAGACTGCCATTCTATCTGACGTTCGAACTACTGCCATTCTATCTGACGTTCGAACGACTGCCATTCTATCTGACCTTCTAAGGCTGCAATTCCATCTGTGATTCTAACTACTGACATTATATCTTACGTTCTAACGACTAGCATTATATCTGATGTTCGAACGACTGCCATTCTATGTGATGTCCTAACGACTACAATTCTATCTGACGTTCGAACGACTGCCATTCTATCTCACGTTCTAACAACTGCCATTCTATCTCACGTTCTAGCGACTGCCATTCTATCTGACGTTCTAACGGCTGCCATTCTATCTCACGTTCTAACGACTCTGCTATTCTATCTGCCGTTCGAACGACTGCCATTCTATCTGGCGTTCTAACGACTGCCATTCTATAATAGGTTCGATCGACTGCCACTCTATCTGATGTTCTAACGACTCTGCCATTCTCTCTGATGTCCTAACGACTACCATTCTATCTGACGTTCGAAAGTCTGCCATTCTATCTGACTTTCGAACGACTGCCATTCTATTTGACGTTCTAACTACTGCCATTGTATCTGATATACTAACGACTGCCATTCTATCTGACGTTCTAACGACTGCCATTCTATCTGACGTTCTAACGGCTGCCTTTCTATCTGACGTTCTAACGGCTGCCATTCTATCTGAAGTTCTAATGACTCCCATTCTATCTGGCGTTCTAACGGCTGCCATTCTATATGACGTTCTAACGACTGCCATTCTATCTGCCGTTCTAACGACTGCCATTCTATCTGACGTTCTAACGACTCCCATTCTATCTGACGTTCTAACGACTGCCATTCTATCTGACGTTCTAACAACTCTGCCATTCTATCTGACGTTCTAACGACTGCCATTTTATCTGACATTCTAGCGTCTGCCATTCTATCTGACGTTCTAACACCTCTGCCATTCCATCTGACGTTCTCACTACTGACATTTTACCTGAAGTTCTAACGACTACCATTATATCTGATGTTCTAACGACTGCTACTGAATCTGATGTTCTAACGACTCTGCCACTCTATCTGATGTCCTAACGACTATAATTCTATCTGACGTTCGAACGACTGCCATTCTCTCTGACGTTCGAACGACTGGCATTCTATCTGACGTTCTAACGACTCTGCCATTCTATCTGACGTTCGAATGACTGCCGTTGTAGCTGACGTTCTAACGTCTCTTCCATTCCATCTGTCGTTCTAACGACTCTGCTATTCTATCTGACGTTCGAACGACTGCCATTCTCTATGACCTAACGACTGCCATTCTATCTGCCATTCTAAACGACTGTGCCATTCTAACTGACATTCTAACTACTGACATTCTATCTGACGTTCTAACGACTACCATTATAACTGATGTTCTAACTACTGCCACTCTATTTGATGTTCTAACGACTCTGCCATTCTCTCTGATGTCCTGAAACTACCATTCTATCTAACGTTTGAACGACTGCCATTCTATCTGACGTTCGAACGACTGCCATTCTCTCTGACGTTCTAACTACTCTGCCATACTATTTGACATTCTAAAGATTGCCATTCTATCTTACGTTCGAATGACTGCCATTCTATCTGACGGTCTAACGACTGCCATTCTATCTTACGTTCGAACGACTGCCATTCTATCTGACGGTCTAACGACTGCCATTCTATCTTAGGTTCGAACGACTGCCATTCTATCTAACGTTCTAACGACTGTGCCATTGTATATGACGTTCTAACGACTGCCATTCTATCTGACATACTAACGAATGTCATTCGATCTGACATTCTAACGACAGTCATTCTATCTGACGTTCCAACGGCTGCCATTCTATCAGACGTTCTAACTACTGACATTATATCTGACGTTCTAACGACTAATATTATATGTGATGTTCTAACGACTGCCATTCTATCTGAAGTCCTAACGACTTCAATTATATCAGACGTTCGAACGAGCCATTCTATATAACGTTCTAACGACTGCCATTCTATCTGACGTTCTAGCGACTGCCATTCTATCTGACGTTCTAACGACTCTGCTATTCTATCTGCCGTTCCAACGACTCTGCTATTCTATCTGCCGTTCCAACGACTCCCATTCTATATGACCTTCTAACTACTGCCACACTATCTAACGTTCTTACGACAGTCATTATATCTGACGTTCTAACGACTGCCATTCTATCTGACCTTCTAAGGACTGCCATTCTATCTGATGTTCTAACGGCTACCTTTCTATCTGACGTTCTAACGGCTGCCATTCTATCTGACGTTCCAACGAATACCATTCTATCTGATGTTCTAACAACTGCCATTCTATTTGACGTCCTAACGAGTACCATTCTATCTGACGTTCGAACGACTGCCATTCGATCTGACCTTCTAACGACAGTCATTCTTTCTGACGTCCTAACGACTGCCATTCTATCTAATGTTTTAACGACAACCATTCTATCTGATGTTCTAACGACTCTGCCATTCTGTCTGACGTTTCTAACGACTACCATTCTATCTGACGTTCTAATGACTGCCATTCTATCTGACGTTCTAACGACTCTGGCATTAAATCTGACGTTATAACCACTGACATTCTATGTGACGTTCTAACGACTACCTTTATATCTGATGTTCTACCGACTGCCACTCTATCTGATATCCTAACGACTACAATTCTATCTGACGTTCGAACGACTGCCATTCTATCTGACGTTCGAACGACTGCCATTCTATCTGACGTTCTAACGACTGCCATCTATCTGACTTTCTAACGACAGTCATTCTATATGACGTTCTAACGACTGCCAATCTATCTGACGTTCTAACGACTGCCATTCCATCTGAGGTTCGAACGACTGCCATCTATCAGACTTTCTAACGACAGGCATTCTATCTGACGTTCTAACGACAGTCATTCTATCTGACGTTCGAACTACTGTCATTCTATCTGACGTTCTAACCACTGCCATTCTATCTGACGTTCTAACCACTGCCATTCTATCTCATGTTCTAACGACTCTACCATTCTATCTGACGTTCTAACGACTCTGCTATTCTATCTGACGTTCGAACGACAGCCATTATATGACTTTCTAATGACTGCCATTCTATCTGTCGTTCGAACTACTGACATTCTATCTGACGTTCTAACGACTACCATTCTATCTAATGTTCTCACGACTGCCATTCTATCTGACGTTCTAACGACTGCCATTCTATTTGACATTCTAACGACTGCCATTTTATTTGACGTTCGAACGACTGCCATTCTATTTGACGTTCGAACGACTGCCATTCTATTTGACGTTCTAACGACTGCCACTCTATCTGACGTTCTAACGACTGCCATTCTATTTGACATTCTAACGACTGCCATTTTATTTGACGTTCGAACGACTGCCATTCTATCTGACGTTCTCACGGCTGCCATTCTCTCTGCCCTTCTAACGAGTGACATTCTATCTGATGTTTTAACGGCTGTCATTCTATCTTACGTTCTCACTACTGATATTATAGACGTTCTAACGACTCCCATTCTATCTGACGTTTTTACGACTACCATTCTATTTGACATTCGAACGACTGCCATTCTATCTGACGTTCTAACGATTACTATTCTATGTGATGTTCTAACAACTGCCATTCTATTTGACGTCCTAACGAGTACCATTCTATCTGACGTTCGAACGACTGCCATTCTATCTGACGTTCGAACGACTGCCATTCTATCTGACGTTCTAACGACTGTCATTCTATCTGACGTTCGAACGACTGCCATTCTATCTGACGTTCTAACGACTGCCATTCTATCTGAGGTTCGAACGTCTGCCATTCTTTATGACTTTCCAACTACTACCATTCTATCTGACGTTCTAACGACTACCATTCTATCTGTCGTTCTAACGACTGCCATTCTATCTGACGTTCTAACGACTGCCATTCTATCTGACGTTCTAACGACTGCCATTCTATCGGACATTCTAACGACTGCCATTCTATCTGACGTTCTAACGACTTCCATTTTATCTGATGTTCTAACGACTACCATTATATCTGTCGTTCAAACGATTGCCATTGTATCTGACGTTCTAACGTCTACCATTCTACCTGACGTTCTAACGACTGCCATTCTATCTCATGTTCTAACGACTCTGCCATTCTATCTGACGTTCTAACGACTGCCATTCTATCTGACGTTCTAACGACTGCCATTCTATCTCATGTTCTAACGACTCTGCCATTCTATCTGACGTTCTAACGACTCTGCCATTCTATCTGACGTTCTAACGACTCTGCTATTCTATCTGACGTTCGAACGACTGCCATTCTATATGACTTTCTAATGACTGCCATTCTATCTGACGTTCTAACGACTACCATTCTATCTTACATTCGAACGGCTGCCGTTCTATCTGACGTTCTAACTACTGACATTCTAACTGACGTTCTAACGACTGCCATTCTATCTTCCGTTGTAACGACTGCCATTCTATCTGACGTTCTAACGATTGCCATTCTATCTGACGTTCTAACGACTGCCATGTATTTCTCGTTCGAACGACTGCCATTCTATCTGACGTTCGAACGACTTCCATTCTATCTGACGTTCTAACGACTGACATTCTATCTGACGTTTTAACGACTCTGACATTCTATTTGACGTTCGAACGACTGCCATTCTATCTGACGTTCTAACGACTGCCATTCTATCTGACGTTATAACGACTTTGCCAATTCGTCTCCTTTAACAATACATTTAGCTATACTTAATACAGTAACTACTACTACTTCATAATGAGTGGCCCTCTTCACAATTAGTCAAGATAATTCAGTGGCTAAGTATTACGAACATTAAACAAAGCCCAAGTGATGATTGTAATGTTGTAGTAGGGTCTGTAGTGGTAAAGTGGTGGTCATGTTGTAGTGGGGTTTGTAGTGGTAAAGTGGCGGTAATGTTGTTGTGGGGTTTGTAGTGGCAAAGTTGTGGTAATGTTGTAGTGGGGTTTGTAGTGTTAAAGTGGTGGTGATGTTTGTGGTGATGGTTTTTAGTGGTAAAGTGGTGGTTTGTAGTGGTAAATTGGTGGTGATGTTTGTGGTGATGGT
>OZ024741.1:18708814-18753814 GCA_964016885.1 Eledone cirrhosa
CACATTGCTATCATATAACACACATCTAAAACCACGCAATCAAGATACAAACAAAAAGCCTGAACCAGCGTGGATGCGAAATTTAAAAAGCAAAATTTTGTTCCTGAGACGAAGTATCTCACACATCGCAGTCATTATGAAATGCAACATAGAGAGCAACTTCACACGACACCAGGAAGACCTAAAAAAAGTTAGAGAGACGATTTGGAGATACAAAATTTAAAACTTTGAACTTCAAATTACACCAGTTGAAACAACAACTCACAGCTACAACAGAAAGATTAAAATATAAGTCAACAGCACATAAACGACAAGTGCTAAATAGATTGTTTGCCAGAGATCCTAAATCAGTTTATCGCAGCTTCGGTGGCAAAAGCTCAATCCCTGTAAATGACACCCCTTCAAAAGAACAGGTTGAGAGCTACTGGAGATCTGTATGGGAAACGGATGACGGATTCAACAGACAAACTAATTGGCTAAAAGAACTGGAACAGGACTACTGCCAACATGTCCAGACAAAACAATATGACATAGATGGGTCAATACTGGAAACAGCTCTACAGAAAATGTCGAATAGGAAATCACCAGGCCCAGACCTCATTACAGGATACTGGTTGAAGAATTTCACTTTCTATCGGCAACATCTCATACGGCTGTTTACAGAAACCATTAAAGGCACACAAGAACTGCCAGACGGTTATCAACTGCCACTACTCTCCTCATTCCCCAAAATAGCCAAACCACCTTGCTAAAGATTACCGTCCAATAGCCTGTTAAAACATCATGTATAAATTATATACTGGGTGCCTTAACCTCTTCTTACAGGATCACTGTGCTACCAACAACATCATAACACCTGAGCAAGCTGGTGGAAAGAGGGGGTGTGGGGTTGCATAGATCACCTACTAACTAAGAAAATGATTCAAGAAAAAACAACAAAGAATCGCAGAAACATGACTGTGGTGTGGCTGGACTATCAAAAAGCATTTGATAGTGTACCTCATGGGTGGATTGTTAAGGCTTTACAGTTAGCCAAAGTCCCACAACCACTGGTAGCTGCTGTTGAACGTCTGACCAAGAACTGGTACACCAATTTGATCCTTAGAGGTGAGAAGGAGCAAGTTAAGACTGATAGGATACATTACCAGAAGGGCATCTTTCAGGGTGATAGCTTGTCAGTGCTACTCTTCTTTCTCTCACTAAATCCACTATCTTACCGACTCAGGAAACAAGGTGGACAAAGAAGTGGGTCCAGAAGTATCTCCCATCTTTTCTTTGTTGATGACCTGAAGTTGTATAGGCCAAATATCAATGACATCAAGAAACAATTGGACCTCATTACACAATTTTCAACAGACATCAAAATAAAATTTGGTGAGTCCAAGTGTGCATATTTGGCAGTAAAATATGGAAGAGCTGTGCCCTCCTCTAGAAATCTAGAGATGAATGGCCTGACAATACAACCTCTACAGTCAGGTGACAACTACAGATATCTTGGACAGGATGAGAATGTCAGATATGATGGACCCATAAATAAGGAGAGAACCAGAACTGAATACCTCAGAAGAGTAAAGAAAATATGGTCATCAGAACTGTCAGCGCACAACAAATACATTACCCACAATACTTATGCTGTACCAATCCTAACGCCAACATTTGGCCTGCTGAACTGGTCATTGCAAGAACTAAGTGAGATGGATGTTAGAACTCGCAAACTTCTCAGTGTTACTGGGAACTTTAACATCAATGGTGATGTGGATAGGCTATACTTCTCACGCAAGGAAGGTGACCGGGGTCTAAAATCCATTTTAACATCATATGAGACCCGGATAGTAACATTGAAGCAACAGAGGAAAAAGGTTGGCAACCATCTTGCCCAGGTTTATGAGCATGAAAAAATATATATCATTAGAATAGCCACTGATCTGGAGGAGAGATATGGAATAAAGCCTGATAAAAATCTCTCACCCAGAGAAATCGGAAGATCCTATTCAATGTTCAACAAGATGAAAAAATTGACCAATTTACAGAAAAGGTTGTGCATGGATACTTCAGACGTAAAACACAGACCATAGAGGGGATAAACCACTCAAAAAGCCTGGCATGGAGTTCCGACAAGTTTATGACATCACACCTTGAGGGATATCTTTATGCAATACAGGAACAAGAACTCCCTACCAAATATCTGCTGCACAAAAAGGGAGGGCCATCAGCTGACAATAAATGTAGGCTATGTAAAACAAAGATCGAGGATGTAAGCCACATTGTTGCCAGCTGCGAAAGAATGTCATCTCGCTACTACCTCCCCATGAGAAACATCTGGAACGCACTTCGGAAAACAAAATTAACAACAAACGAGGAAGAGTATATTGAGACAGATGGCACTAAGGAATACTGGTGGAACCTGAAAATAAAAACTGCCACCAAATTAAAGCACAACCGACCTGATATTGTTGTTTGGGACCACACATTGAAAACATGTTCTGTTGTGGAGATCAGCTACCCACTTGATGTAAACGTTGTCAGAAAAATACAGGAGAAGGAGGACATCTACGGACCATTGATGAGGAGTTTGCAAATCCAGTATCCAAGATACACCTTTAGCTTCATACCCATCATTATTGGAGCTACGGGTTATATACCAACCCGCTTGGACCAAAGTATGACTGAACTTGGATTTGCGAACAAAGAGCGCAGCTCCCTAATTCATAGTCTACAAATGGCTGCGATAGCTGGCACCTTCAAAATTTGCAAAACATTCTTGCGATTCAAGGGATGACAATTTCTTTTCTTTTACAACCTTGCCACCAGGAAGGTGGCCGGTCAAAAAATATACTCGAAATTAAGAGAAAGAGATAACATACATACACACATACAAACATTAAAACGAATTTCTGCCAAAATTCCAGGTTAAATATTCCACACATTTATTGACATTCTTATAAATTCTTGTCTACATATCTTGGCCAAGTCAGTGGCAGAGTATTCCGAAAAGTTAAGGTTTAGTCTCAAAACTGTTAGAATCTTAGTAGATTTTAATTATACCATTGGTATTATTAGACGGTGAATTTTATACACGTTTGTATGTATCTCTATGTGTGTTTTTATGTATTTATATATATATGTATGCGTGTATATGTATGTGTCTGTACTCATGTATATGTGTATGTGTGTCTGTATATATGTAAGTTTACAAATGTGCATACATGCAAGTATGTGTGTATGTGTAAATTTTGTGGATGTCTATCCTACTGTAAGAATGTTTCCCATATAGATATAATTGTTTCTACTTTTGGCACAAGGCCAGCAATTACTCACTATATTACTGGTACTTTATTTTATCGGCCCCGTAAGGATGAAAGACAAAGTTAACCTCGGCGGGATTTGAACTCAGACCATAAAGGGGCGTAACTCTTTGCTGCAAAGCATGGCGTCAGACCGTCTGTCCGAGTGGTTAAGCCGGTGGACTACTAATCCATTTGGATCTTATCTCTTGAGTTCGAACCTCGTCTTCGCATTATTTACATCATATAGATATAATTCTAGTAATTTAGGGCAAATTGACAGAGTCGTTAGAACGTCAGATAGAATACTTTGTGGTATTTGTTTCGGCTCTGTGATCTCTGAGTTCAAATCCCACCGAGGTCAACTTTGCCTTTCATCCATTCTAGGTCGATAAAAAAAATGTACCAGTCTAGTACTGGGTCGATTTTTCCTCTATGTCTTTCTCTCTCTCTCTATTCTTCCCTGGAAGAAACCTGCTATATTCTGACCTGGAGAGGACAACTTATTTTCGCTATTTCTACTTTCTAATACCACTGAAGTCAACTTCATCATTCTGATATCAATAATATAATGGTTTATGATTTAGGCACGAGGCCAGCAATTTTGTGGTGGGGAATGTCGATGAAATAGACTCCAGTGTATTACTGGTACTTTATTCTATCGACCCCCCTAAGGATGAAAAGCAAAGCTAACTTCGGCGGGATTTGAAATTAGCATGTAAAGGGTCGTAACTCTATACCGCAAAGCATATTGTGCGGCGCTCAACCTACTCTGCTAATCCACTGCTCTTTGAGATCGATAATATAATAATATTAGCCAAGTACTGAAGTCGATATATTCGAATTTCCCATCTTTCGATAAACTAGAGTTACCTCCCTTTACGTTTGAGTTCAAATCCTGCGGAGATTAGCTTTGCCTTTCATCATCACGAGATCGATAAAACAAAGTACCAGTAATGTACTAGAGTTGATTTAATCGACTTTCCCCTCCACCAAAATTGTTGGCCTTGTAAGAGGCAGTATCGGTAAAGAGTCGGACGCCATGCTTTGCAGCATAGAGTTACGGCCTTTTATGGTCCGAGTTCAAATCCCGCTGATGTCACCTTTTCTTTTCCTCCTTTCGGGGCTCTATAAAGTACCAGTCTTTCCTCCTATCCCCCACATTACTGGCTTGCTTCCTGTATATGTAAACATAAGAAACCATTATTTATATATATAAAGGTTTCTTATATAGGCACAAGGCCAGCAATTTGGGGGGAAGGGGAAAGTCGATAAAATCGACCCCAGTGCGTGACTGGTACTTTATTTTATCGACCCCGTAAGGATGAAAAGCAAAGTTAACCTCGGCGGGATTTGAACTCAGAATGGCAAGGGCCGTAACTATGCTGCAAAGCATGGCGTCCGACCCTCTACCGACACTGCCAATCCACCACCCTAGCATGGCGTCCGACCCTCTACCGACACTGCCAATCCACCACCCTAGCATGGCGTCCGACCCTCTACCGACACTGCCAATCCACCACCCTAGCATGGCGTCCGACCCTCTACCGACACTGCCAATCCACCACCCTACCATGGCGTCCGACCCTCTACCGACACTGCCAATCCACCACCCTAGCATGGCGTCCGACCCTCTACCGACACTGCCAATCCACCACCCTAGCATGGCGTCCGACCCTCTACCGACACTGCCAATCCACCACCCTAGCATGGCGTCCGACCCTCTACCGACACTGCCAATCCACCACCCTACCATGGCGTCCGACCCTCTACCGACACTGCCAATCCACCACCCTACCATGGCGTCCGACCCTCTACCGACACTGCCAATCCACCACCCTACCATGGCGTCCGACCCTCTACCGACACTGCCAATCCACCACCCTACCATGGCGTCCGACCCTCTACCGACACTGCCAATCCATCACTAAAATAAGGACTGGAATATGTTTCCTTCCTTTAGATACAATGTTCCATGTTTATTAATGTCAACAAACAAAGCTAGTTTTATTATCTTTCCGGAAAGTAGGACGGGGGATTGGCAGTATCGGTAGAGCGTCGGACGCCATGCTAGGGTGGTGGATTGGCAGTATCGGTAGAGGGTCGGACGCTATGCTAGGGTGGGGGGGTGGCAGTATCGGTAGAGCGTCAGACACCATGCTAGGGCGGGGGATTGGCAGTATCGGTAGAGCGTCAGACACCATGCTAGGGTGGGGGATTGGCAGTATCGGTAGAGCGTCAGACACCATGCTAGGACGGGGGATTGGCAGTATCGGTAGAGCGTCAGACACCATGCTAGGACGGGGGATTGGCAGTATCGGTAGAGGGTCAGACACCATGCTAGGGCGGGGGATTGGCAGTATCGGTAGAGCGTCAGACACCATGCTAGGACGGGGGATTGGCAGTATCGGTAGAGGGTCAGACACCATGCTAGGACGGGGGATTGGCAGTATCGGTAGAGCGTCAGACACCATGCTAGGACGGGGGATTGGCAGTATCGGTAGAGGGTCAGACACCATGCTAGGGCGGGGGATTGGCAGTATCGGTAGAGCGTCAGACACCATGCTAGGGTGGGGGATTGGCAGTATCGGTAGAGCGTCAGACACCATGCTAGGGTGGGGGATTGGCAGTATCGGTAGAGCGTCAGACACCATGCTAGGGTGGGGGATTGGCAGTATCGGTAGAGCGTCAGACACCATGCCAGGGCTGGGGATTGGCAGTATCGGTAGAGGGTCAGACACCATGCTAGGGTGGGGGATTGGCAGTATCGGTAGTGGGTCAGACACCATGCTAGGGTGGGGGATTGGCAGTATCGGTAGAGGGTCAGACACCAGGGCTGGGGATTGGCAGTATCGGTAGAGCGTCAGACACCATGCCAGGGCTGGGGATTGGCAGTATCGGTAGAGGGTCAGACACCATGCTAGGGTGGGGGATTGGCAGTATCGGTAGAGGGTCAGACACCATGCCAGGGCTGGGGATTGGCAGTATCGGTAGAGCGTCAGACACCATGCCAGGGCTGGGGATTGGCAGTATCGGTAGAGGGTCAGACACCATGCTAGGGTGGGGGATTGGCAGTATCGGTAGAGGGTCAGACACCATGCTAGGGTGGGGGATTGGCAGTATCGGTAGAGGGTCAGACACCATGCTAGGGCGGGGGATTGGCAGTATCGGTAGAGCGTCAGACACCATGCCAGGGCGGGGGATTGGCAGTATCGGTAGAGCGTCAGACACCATGCTAGGGTGGGGGATTGGCAGTATCGGTAGAGCGTCAGACACCATGCCAGGGCGGGGGATTGGCAGTATCGGTAGAGCGTCAGACACCATGCTAGGGTGGGGGATTGGCAGTATCGGTAGAGCGTCAGACACCATGCCAGGGCGGGGGATTGGCAGTATCGGTAGAGCGTCAGACACCATGCTAGGGCGGGGGATTGGCAGTATCGGTAGAGCGTCAGACACCATGCCAGGGCTGGGGATTGGCAGTATCGGTAGAGGGTCAGACACCATGCCAGGGCTGGGGATTGGCAGTATCGGTAGAGGGTCAGACACCATGCCAGGGCTGGGGATTGGCAGTATCGGTAGAGGGTCAGACACCATGCTAGGGTGGGGGATTGGCAGTATCGGTAGAGCGTCAGACACCATGCCAGGGCGGGGGATTGGCAGTATCGGTAGAGCGTCAGACACCATGCTAGGGTGGGGGATTGGCAGTATCGGTAGAGCGTCAGACACCATGCCAGGGCGGGGGATTGGCAGTATCGTTAGAGCGTCAGACACCATGCTAGGGTGGGGGATTGGCAGTATCGGTAGAGCGTCAGACACCATGCCAGGGCGGGGGATTGGCAGTATCGGTAGAGCGTCAGACACCATGCTAGGGCGGGGGATTGGCAGTATCGGTAGAGCGTCAGACACCATGCTAGGGCGGGGGATTGGCAGTATCGGTAGAGGGTCAGACACCATGCCAGGGCTGGGGATTGGCAGTATCGGTAGAGGGTCAGACACCATGCCAGGGCTGGGGATTGGCAGTATCGGTAGAGGGTCAGACACCATGCCAGGGCTGGGGATTGGCAGTATCGGTAGAGCGTCAGACACCATGCTTTGCAACATAGAGTTATAGCCCTTTAAGTTCTGAGTTCAAATCCCGCCGAGGTTAACTTTGCCTTTCATCCTTACGGGGGTCGATAAAATAAAGTACCAGTCACACACTGGGGTCGATTTTATCGACTTTCCCCCTTCCCCCAAATTACTGGCCTTGTGCCTATACTAGAAACAATTATTAACTAGAAATCATTATCTTTCCGGAAAGAAGGACGGTAGAAGGCAGTATCGGTAGAGCGCCAGATACCATGCTTTGCAGCATAGAGTTATGGCCCTTTGAGTTCTAATCCCGCCGAGGTTAGCTTTGACTTTCATCCTTACGGTGCCGATAAAATATAGCACCAGTAATTCACTGGAGTTGATTTAATCGACTCACCCCTCCCCAAAAATTGCTGGCCTTGTGCCTACAGTAGAAATTATTTTTCCGGAAAAAAAGGGCGGTGGATTAGCAGTATCGGTAGAGTGTCGGATAACATTCTTTGTGGCATATAGTTATGGCCTTTTACTTTCTGAGTTCAAATCCTACCGAGGTTAGCTTTGCCCTTCATCCTTATGGTGTCGATAAAATAAAGTACCAGTAATGCACTGAGATCGATTTAATTGACGGCCTTGAACCTAAATCAGAAATCATTATTTTCCGGTGGATTGGCAGTATGGGTAGAGGGCTTGACGCCATGCTTTGCGGCATAGAGTTACGGCCCTTTATGGTCTGAATTCAAATCCCGCCGAGGTTAACTTTGTCTTTCATACTTACGGGGTCGATAAAATAAAGTACCAGTAATACACTGGAATAATTGCTGGCCTTGTGCCAAAAGTAGAATCATTTTCCGAAACCCGCTTAATATAGTACTATGTATTATTCTAGTTGTACCAATTATGAATAAAATTAACGTTTCTTAACTGCCATAATGTTTATCTAACAGCCCTCCCGTAACTGCAGCTAGTTTTAAGATATAAAACTGTTTGTTTTAACGTTTTTATAACTAAACCAAAACTTTCCATCGTAATTTTATACAAGAACTTTGTTATGTTCTAAACACGAACATAATGAGAAAGCTGTATTACCAAATCTACCCACATTTTTGAATATTTTCAAAATTATTTCAAAATCGTAGTCAATGTCTTTCATTGGAAATATGGTAACAAAAGGTTTAAATAGTTTATATTGGTTTAATATGGTAACAAAAAGTTTAAATAGTTTATATTTATCTTAATTCCTTCCACCATAATTTTATTTAACTACTTTTGCTATACTCCAAACAACAGCTTAATATTGAGAAAGTTTGCTATATTACCCACTCTAAATTCTGGACTATTTTCAAAACTATTTGAAGGCAATCCAGGAATGTCAGTAATTAAAATATGAATATGTTGAAAGCTTTCAGTTCGTTTCTACATAGCAATCCTCAACTTACGAACGAGTTAGTTTATTTGTTCGTAAGTTGACCGACTAACACAGTACGTACCAGTAAGCCCATATATGTTACATTGACACAACAGATTTCCATACGAGTTATATATTATATATATATATATATATATAAATAAATATATATATATATATATAAAAGTTTATCCCGGGTTACCACAGTAAGGAAGGTATTCAATACATAGCAAGTATAAATATTTAATATAGAAGCCTGGGCTTCCTGATGATTTCTCTTGAATGAAACAGTTCTAGTCCTGTAGAAACCATTTCTATATTAGAGAGAGAGAAAGAGATAACATTTAATAATGAATTTAATAAAGAATCTAAATACTGTAAAGCTAATGCCAAATTGTTAAAGAAAAAATATAATTTTTCAATTCTGCGAAAATAGAATGTTATCTCATACCGCAGGTACGATTTTGGCTTGTTTTTATGCTGCAAAAGAAGGAACCCAGGACCTGAAAGATCCCATAAAAAGGTAAATTTCAAACACAAAAATTATTTTTCTCTCCGTGAGAATGTTCGTACCTGCGGGAGTTCGTAAGTAAGATGTTCATAAGGTGGGACTTACTGCACGAAATGCCTATAATAGTTTATAATTTTGGCACAAGGCCAGCAGTTTTAAGGGGGAAAGGTTAATTATATCGCCCCCAGCACTACTTGTTAAGTTGAAGTTAAAGTATGTCTCGAGCTCGGGGGGGGGGGGCGGTTATCACATCTCTGTGCTTATCTAGGTTTCAGTGGGGCGAAGTCACTGAGGGTACAAGAGTTCTCCTGGACAGAACGTCAATCCACCGCAGGGTTAAACCTCCAGCTATTACTAGTACTCATTTTCAGCTGAGTATACTGGAGCAACGTGAAATGAAGTGTTTTTCTCAAAAGCACAACACAACCCAGTTCAGGAATCGAACCCATGACATTATGTTCATTAATCCAACACCCTTACCACAAGGCCACGCGTTTCCATCACTACTTCACTGGTACTTCATTTAATCAAACCCGGTTGGATGAAAGATGAATTCGATCTCGGTGGGGCTTGAACACAGAACGTAAAGAGCCGAAACAAATACTGCTAAGGTCTGTTTTAACAACTCCAAACCACGCTATGTTAATTATTATGTTATGTATGTCATGAATATCACTGCTAATTCACTCCTTTATTTCCTCTTTCAATTCACTCCTTTATTTTACTGATTTCTCTTGTGGCAACCTGGTGTGTTCATCTACCTGCCCAAATATCGGCCGATCTCTGAAAGGCTTATGGTAGAGCCTGTTGCAGTAAAGATTCCGACGTTCTTGGTCCCCGGACCACACCCTTACACACTGCTATCGAAGTGGAGTTGACTCACCCGCAAGTACGAACCCCACGAGGTAGATTGGCTGTTCCAGCGCCCCTACCGCTCCGTCCTAATATATTCCCATCCTGTCGACCGCCGGAACTCAGAGGTGGAGGATACGAGAGAGAGAGAGAGAGAGTGTGTGCGTGTAAAAGAGAACTCCCCATTGATTCAGTACCAGACTGAAATGAAATAAATTGCGAGTTCGATGGGAATTTAATTTGTAAAGACGAGAGAGATTAAATGCAAGGTTGACCTCGGCGGGATTGGAACTATAAATACCGACACATCTATACTACAATAAAGACTGGGGATTTTGTGAGGGGTGATGGTGGAGGAAAGGATAGTCTATTGGTAAGGGGTGAAGAGAGGGAAGGAAGAATCTCTTGAATCGACCATAGTATATTGTTAGTACTAAGTTTATAGAAAATAAAGGTAAGCAATAGTTTACGTTGGTGAAGCACGGAGCTAAATATCTCTTGAGTATTGATTAGAAGGTGGAAGGAAATTAAGAATGTGTTGAAATATTCATGCCTTTATCTAAGGTATTCCATCCATGGGCTCTTAACTGCAGAAGGAATCGTAAAAGGCGTATCCCATCCCTCTCCTGTCCTGATACGAAGGCAGCTGAATTGGAGAGAGAGAAAGTAGTGATCGGTAGAGATAGAGAACTAGAAAGAAATATAACGAAAGAAAGGGAGAGAGAAATAGAGAGAATCAAATCCAGTGGTACTTTGACATAAGGACGTCTTTGCCAAGATTTGAACTCATAGTCGGAACGAATACCACAAATTCTCTTCAACCTTCTAATGACTGCATATCACTGCTTTATTCCTAGAGAAATAATATTACAAGAGGGAAGAGTGGACAGGTATGGCTCAATTACAGAATAAAAAGACCAAGACATGAGAATATTCTAAGATGATAAATGCATGCTCCCGTAACACCTGATAGAGTTGTAGGGATACCTTATTGAAAGCGTTTCTGGGGCATTTTTCAAACTTAATGGAGCTCATCTCATCTCTAGATCTAAAACAGAAGATTTCTCCTCGGGAAAAATGGAGGGTGAGAAAACGGAAGTGAAGAGAGATATAGAGGCAAAGTCTACCCAAGTACTAGACTGGTACTTTTTTATCGACCTCGAAGGGATAAAAGGTGAAGTTGATATCGGTGGGATTTGAACTGAGTGAACGAAGAGCCAGGAAGAATACCGCAAGACATATTCGACGTTCTCACGACTGCCAATTCGCCGCCTCTGTTGATGAAACAGTGAAAACAGTTACAGAATCTATTACAATTTTAGCTCGAAAACAAAACAAAGTGGCAGAAAAAAATAGTATTTCATTGAAATATAAATATGGGACCGACTTAAGAAGCATTGGAAAAATCTTAAATAGAGATGTTCCAACACAGGCAACTATAATCAAGGTTGTATTTAAACCTAGAGAGGCGCGGAACACTTCAGGTGTCACACACAACATGTATACAGTAACAATTTATATTATGACTAGTTAACCAACCATTTACGTCGCGTTTTTCTTGTGGAAACTATTCAATAGTAAACTCACCGCCACCCCACTGCCCTGTTTAGAGTTTACATCTCTACCATATTACATAAAGTATCCAACGAAGGGAACATGTTTATCCTTATCTGTCCTAAACTAAATATTTGATTTGGAGATTCAATGGCCGAGGGTACACTATCCTACATATACAATACGTACTGTGGAATTTTAGAATTAAATGTTTATATATGCAGGAGACCATGGGTAGAAGCCAAGCAAGATGGTTGGCTAGTCACGATTTGGGATCCAGCCAGATCAATTGGAGACGGTTGCTTCTGACAGGATCCGCTGGAAGGAGTGTCTGAGGACTCTACCCCTACGACCTTCTCAGGAATAAGTGGACGAAGAAGAGATTTTTTTACGTTGCATTCCGCATGGCCCCGTTACTCCTGAGAGAGTAGTATTGATATACTGCTTTTCTAGAGCAGTTTAAACCCGACAGAGGCCGTGTGCGTGTAAGAGAGAGCCTGTTCAATAAAGACTAACCCGAGTGTTAAACAGTTCCAATTCACAAATACAGCTCGATCCCGGCAACAGATATCCACTAAATCCAATTGCTTTAGCCCATCACAGTATCGGTCATACTGGAGCACTCATTGGGAATTTGCTGAATAGTTCTTTAGGTAAACTCCATTAAGCCCATATACGAAGGCCAATGATACAAGGCAGTGTGACGTCCATTTGCCCCCCCCCCCCCCCCTCTCTATAGGAGAGCTATTTATCTCACATTTCAGGGATGACAACTCCCCCCTCCCCTCTGCCATGCATTATTTTATGTTGTGTAAAGAAATGAGACTAGCAACTCCAATAGCCATTTATATACATTTGCCTTTATTTTTCATTAACCAATTTTCCAATAAAACAATGTTATTTAAATTTTAAAACAAAAACAAAATTCAAAATAAATTACAAAAACTATTACAATCGTAATCTAAGGAACAAAAGTTACTGATTAACATCGTCCCAGTATTTTACTGGTACATTCTTTCATCGACTGTCGGATGAAAGTAAGAATGCAAATCTGTCATTTTTGTTAGCCGCTTTACACCGACGTTAACAACCAGAACAAGATCAACAAAACGTTTCAATTGCATGAACATCAGATATCAAAATGCAGCTATGGTATTTTCTTTAAGTTAATGAAAGTAAGTGAAAGCAGTAAAGAAACGTTTGTCTTCTGTACGACATGTTAGACTAAACGTTTCATGGGGAAGAAGGAAAAAATATGGGTTCCAAATTAGAGAATTTTTTTAACACTAATGTTAAAAAGTTTAACAATTTCAATCACAGCATCTAACTCGTGTCCGTGTGTTCCTGTGTTTTACTGCCATGTTACAGTCCTCTGCTTATGATTGGGAAGGGCGAGAATTTTCTGGTGAAAAATAATCTTGGTTTTCACCATCAGAACTCGGAGCCGAGTCGGAAGCTTCGTCCATTGATACGAAAGTTTGGTTCGAGTCGGAACTTTGAGAGCGACTGCGAGTGGCTCTCCCTGACGCATCTTGGCCATTTAGAGAGGAGGACGTCTTTAAATCTGGTTCATTTGTCATCGATATAGCTGAGGGGGCGTTTGTAGTCGGATATGCCATAGCAGATGTTAAGTTGAGTGACTTAGTTGGTGACACAATTGGTGCTTCTGCTGCAACACCAACTATCTCGGGTGACATAACGATTACCCTGTCACTGTTAACAGACCCATTAGTAATAGTAGTAGCATTAGTTGGTGACACAATTGGTGCTTCTGAGACACCAACTTTCTCTGGTGACATTACAATTATCCGGTCGCTGTTAACAGACCCATTAGTAGTATTATTATTATTATTATAACTAGTATTAGTAGTATTAGTCTGTGGTACTAAGGGTGCTTCCGTTGTAGTACAAACTTTCTTTGGTGATTTGGTTATTATTTTATAGACGTTTTTATTTGATTTACCTTCATTATCAGTTTTTGTTTCAGTTTCGTTCTCATAACCGTCGAGGTCAGGAATAAAGGTAGCCGTTCTTGATACAGTCGTGCCAGCTGTAATAACAGATTCATTGCTACTACTGCTGCTGCTGCTGCTGCTACTGCTGCTGCCGCGCTTGCTACTACATTTACCAGAATTGGTAATATTCAAAATATCTTTATCACGTTTACACATCATTTCTAGTGTTTCTTTAGCTCTACAAATAGTTGCATAAGTAATTCGAGTCTTTGATGTAGTAGATGTTTTAGAATCTGCTCCAGCTGTAGCAGCTTCAAAATCTGATCCAGTGGTTTTAGAATCTAGTGTTAGAGCAGGTTTAAAGTCTTCTCCAGTGGTTTTAAGATGTTCTTCCGACATACCAGTTTCGGGATCTCTTCCAACAGTTGTGTATATAATAATATTGGCAGTAGCAACGGTGTCTGCTGTAGTATCGGTGATAGTAGCAACAGTGTCTGCTGTAGTATCGGTGATAGTAGCAACGGTGTCTGCTGTAGTATCGGTGATAGTAGCAACGGTGTCTGCTGTAGTATCGGTGATAGTAGCAACGGTGTCTGCTGTAGTATCGGTGATAGTAGCAACGGTGTCTGCTGTAGTATCGGTGATAGTAGCAACGGTGTCTGCTGTAGTATCGGTGATAGTAGCAACGGTGTCTGCTGTAGTATCGGTGATAGTAGCAACGGTGTCTGCTGTAGTATCGGTGATAGTAGCAACGGTGTCTGCTGTAGTATCGGTGATAGTAGCAACGGTGTCTGCTGTAGTATCGGTGATAGTAGCAACGGTGTCTGCTGTAGTATCGGTGATAGTAGCAACGGTGTCTGCTGTAGTATCGGTGATAGTAGCAACGGTGTCTGCTGTAGTATCGGTGATAGTAGCAACGGTGTCTGCTGTAGTATCGGTGATAGTAGCAACGGTGTCTGCTGTAGTGTCGGTGATAGTAGCAGCAACGGTGTCTGTTGTAGTATCGGTGGTAGCTGCAACGGTGTCTGCTGTAGTATCGGTGGTAGCTGCAACGGTGTCTGCTGTAGTATCGGTGGTAGCTGCAACGGTGTCTGCTGTAGTATCGGTGGTAGCTGCAACGGTGTCTGCTGTAGTATCGGTGGTAGCTGCAACGGTGTCTGCTGTAGTATCGGTGGTAGCTGCAACGGTGTCTGCTGTAGTATCGGTGGTAGCAGCAACGGTGTCTGCTGTAGTATCGGTGGTAGCAGCAACGGTGTCTGCTGTAGTATCGGTGGTAGCAGCAACGGTGTCTGCTGTAGTATCGGTGGTAGCTGCAACGGTGTCTGCTGTAGTATCGGTGGTAGCTGCAACGGTGTTTGCTGTAGTATCGGTGGTAGCAGCAACGGTGTCTGCTGTAGTATCGGTGATAGTAGCAACGGTGTCTGCTGTAGTATCGGTGGTAGCAGCAACGGTGTCTGCTGTAGTATCGGTGATAGTAGCAACGGTGTCTGCTGTAGTATCGGTGATAGTAGCAACGGTGTCTGCTGTAGTATCGGTGATAGTAGCAACGGTGTCTGCTGTAGTATCGGTGATAGTAGCAACGGTGTCTGCTGTAGTATCGGTGATAGTAGCAACGGTGTCTGCTGTAGTATCGGTGATAGTAGCAACAGTGTCTGCTGTAGTATCGGTGATAGTAGCAACGGTGTCTGCTGTAGTATCGGTGATAGTAGCAACGGTGTCTGCTGTAGTATCGGTGATAGTAGCAACGGTGTCTGCTGTAGTATCGGTGATAGTAGCAACGGTGTCTGCTGTAGTATCGGTGATAGTAGCAACGGTGTCTGCTGTAGTATCGGTGATAGTAGCAACAGTGTCTGCTGTAGTATCGGTGATAGTAGCAACAGTGTCTGCTGTAGTATCGGTGATAGTAGCAACAGTGTCTGCTGTAGTATCGGTGATAGTAGCAACAGTGTCTGCTGTAGTATCGGTGATAGTAGCAACAGTGTCTGCTGTAGTATCGGTGATAGTAGCAACAGTGTCTGCTGTAGTATCGGTGATAGTAGCAACAGTGTCTGCTGTAGTATCGGTGATAGTAGCAACAGTGTCTGCTGTAGTATCGGTAGTAGTAGCAACAGTGACTGCTGTAGTATCGGTAGTAGTAGCAACAGTGTCTGCTGTAGTATCGGTAGTAGTAGCAACAGTGTCTGCTGTAGTATCGGTAGTAGTAGCAACAGTGTCTGCTGTAGTATCGGTAGTAGTAGCAACAGTGTCTGCTGTAGTATCGGTAGTAGTAGCAACAGTGTCTGCTGTAGTATCGGTAGTAGTAGCAACAGTGTCTGCTGTAGTATCGGTAGTAGTAGCAACAGTGTCTGCTGTAGTATCGGTAGTAGTAGCAACAGTGTCTGCTGTAGTATCGGTAGTAGTAGCAACAGTGTCTGCTGTAGTATCGGTAGTAGTAGCAACAGTGTCTGCTGTAGTATCGGTAGTAGTAGCAACAGTGTCTGCTGTAGTATCGGTGGTAGTAGCAACAGTGTCTGCTGTAGTATCGGTGGTAGTAGCAACAGTGTCTGCTGTAGTATCGGTAGTAGTAGCAACAGTGTCTGCTGTAGTATCGGTGGTAGTAGCAACAGTGTCTGCTGTAGTATCGGTGGTAGCAGCAACGGTGTCTGCTGTAGTATCGGTGGTAATAGCAACAGTGTCTGCTGTAGTATCGGTGGTAGTAGTAACAGTGTCTGCTGTAGTATCGGTGGTAGTAGCAACAGTGTCTGCTGTAGTGGCGGTGGTAATACTGACAACAGTGTCTGCTGTAGTGGCGGTGGTAGTAGCAACAGTGTCTGCTGTAGTGGCGGTGGTAGTAGCAACAGTGTCTGCTGTAGTGGCGGTGGTAGTAGCAACAGTGTCTGCTGTAGTGGCGGTGGTAGTAGCAGCAGTGTCTGCTGTAGTGGCGGTGGTAGTACTGACAATAGTGTCCGCTTCAGTGGCGGTGGTAGTACTGACAATAGTGTCCGTTGTAGTAGCAGTTATAGTACTGACAGCAGTATCTGTTGTAGTATCAGTGGTAGTAGTGGTAGCAATGTCTGCTGTAGTAGTGATATCAGCAAGGTCTGCTGTAGTATCAGTGGTAGTAGCAGGGTCTTCTGTAGTGGTGGTAGTGACAGCTGGGTCTGCTGCAGTAGTGGTAGTTTGGGCTGATGTAGTGGTAGTACTCACAGCAAGGTCTTCTGTAGTGATTGTAGTTTGGGGTGATGTAGTTGTGGTAGAACTCAGAGCAGCGTCTGCTGTAGTGGTGCTAGTAGTTTGGGCTGATGTAGTAGTGGTAGTACTTACAGCAGGCTCTGCTGTAGTGGTGGTAGTAGTTTGGGCTGATGTAGTAGTGGTAGTACTCACAGCAGGGCCTGCTGTAGTGGTGGTGGTAGTAGTTTGGGCTGATGTAGTAGTGGTAGTACTCACAGAAGGCTCAACTGCAGTGGTGGTGGTCGTAGTTTGGGATGGTGTAATAGTGGTAGTACTCACAGCAGGGTCTGCAGTAGTGGTGGTTGTAGCGAGTCCAGCAACAGAAATATTGGACTGTTCAGCTAGAAAGATAGCTGCCGTGTCACTATTGAGGCGGACTGGTGAAGCTGGTGATGTCTCTTCTGTGGGAATTGAGAAGACATTATGGCCAGAACCTTCTTGGGCCTCAGTAGAATCGTTATATTCACAAGACGAAACGCAGTCACTTTTCTGTAGTTGGAAGCTGGCATTGTCACTAATTGTGGAATTAGCGGGGTGGTGATTGTCACTACTATCTTCCTCTTCAGAACTAGAGCTAAACTCACTAGAGAAGTCTATAGGACGACTGTCATATTTCTGCTCGGATTGATTATCACTTCTAGAAGTTATTTCACTGGTGACACGAGAGCCGCTAGTAGAGCTAGCATCCTCCTCCTGCTCCTCTTCACTTGAACCCCTACTGACCGATGCACAACCGTTTGAACCGGAACTATTTATCAAATAAATAACCTTGGTAATTAAACAACCGTCGTTCTCGACCAAACCCTTCTCGGGGCTGCTTGTGCAAACCATTTTCTCATTATTGCTAGCTTGACTTACTGCATTACAAACGCCCTCAAGTTCTCTCGGTTTACTGCTTGCCTTAATATCACTCGAGTTGCTTGCAACTTTCGTCAATTCTGACGGCTCGCCTTTACTGACAGCAACGTTAGTTGCCTTGAAATGCGCTACATTCTGTCCCTCTATATTACCATCACATTCAGTATCAGATACTCCGACCATGGGAGTCACTTCACCGAGTTCATGTTCAGTTTCCACTAGTACTTTCGACATATTCCCAGTGCAAGACGTTATTTCGTCCTCATCTTCAGAACTTCTTTCCACTCTATAAATAATGTCTGATCCACTCATACTATCATCGGTCGTTGAACTTTCATATCTAGCCAAAGAGAAAATCATCTCATAAGTACTCGAGTTACTGGTCGATTCGCTGTCTTCTAGATGTGTCTCAGTGTCACCAAAAGCATTAGAACTTTCGGTCTCCAGGTTATTTCTATCAACTGGAACTTTGGTAGTAATTGTGGTATTATCGGTAGTGGTGGAACTAGGTGTGGCGCTCAAAGTGTTGTTGGCGACGTCATCAGAAACAGCGGTAGTGGTGCCGTTAACAGAGGCTGTGTCATTAGATGTGGTGTCAATAGTGCCGATAGAGGTAGCGGGTTCAATGGTAGCGATAGCGTTGATAGAGCTGTCAGTGGAGTTATTGATAATGTTAGTTGATGTAGTGGCGTTCATGACGGAAGTAGTGGTAGAGTCATTTTTAGATGCTGGGCACGGTTTTGAAATTGGTAATTTCTGTTCTGTCAAATTTTCATCAACTGGCTTAATACTACCGTTATTATCATTAGTGTTGCTCCTGATAGGAAGATTTTGTGGTTCGGGGCAGTGTCGGGCCACGTGTCCAGCTTCACCACACTGGTAACACATGCGGCTTTTGAAGAGGCAATTACGCTGAACATGTCCCGGCTGACCACAGTTATAACAACTAACCGATATTTGGTATTGGTTACATTGTCGAGCAATATGTCCAAACTGGTTACACAAATAACACCGACTGACGAACGTAAAGCAGTGTTTGGCAACGTGTCCACCCTTGCGACAGCGGGAACAGGATTGTGAATAACAGTCACGTGCATAATGTCCAACTTTATGGCATTTGAAGCATCTCTCGTGTGGTTTCTTCTTTCTATCGGAGTAACCCGTGTTCGATTCGGGCGGCGACAACGAAGATGAAGTAGATGAGGGAGAAGATGATTGTGGCCCGTCAGACGTAGCGCCTTGTGGTTGTTGTGCAGTTCCTTTGTGACAATCTTCCACAAGATGGCTAGGTTGAGGAAAAGCAGACTTTTCCATGACCAATATTTCAAAATTAATTCTGAGAGAGCTAAAAAAATAAATAAATAAATGTTAGACAATTTAGTAAAAAGAAAAAAAAACGAAAACTAACCCAACAAAAAATACAAATTATCGTAAAACAATGAAACACCACGAGAATTTAAAAAGAAAAATATATATAAATATATATGTACGTACCTTCAGACAAGTGTGTCTATAAGCTATACATACAGTCACGCAAATGTATATAAGAGTTATTTCTCTGCCTCCTCAAAATATAAGCTTAATATAATCTCTACGTGCAGAAGAGCTTTAGTTTCGTCTCGTGGAATATTTGCATATGAATGGATTATAAATGGATTAGACCGAAAAAAGGACTCGTCCATTAATAGACGTACCGAGGTTGATATTGCAGTTTGGAGAGCAACTTATTTCCCACCCGTAAGTTTCTGTGTCAGATTTCACACCGTGACGTCATAGTCAAGTATTTTGACAACTTTGGGGAATGAAATTTAATTAGATCGAAACTATATTGGATCCCGACTGATGGATTATACTTATAATTGTCCAAAGAACTAATTTCGTCAAAGTTTCGTTGAATTTCCCTGAAAATTACGCTAGGGTACGCATGCCAACCACTTAAAACTTCAGTACAGGATGAACTACACATGTAATTTAAATTTAATAGTTAGGCTATTCGTCTCATGATCGTAACTTTGAGAGTTCAATTCTCAAAAAGACACTTTATTTCACATCGTTCCAGTCCACTTAACTGGCAAAAATTGAGTTATATCTGTAATTCAAAGCAACAGCGTTATCACATACTGCAATTTTATGCTGACTCTCCTTGAGAATTTCACAAAGGGTTTTTGTTTATGGAATGATCAGGCACTTATCTATTAATCTCAAGTGTAGCCTGTTCTCATATCTACGTATATATTTATATATGAATAGCTTTCCGAAGAGGAGCGAGAGGAATCTAAATCTAAGATGTAAAGTCTGTCTTAGGCCAGAAGACTCGTTACACCGGTTTCGTGACGCGAAGCGACTGAGAGTACAAGACTCTCCACGCCACTGGACAGGACGTCAGTCCATCACAGAGTTAAACCTTCAGTTATTGGTGGTATTCATTTACAGCTGAGTATACTGACGCAACATGAAATAAAGTGTTTTGCTCAAGAACACAACACGCAACCTAGCCCAGGATTCGATCCCACGACATTGATTGTAAGTCCAACACTAGGCCACGTGCCTCCAGTAACAGGAGGCAACCTCGGTTAAATAAGGTACTCAATACATTAGTAGAGAATGAACATATTTATTTCATATAGAAATTACTTCCACATTTCTAGAAATGTTTCATTCGTTTGAAATCAGCATTTTAAACAAACGAAACTTCCTGTAGAAGTTATATATGAAGGCGCATGGCTTAACGGTTAGTTCGATTCCCGGGCCGAGTGATGCGTTGTGTTCTTTAGACACTTTATTTCATGTTGCTCCAGGTTATTCAGCTATAGAAATGAATTACATCACTGATGCCAAGCTGTATCAGTCTTTGCCTTGAACAGCATTCATGGTGTGGAGAGGAGAGACTGGTATGTATGGGCGACTGATAGTCATTCACAAACAACCTTACCCGGACTTGTACCTCGGAGGGGAACTTTCTAGGTGCAAATCCCATGGTCGTTTGTAACCGAAGAGGAGGTTCTTTAACCTATAATAATAAATGTTGGCTCTACGAGTTTATATAAACACACACACACACACACACACACACACACACACACACACACACACACACACACACACACCTTGTCGAGCCCTCTTCGGATTTTGGTCATTGTTTTTATTGGATTGGCAGTAAGGGCGGTGGATTGGCAGTATCGGTAGAGGGTCGGACGCCATGCTTTGCAGCAAAGAGTTACGGCCCTTTATGGTCTGAGTTCAAATCCCGCAGCGGTTAACTTTGCTTTCATCCTTCCGGGGTCGATAAAATAAAGTACCAGTAATGTACTTGGTAATTGCTGGCCTTGTGCCAAAAGTAGAAACAATTATTACTATATATATATATATAATCTGTGCACGCGTGTATTTATGGCTTCCCGTATACAGATTAAACCAATAAAAAAAAAGTGCTATTAGGCGGCAGGAACTTGACGCAAGATCAAATCTGAACCTATTCATGATAAATATTTAGAATTCAGCATATATTCTAAAGAAACACATTTGTAAATACTTCACTATTCACCATTCCTTACATATTTTTCTGTCTGATATTAATGGCTGACGGCAGAATATCGATGGTAAATCTTTTGATAAAGTTTTCTCTATTCAAAGATATTAGTATTCTTATTGATGTTGTCCATATTTCGGAAATTAAAGAATTTCTTCCAACAAATGTTGCTTTTTTTTAAGTGTAGCAGTTGCATAAGTGGAGGTTTTATATCTTATATATACGAAATTAGTATGTGTAAGCCGGCGGGTGATGTGGCGCCCTATGTTCAAATCTCACCGAGATCCTTCTATGCCTTTTATCCTTTCAGGGTCAATAAAGAAAGTGGGGTTCGTGTGGGTGTCTGCTCACGACTGCATGAACACTTAAAAACCTCAGCGAATGCATGGTACGTACAATTAAATCATACACGATTGGGTGGAATAGCTGTAGGGGTTAGTGTGTGCATGTATGTGGTTTTTATACATAAACTGTATGTACTGATGAGAGGCCAAAATCATATATATATATCGACAGTCGATTGACTATCGTCAAATCGGACCGAGGAAACAATGTTTCCATTGGTCTTTCCAATTGCTAATACTATCTATCGGTCGCAACTCCAGGCAGAAGAGGCAAGGTGAAATAAAGTGTCTTGCTCAAGGATATACCGCATCGACCTATCCGGGAATTGAATCCACAACCTCACCACTGTCATTCCAATTCTCTAACCAATCAGTTATATAAAAAAAAAGTGTGTGTGTATATATATATATATATGTATGTATGTATATATATATGTATGTATGTATATATATATATATATGTATATATATATGTATGTATATATATATATATATATGTATGTATGTATATGTATGTATATATATATATATATATGTATATGTATGTATATGTATATATATATATATATATATGTTTGTATATGTATATATATATACATATATATACATACACACGTATGTGGTTGATGGCTGAGAGAAAAGAGTACTCGATATCGAAGTAGAGTTTTAATATTTATTTTAAGGTAAAATAGTGAGTCTTGTTACTCTGGAGTTTCAGAGGTCATGATTGTACAAAAATAAAAAATTTCCGAATATATATCTTGGTCTTGTCCTTTACACTGACAACATGCCCAATGATTCATCTGTGGGTGAAGCATTATATATGCTGACTGTAAAAGGGTGTGTTCAAAACTATACCACTGGACAAAACTAATATTTTTATTTAAATGATTTGCATTGAACAAATGACAGTGAAATTTCTGCTATAATTCATACTTAAGTGAAAATATATTAATCCTATTTTATTGGTCAAATATTTTATATGTGCCAAAATATATTGTTCCTTTCATAAAATACCCGAGCATAGCCGGGTACTCAGACTCAAACTCAGAAGCTCCCGCGTCTTGCGACGCATGAGGCAATCATAGTGTTCCACCGCGTTCGGTCAGCAGCCAGTTTCACAGCGTCCCGCCATTGTCTGTTTGTCGCTCACAGGTCCCTCTCAACTGTCTGGCGCCAGTTCATTTTGGGTCGCCCTCTCCGTCTGCTTCCCTGTGGGTTCCATTTAAGTACTTGGTTCGCCAGTCTCTCCGAGGGAAGTCTCAAAGCCTGCCCAAACCAGCCCAGGCGTCGCTTGCAGATGGCAGAAGAGACTAGCTGCTGGTTGGTGCGGTTCCTGACTTCCTGACTTCCGGGTAGCTCTGCTAATATCTGTATAAATTGTATTTACACTACACCGTTTTTATTTAATTTTCTTATTCAAATTTGTTTTAATTCTATAACATTACATATGGTCATGAATGTTGGGTAATGACCGAAAGAATATGATCACGAATTCAAGCAGCCGAAATGCGGTTCCTCCGAATGGTCTTTGGAGTAACGTTATTCGATAGAATGTGTAGCTCAGAGATTAGGCATGTGGTTAGAATGTCTCAAGAAAGAATCGCTGGACAGATTTTACGAGCAAAACCAAACGGCAGGAGACCCAGGGTAGACCTCGAGCAAGATGGTTGTATAACATCCATGAGCTTGGCTGGTCTCGCTTGGGGATCCAACCAAATCAATTGGAGACGGTTACTTATAACAGGACCCACTGGAAGGAATGTTTAGGACTTTGCCCTCATGGCACTCTCAGGAATAAGTGGGCAAAGATAAAGAAGTGCTTAGTCCTATATATTTCTAGTATAATACTTCTCATATAAAAGGCAACCAATTTAAGTAGGCCTTTTACAACAGAAATGTTATGTTCATGTCAGTATTTGTTATCGCCATTCATATACAGACATGTTGGATCATAAGTAACAGAAACTTTTTTCTAAATAATTTTTTTTCAAATTGTGTTTATTTAAGAAACAAATCGTTTCTTTGACGATGAAACATTCTTTGTTTGGCATGAAGCCGGAGTCACGTTGTGGCATTATTTTAATTTTGTAAGGACGGTGAATTGGCAGTATCTGTAGAGGGTTGGGCGCCATGCGTTCTAGCATAGTTACGTCCCTTTACGATCTGAGTTCAAATCTTGTCGAGGTTAACTTTGCCTTTCATCCTTACGGGGTCGATAAAATAAAGTACCAGTAATGTTGGTGATCGAAAGGTATTATATATACCTCGAAGGAAGGTTGGCTGGTAAGAGAAGCAAAGGCCGGCAGCCAAAACGATGGCTTGATAATGTCAACTTATGGACTGGACTTGATCTTTGCTCTTTAAACTCTGCTGTTGGTGATCGAAAGGTATTATATATACCTGGAAAGAAGGGTGGCTGGTAAGAGAAGCAAAGGCCGGCAGTAAAAGGCATTGTGCCAAAAGTAGAAAGAATTATTTTCATTTTGTAACAGCACTTCATCTTCACTCAATTCCTTGATCTCCAAACGGGTTGCTATAGGAAACTGGAATAGACAATGCAATAATATTATAGAATCGTTGTACTATATTACCGTGTAATGATTGAAGATGGGTAGGTTCTTCTCCGACATAGCACCCCACCACTTACTCATGATAATGTAAAACAATAAATAATATAATCCCAACTAATTTATTCCAAAGTAAGGTTAGGCTGGATAATGTCTAATACATTTGATCTTTCTATAAGCATTACAGTTTATAGTAGTTTAGTACATAACCGATTTCTGATAGATACAAATAACTATATAACTGTTGATGTTCTCTCTTTCACACACTCTACCCAGTTCTCACTATTATAAGCAAATGGGGGTCCACACACTGGCCGTGCCACGGCCCCGGACATGGTGAGGGAGATGCGTTGGAAGACCCATTCCAGCTCCCGAGGCTCACACCTGAGGGTAGCCAACTCCGTGCTGATGGTGGTGAGCAGGGAGGTGCTCCTAGGGCCAAGGACACCAGAGGTCACCACTGCTATGGGATGCCGATGGTGGTGAGTAGGGAGGTGATCTTAGGGCCAAGGACACCGGAAGTCTCCACTGCTACGGGCTCGACCACAAACCTGTCGGAGACAGATAAGGTTTAGAATTATGGTTAAATGTAATTCATATGTTCTATTTTCATGGCTGTCAATCTGAAATCAACTTATTAAAAGAATCTTATTAAGTCTAACCCTAATTTGGAATAAATTAGTTCGACGCATAGAGTTACGGCCCCTGCTATTCTGAGTTCAAATCCCGCCGAGGTTAGCTTTGCCTGTCATCCTTACGGGGTCGATAAAATAAAGTACCAGTAATGCACTGGGTAATTGCTGGCCTTGTAACAAAAGTAGAAACAATTATATTATTGTCTTAGATTGGCTGTATCGGTAGAGCGTAAGGTTACGTGACATAGAGTTACGTCCCTTTACTTTCTGATTTCAAATCCCGCCGAGATTAATTTTGCCTTTCATCGTTACGGAGTCGCTACAATAAAGTACCAGTAGCACTGGAGTTGATTTAATCAGTTTTCTCTCCCCATAACTGTTGGCCTTTTGGCAGTATCGGTAGAGGGTCGAACGCCATGCTTTGCACAGAGTTACGGCCATTTACGGTCTGATTTCAAATCCCACCGAGGTTAACTTTGCTTTTCATCCTTACGGGGTCGATAAATAAAGTACCAGTAATACACTCGGATAATTGCTGGCCTTGTGCCAAAAGTAGAAACAATTATTATGTTTGTCTTAAATTAAGAAACCCTTATATTATTATCTTACTTATATTCATTTATTTTTCGCCAAAACAGAAAAGAGAGCAGAATTAGAAAGAATTATAAACGCCAAGGAAGGGGGGAAGGAGAGAGGGTGACAGACTCTCCACCTAGAGCAGTGTTTCGGCTGCGTCCCGCAGACAAAATGTCAAAAGCATTTCCACAGACAATGACCAGCGACACCCGCTGCAACAGCCATCCCACCTCTCGGGGTTCCTTCTTCAGACGGGCAGCTATCAATCCGATTTTACGGAGGAGGTCAGAAGTCCGGAGTCCAAGGACACATGAGGTCTCAACGGTGACCGGTGCGAAGAGGAGGCGACCGGACGAGCTCCGGTGTTTGTCATCATTTATCATAGAAGAGGGTGCTACTCAAGAGGAACACTCAATAAGTAATTATACCTTTAACAAATGTATCTTTCAAACTATCCAATCTTTGAAATTGATAGAATTGACATCTGGGAATGTTCATCTTAGATAACTGATCTCCTCTGAAAAAACGGGTCGATGGCAACCCGTTTGAGAAAGGAGCCCTGCGAGTTGGGGTGGCTGCTGCAGTGTCTGTCCATTGTCCGCGGAAATGCCTTTGCCATTTTGTTCGCGGAATGCAGCCGAAACAAATCTGTGACGTAGGTGTAGAGTGTGTCATCCTCTCCCCCTTCCTCCTCTCTTTCTTCCTTTCTCTAGTAGTCCTTGCTCCCCCCCCCCCTTTCCTTTCATTTATGGCATTTATAGTTCTTTCCAATACTGCTCTCTTTTTCTGTAAGTTTAACCAAATAAGAAATACATAAAAAACAAATAATTCCGAAGACAGTGATGAACGCTTTATATTCGACAATTCTGTTTTACATTCCTTGTGTAATGTTCCTCAGCTCGTGATAAACGTAGAAAAGAAAAATCTGTTTTACTTACATTCGATGCAAAACACGGGACATACGAAGCTTGTTTATATTCTTTTTACTCGGCAGCCGTTACTAGCTTGCTTACAAATGCGCATGCGTTGTTTTTTTTTTTTTATTCTATGAAAATTACTTCCGGTATATTGTTTATAAAGCAGTGGTGGTGAGTACATATAGTAAGACTATACTGCACCTTTCTGTATAACGTATTAAGATCATTAGATTTAGTGGATATGTCGCAGTATTCAGAGAAGTAAACAATGAAGGATTTCGAGAAAATTGTATGATTGTTTCAAATAGTTCAAACAAACAAACAACACTATTATCTTTTGAATACCAACGTACTTCAGTATGCTACAAAAGTCTCACGTAGTCACCAGTATTGCTAAGGCTCAGTTGATGGAAATTTTGATCAGACAAAGAATCCGATTTTAGTTTGTTCACCGTCTTGATAACTAATTGCAGTACATCATTGAGCCTACTATTGATATTTTTGCCATTAATGCTGCTTGTGAGCCACGCTGTGGACAGTTAAAACTGTGTGCGAAATTTCAAATTTTCGGAGAGATGAGAAACCTCTGTATCTACCTTCAATAACAGGCAATTGCATTTGATATGCGGGCAACTATATTGGTCAATCGGATGTTATGCTCCTAAAAATATAGCTTCGATAGTCCTAAAATAGACCTATCTTTTGAACCTAGCAGCATTTGATCATTGAACATTTCTTTACAAGGTTGAGGATTTTCGTGGAAAAACTGACCACACCATCATCAAGTATTGGCTGACCACAAATGTTGATTCGTCCACTTGAATGGGAAATTCGGAACAATGGAGAGTAAATTCAAGTTCATGCTTAATGTAAGTCCCCATTTCATCTACTTGACCATTGTGTCATTACCAAGAAGAATAGTCCTGATTGTAGCGCCAGGTTTACCATGTATTATAGTTGAGAGAAATCTTCCATTGTAGATCGTAATGTTTCTCCTATGGTCTTTGCAGCATGAAATGAAATATCGTACGAGATAATCAGTCGGTCGTCTTGTGTAGTTCTTAATTTTCTTCTCCCACTTATTTCTGAGAGGGCCGTGGGGGCAGGTACTTCAAACACTCCTTCCAGCAGATCCTGTCAGAAACAACCCTCTCCAACTGATCTAACTGGATCACCAAGCGAGACCAGCCAAACTCATTGATGTTACCCACCCAACCATTTTCCTCGGGGTCTACCGCTGGATCTCCGTAAAATCTGTGCAGCGATTCTTTCCTGAGACATTCTAACCACATGTCCGTTATATCGGAGATGTGATCTCTCAATTCTGAGAAGTAGCAGTTTTACCTGGAGTAACACTATGATCTGCGAGCTACGCACGCTATTGAGTAACGTTACTCCAAAGACCCTTCGGAGGAACCTCATTTCGGTCGCATATATTCACGATCGTATACTTTCAGTCATTACCCAAAATTCATGACCATAGGTAAGAGTTAGCACGAATATCGAACTGAAGATAGGAAGTGTGGCTTTTACACCACCTTCCTTCTTCTGATTAGCGAATGCTGAAGCTGGCGCATTACTGCACCAGCTCCAGTAATTCTTCCTCCAGCCTGCTATCACTCCTGAACACGACCCCGAGATCTTCTCCATCTGCTTCAATGGAATTCCACTCACATGTAGAGTGCATTATGCATGCTTCCTTGAGAAGATGAGTGTTTCAGTCTTCGCAACACTGATTTTCACTCCTACCAAGTGCATGTCAGAGATCACCTTCTGGCGAGTTATGTAGTACCATGATAGATAACATCCATGAGCTCAGCTCGTCGCGCAAGTTCCAGGCGACTGATCCTACACGCACCAGTCTCGATACCACTTCCAAACTGGCTGCACATATCAATCCTGTTCATGAAGATTATTAACAGGAGAGGTGACAATACAGGAGAGGTGTCAATACCCTTTCTGGAGTCCTACACAAATACTCCGGCATTGGTATAAAGACTTCAGAGTAGGAAGAAGTTGTCCATCAAACCTATACTCCCACAGAACCTCCCACAACAGATCCAGTGGCACGCGGTCTTATGCCTTTTTGAGGTCTATAGAACAAAAAAGGGACATATTAGCAATACTCCCACGATTTTCTAAACTCCCACAGTAGGAATATATGGTCGGCTGTGCTGTGTCCGAAACAAAAACCACACTGTTCATCAGCTAGCTTGGACTCGACAATTTCCCTACATCTTTTTGCCAGACACTTATCATAGACTTTACCGGGGAGGCTTAACAAGGAGATCTCTCTGTAATTGGAACAATCTCTGTTGTCTCCCGTTTTAAAAGTTGGGATTATCACTCCTAATTGCCATTGCTTAAGTGCCTTTCCAGAGATCCGAGCCACCCGGCATACACGAGTCAACCACAGGATACCTTCTCTATTTAAGGCTTTTAACTTCTCGGGCCGGATTTCATCTTCCCCAGCAGCCTTGCCCAATTTGAACTATTTAACTGCTCTTGTGACCTCAGCCTCTGAGAGATTAATCAACTCTCCAGGTGCACCTCGTATACATCAGAAGATGCTGTTGTGATCGGGTTTAGGAGATCAGCAAAGTATTCTTTCCACCTCGCGAGGATACACCTCTATGAAGAGAAGAGAACCACAGATGCGTTCCTGATAGGAGGAGTAGGGGAGGTCTTTTTATTACGGAGTCGGTGGATGGTCTGCCAGAACACTTTATATGCTGATCTGAAGTCGGATTCCAGCTTAACCATCAAAGTCCTCCCATATCTTAACTGTGGATGCCTTTACTGTCTCTGTTGTGACTTTTCGTGTCTGCTTGTACCGCAAGTGCAAGAAGGAGGACTTATAACCAAGCCGAGCTTTGAAAACCTCCTCCTTTGCTCGGATGACATCTTTGAACACTTAATTTAACCAAAGTGTCTTCCAGACATCTGGCGCCACACCAAGCCTCTTTCGCCCGTAGCTTTTAACAGCTGACGCAGAAACTGCCAAGCTGAAGAGTCTCCACTCTGTATCAACGTCCTCAGTTTGCTCAGGGAGTTCTCTGAATTTGGATTCAATAGTATCAGCAAACTTGTTCCTGACTTTCTTATCTGCCAGCGCTTCTCACTTTATCCTATAGGCCGAGCTGGACCTGCACGTTTTGTGGGCTCTCTTGTCTTTAGGTACTCTCAGGTTTCAGATAACTAGATGCTGATCAGTTGGCAGCTCAGCCTCTCTCTTAGCACTAACATCCAGAACAGAATCGAAGACATCAAGGACAATAACACAATCAATTATTGATCTCTAGTGGAGTTTCCATCTTCCATCCAAATCTACAGTACCAGGGCCACGGAACTTTGTTGAGAAAACCTCAACTATATCTGACTTGTATCATTTATCCTTCTTCACAAGTTCCTGCTCTTTGCCTGTGAGGGTTGTAACGTTCCAGTTACCAATTGTCGAGTTTGCTCCCTTCCGGACCCTCTCTGAGTTCTCGGAACACGTATCCTATGTGCTTCCATCCCACACCTCCCAGGACAACTTGCAGGCACATCACCAGTTTTTGCAGTATTAGGTGAAGACTGCAATATAGTTTCCAAACAGGCCTCTCTAAGGCTTGAATGTGTTGTTCCTTGTTATTTTGCATGAAGGATGATGCAGTATGACTGCCTTTGTTGTTCCTAGTCCTATTGCAGTGTTTTGGTGGTTTCATTCGCACCAAACACCAATTTGGTACTTTTCTCAGACCCGCGATGACTATGCCTTTTTTTACAGGCAGCCTTTACTCACCTTGTCATAGATACATCACTGGGTTGTGACAGTTTTCTTGGGAGCTAACATATCACCCATTGCTCCATCTCCCCCAGTAGTTAACCGCAGATGGTCTGGGCTTGCTTATTCGTCCGACAGGGGGCCACTTTTATCGTAACTAACCGCCATATCTGGTGGCTGTATCGCTTTCCGCTTCCTCCGACCCTTTCTCTGACAGCACTGCCGAGAATTTTGTGTTGTTGCCTTCTGAAATACAGAAATCAATGTCTTTCACTTTTTGAATGAAGCCTTAAGTTACAGGATATAGATTATAAAGAATGGTCAGTGAAACAGTAGAGTGAAGGTTTCATGGTCTCCCTGGTTCCACAGAAGTGACTGTTCTAAGGACAAACTATAAACTCAGACGATAAATAACCGGTACTGTATTCACAAATGTTCTTCACTGGAGGTAATAAGATGTTTAAGAGAATAATACAATAATAACTAGAAAATAGTCTCGGGTTTTGAATAATCCCCACCCACCCGGGGCTTATTAAATTTTTAGACCCCCCCCCCCCTCGCTTATTAAATTTTGTTAATCTATATCCTGCTAAATTTTATTTTAAGTGGAAGCATTCCTGGGATAATTAATTTTCTTTAGACATTAAAAAATATATTATACATGACAAAAGTACGTTACTAGAAATTCCATTTCTCTATATATAAAATTCTTTGTCTCTCTGTCTGTTCCTATGCATTCTCAAACGCCTCGACCAAATCGAATTAAATTTTACAAGGTATTAGACTCCGGGAATGTCAACATGTAATATTTTTTTTTTCATTTGGATTAAAACAATATAACATTTTATCTAAAACAATTGTTTCTACTTTTGGCAGAAGGCCAGCAATTACCCAGTACATTACTGGTACTTTATTTTATCGACCCCGTAAGGATGAAAAGCAAAGTTAACCTCGGCGGGATTTGAACTCAGATCGTAAAGGGACGTAACTATGCTGGAAAGCATGGCGTCAACCTTCTACATTTTATCTAAAATAATATTCCTATAGTCAACTATAGTGTGAGTGTATGTGTGCTAATTTTTGTTTTCACGTTAGACTCCAGAGAATTAATCACACACACACACATCTACACGTGCATATAGCCTTAGTAATTTGCATACACATTATCTTCACACACAGACAGTTAAACACACACACATTATACATATACAGATACATATGTGTAACAGACAAGTAATAGGTGTGCGTGAATGTATGTCTGTGTGCGTCTGCCTTAGTATATGAATGTGAGTGTATGTGAGAGTGAATGTGTGTGAGTGTTTGTGAGAGTGTATGTGTATGTGATTGTATGTATGTGTGTGTGTGTGTGTGTGATAATTTTTATTTTGTATATGAATGGGCATGTGTCTGTGAGTGTGTGTGTTCGCGCGTTCGTTAGGTACGTTATTAAATATACACATATATATATATACATATGTAGCGATTGACGAAAAATGAGGTGAAAAGCTATGCGTGTGTCTGCGTGAATGTATTCTGTGTGTTGTGTCTTAGTATATGTATGTGAGAGTATATGTGTGTGAGTGTATGTGTGTGAGTGTGTAGCAACAATTTATTCATTTGGACACCAACAAAAATTACACAATGAATATTGTTTACCCTAAGGTGCTTCAAGATTGACATATTTTCATTTCTAAATTCTATTATCATTACAATTTTGATAATTTGTTTATAAAATATAGATATTTTGAAATAATTATGAGAAAAATAATCATATCTTCATATTTATTGTTTACTAAGCTGAATAAGAACAGGAGTAACCCAGGCAGCGCTGGGTGATTCAGATAGTATGTTATAAAATACATAGGATGAGTTGTAGTCTAAACGACTAATTCCGTTGTTTTTTTTAATCAACGGAGACAACCTAGAAAGATTACCGATTTTCTATAACCCCCCCCCCCCCCCCACACACACACACACTTACTCCACTCCACCCTACATATCCCCTATTATTTTCTATACCACCCCACTTACTCCACTCCACCCTACATATCCCCTATTATTTTCTATACCACCCCACTTACTCCACTCCACCCTACATATCCCCCATTATTTTCTATACCACCCCACTTACTCCACTCCACCCTACATATCCCCCATTATTTTCTATACCACCCCACTTACTCCACTCCACCCTACATATCCCCTATTATTTTCTATACCACCCCACTTACTCCACTCCACCCTACATATCCCCTATTATTTTCTATACCACCCCACTTACTCTACTCCACCCTACATATCCCCCATTATTTTCTATACCACCCCACTTACTCCACTCCACCCTACATATCCCCTATTATTTTCTATACCACCCCACTTACTCCACTCCACCCTACATATCCCCCATTATTTTCTATACCACCCCACTTACTCCACTCCACCCTACATATCCCCTATTATTTTCTATACCACCCCACTTACTCCACTCCACCCTACATATCCCCCATTATTTTCTATACCACCCCACTTACTCCACTCCACCCTACATATCCCCTATTATTTTCTATACCACCCCACTTACTCCACTCCACCCTACATATCCCCTATTATTTTCTATACCACCCCACTTACTCTACTCCACCCTACATATCCCCCATTATTTTCTATACCACCCCACTTACTCCACTCCACCCTACATATCCCCTATTATTTTCTATACCACCCCACTTACTCCACTCCACCCTACATATCCCCTATTATTTTCTATACCACCCCACTTACTCTACTCCACCCTACATATCCCCCATTATTTTCTATACCACCCCACTTACTCCACTCCACCCTACATATCCCCCATTATTTTCTATACCACCCCACTTACTCCACTCCACCCTACATATCCATTTGGGACCCGAGAGCAACTGGGAAAATAGATTACAAACTCTTATGCTGTGTTGTAATTAATAATTATAAACACATTTAACGTCCAAATGATATCACTGATAGATGTGTGTATATATTACCAGGTAAACTAGCCACAGACAGTATATTACATAGGTATATATATATGTATGACATCTGCACACGCATGTAGTATTACGGCTACACACGTGGACAAACATTTATACATTTCGTTAAGCACAGGCATGTGTGATGTCCACAATACTGCTTTTTAAATTGATAATAAAAAATGTTGCTGTTGACTCACTTTTATTGCCTGTATTCAAAACCAATAGCCACCCACCATAGGTATAGACCCCCTACAGTCACGAATGGCCATAGGATTTGCACCTAGAAAGTTCTTCTTCTGAGGTACAAGTCTGGGCAAGGTTGTTTGTGGAAGACCAGCAGTCCCCCATGTATATCAGTCTCTCCTCTCCACGCCACCGATGTTGTCCAAGGGAAAGACAATGACCGATACAACTTGGCACCAGTGACGTCGCAACTCATTCCTACAGCTGAGTGAACGGGAACAACGTGAAATAAAGTGTCTTGCTTAAGGACACAACGCATCATCCGATTCGAGAATCGAACTCACAACTTTCTGTTTACAAGCCCAATGCTTTAACCACAAATCCAGGTGCCTTCACCCACCATAACTAACACAATTTCCTACTTAATTGCTCATCACCAACTCAGTTGTAGTGTTAGATAATATCGCCAAGGTTGGGGCAATTCTAATGCCATTGTCTTTTACCAAGGCTATAAGTAATCCTTATTGTGCACTTTCAATCAAAGAAAAAAAAACTTGTGCCCCAAGAAAAACATAAGTTTCTATTTGAAATTTAAGTCATCGCTATTTGATGGCATCTCATACTTGTGGAAGACTTTTTTTTTATCTACATATGTAAAACGGTCGTTCCGTCTCCCCAGTTAATTTCGTTCGCTTAAAATCAAACCATAAATAAATCTTATATACCGTATATACTTGGATACTATAAACGGAAGACCAAATTCTTATTATTATTTGGTTGGCTAAGGACCATTGATTGGCAGTATTAGTGTCGGACAACATGCTCTCACGCATAAAGTTATGGCCCTTGCCATTCTGAGTTCAAATCCCGCCGAGGATAACTTTGCCTTTCATCCTTACGGGGTCGATAAAATAAAGTACCAGTAATGGCCTGGTGCCAAAAGTAGAAACCATTATTAGGGTGGTAGATTGGCAGAGTCGGTAGAGCAGTTGACAACATGAGACTGTGGGGACCCTGACCAGACAGTACTGCATGTTGTTCGGGATTGCCGTTTCAGGCGTTTTCCCGGCAGCCTAGAGGTAATCCATAATGCTGTTAATGACACCTTCGTCTGGCTCACCTGTTTTAACCTGACTCTAACTATTGTACATATTCCATATGACAAGGAGCAGCAGCTTCACACAGTGTGTGACATGGCTAGCCCTCTAGACTTAGGTGAATTGGATTGAAGGGAGGTGAAATAAAGTGTCTTGCTAAAGGAAAACTTACACACACACACACACACACACACACACACACACACACACACACACACACACACACACACACACACGCCAGCCAGCCAGCCATCAAATTGATCCCACAATCGGAACTGATGTTCAGATAAAAAGACAAGATGGTTGCTATCTAATCTGGGTCTCTGTATATTGGTTAGGACTTCAGTTGAGGTGGAGTGGAATATAAGGTTCTGTTAATGATGGATAAGTGACTAACGAAGACGAGGAGACTACAACATAGTCTAGATCTGAATAACTGATACATTCTTACAACCACCAACAGAACTACTACCACTACCACTACCACCAACAGAACCACTACCACTACCACCAACAGAACTACTACCACTACCACTACCACCAACAGAACTACTACCACTACCACTACCACCAGCAGAACTACTACCACTACCACCAACAGAACTACTACCACTACCACTAACAGAACTACTACCACTACCACTACCACCAACAGAACTACTACCACTACCACTAACAGAACTACTACCTCTACCACTAACAGAACTACTACCTCTACCACTACCACTAACAGAACTACTACCACTACCACTACCACCAACAGAACTACTACCACTACCACTACCACTAACAGAACTACTACCACTACCACTACCACTAACAGAACTACTACCACTACCACTACCACTACCACTAACAGAACTACTACCACTACCACTACCACCAACAGAACTACTACCACTAACAGAACTACTACCACTACCACTACCACTAACAGAACTACTACCACTACCACTACCACTAACAGAACTACTACCACTACCACTACCACTACCACAACTACTACCACTACCACTACCACCAACAGAACTACTGTCACTACCACCAACAGAATTACTACCACTACCACTACCACTAACAGAACTACTACCACTACCACTACCAGAACTACTACCACTACCACTAACAGAACTACTACCACTACCACTAACAGAACTACTACCACTACCACTACCACCAACAGAACTACTATCACTACCACCAACAGAATTACTACCACTACCACTACCACTAACAGAACTACTACCACTACCACTAACAGAACTACTACCACTACCACTAACAGAACTACTACCACTACCACTACCAACAGCACTACCACGAACAGAAGTACTAATACTACCACTACCAACAGCACTACCACCAACAGAAGTACTACCACTACCACTAACAGAAGTACTACCACTACCACTACCAACAGCACTACCACCAACAGAAGTACTACCACTACCAACAGCACTACCACTAACAGAAGTACTACCACTACCAACACCACCAACGCCTGCTCAACTGACACACTTATTAAACACTACCACCAGTACTACCGACACCCCACCACCAACTCCACCACCACTAACTTCACCAACAACAACACAACCACCAACTCCACCACCAACAACAATACAACCACCAACTCCACCACCACAAACAACAACACAACCACCAATTCCACCACTACCGCCACCACCACCACCACCACCACCAATTCCACCATAATCCTTAACACAACCATCACCACCCCTACCAACTCCACCACCGCCATCACCACCATCACCACCAATTCCCCAACATAACTATCATCACCACCACCATCACCACCAACTCCACCTCCATCATCACCACCACAAACTCCAACCACCACCACCAACTCCACCACCATAAACTCCAACCACCACCACCAACTCCAACACCATCATCACCACCACAAACTCCCAACTCCAACACCACCACCACCAACAACAACAGCAACAGCAACAACACACACACACACAGCAAACACAACAGAGAGACGCAACAATAGAATATGTTTGTCAATTTTCATGGAAAAGTCCGACTATAGAAACAACCAATCTCTGAATATAACTCCTAACCTGGGAGTGAGTGACATTTGGATTGGCAGTATCAGTAGAGCGCCGGACAACATGCTTTTCAGCATAGAGTTACGGCCCTTTACGTTCTGAGTTCAAATCCCGCCGAGGTCAGTTTTGCCTTTCATCGTTACAAGGTCGATAAATAAAGTACCAGTAAAGTACTGGGTCGATTTAATCGACTTCCCCCTCCCTTTCAAATTGCTGGCCTTGTGCCAAAAGTAGAAACATTATTTTTGGAGTGGATTGACAGTATCGGTAGAGGGTCGGACGCCATGCTTTGAAGCACAGAGTTACCTCCTTTTATGATCTGAGTTCAAATCCCGCCGAGGTTAACTTTGCTTTCATCCTTACGGGGTCGATAAAATAAAGTACCAGTAATACACTGTGATAATTGCAGGCTTTGTGCCAAAAGTAGAAACAATTATTTTTGGAATAAACAGTATTGAATTGGCAGTATCAGTAGAGGGTCGGACGCCATGCTTTCTAGCATAGTTACGTCCCATTACGATCTGAGTTCAAATCCCGTTGAGGTTAACTTTGCCTTTCATCCTTACAGAGCCGATAAAATAAAGTACCAGTAATGTACTGGGTACTTGCTGGCTTTATGCCAAAAGTAGAAACAATTATTTTTAGAATAAACTCCGTACAAACCAGTCAGAGAGGCTCTATGTGGTCTCTCCAACTGCTAGATATAACTACCAAATGTCGCTCCAATCACTTTATTGTTTTAAAGAAGGATGAACTCGTTATATAATTTTGTAATAGATATTTATGTATAAAAACAAGATGTGTGATGTAATGTTTACTGGACCAAGGCTTACCAGGGGCTAAACAATGGCAATAACAACAACTACGATGATTAAAATACAAGCAAAATAGAACAATGACAATGAACATTATATTCTAAAGTTACTTTTTTGAAAATCACTAACAATATTATTCCACTTGGTTAAATTTCCCCTGTACACCAATTCAGCCACTTTCACTTTATGTCTCCACTTCTCAATAAGTTCTTTCCATTCTTTGTTGTCTTTTGCTACAACAACATATTCCAAAATAGATGGTACTTTGTACATTCCTAAACGCTCCGACAGTTTTCTGTGTTTATCCTTTTCGTATTTTTCCCCGGCCTCATTCTCGACATGTTTGTTTGTCAGGTAAGTCAAGTTGCGTTTCACTCGCACAATTTTTTTACGAAATTCTACACCTTCTTTCATGTTTTGTTCAAATTCTAATTTTTTTTCGTAAGCGTATCTCTCTATGGGTACCAGAGCTCTTTTCAGACGAGAATATTCATACTCAATATTTTCCATTTCCTCTATAAGAGCTTTTGTTTCCAACCGTTTGCTGTAGAATTCAACGGGATCAACGCTATCTCGATATGACTTCAGGGTAATAAGTTTCTTAATTACAATTATTAGTTTGTTATTCCGCAGCTTTGTCAAACGAATTAAACTGTCAGTTTTGGAATACTTCATGGTAACATATTTTTGCCATAATTGCAGAAAGGGAATACTGTGTCCCGCTTTAATAAAATCATTAAATTTACATTCCAATTCTCCTTGTTCTACCGAAATATCTAACAAATTTTCATTGTAATTTTCAAGCAAAGCCACATTGTAGGCAATTATACGCTGCAAGGATTTTTTTGTCAACTTTAATTCGTATTTTAATACTACGATGTAGTATTTTGCGATTAGAATTTTCTGCTTAAATGTTAAACGGCCACCTTTCCTAAGCAAATGGTACATGCCTGGAGTAAATGTCATCGATACGCTCAGCTGAGATTTTGCGTTTGTCTGTGAACTGAAAGCAGAACTTGATTCTTCACTAACACCAAAGTCATAAAGATCCGCCTTATCGTCGAGATATCGGATGAACATGGACATTTCCACGGACAGAAATAGCTTTCGTTTCTCTGCTTTGTCCAGTTTTTCAAGCAGTTCCTCTAGTGTCATTTCAGTAGTATCATATGACCGTGGCGACGAGGAAATCATATTTTTAAAGACTGTTTCTAATTCCTGCTTAGTTTTACATTATTGGCCGAGATTGGTAACCTTAAGTTTGAATTTTATTACCTTCGTCTCTCTTTTATTTCAGCGGCCGTGTTTTGTGAAGATATTTACAAAATACATAATGTCGTCACAAATAAACACGAGAGATATTTTCTCCGATCTCTCTCTTTTTCACTCTCTTTCTCCCCCTCTTTCTCCCTCCCTCTCTCTCTCTCTCTCTTTCTCTCTCTTTCTTTCTCTCTCTCTCTCTCTCTCTTCCACTCTCTTTCTCTCTCTCTCTCTCTTCCACTCTCTTTCTCTCTCCCTCTCTCTTTTTCTTTCTCTCTCTATCCTTCTCATATTGCTTTACTCCCCTTTTTCATGCAGGCATGGGTTGGACGAGTTTTCACGGCCTGTGATAAGACAGGATAGATGAACACGCCATACTCATACGTTCTAATTTGGGATTTCTACGGTTAGATGCTCTTCATCCTTCCACCCACTTTACAAAGTGTTCCGTGTGAGTTTTGTCATGGCACCAACACCACTACTTTACAGAGTGTACTGGGTGTATTTTATCATGGCACCAACACCACCTTTTTACAGAGTGTTCCGTGTGAGTTTTACCATGGCACCAACACCACTACTTTACAAAGTGTACTGGGTGTATTTTATCATGGCACCAACACCATTACTTTACAGAGTGTACTGGGTGTATTTTATCATGGCACCAACATCACCTTTTTACAGAGTGTTCCGTGTGAGTTTTACCATGGCACCAACACCACTACTTTACAAAGTGTACTGGGTGTATTTTATCATGGCACCAACACCACTACTTTACAGAGTGTACTGGGTGTATTTTATCATGGCACCAACACTACTACTTTACAGAGTGTTCCGTGTGAGTTTTACCATGGCACCAACACCACTACTTTACAGAGTGTACTGGGTGTATTTTATCATGGCACCAACACCACTACTTTACAGGGTGTACTGGGTGTATTTTATCATGGCACCAACACCACCTTTTTACAGAGTGTTCCGTGTGAGTTTTACCATGGCACCAACACCACTACTTTACAGAGTGTACTGGGTGTATTTTATCATGGCACCAACACCACCACTTTACAGTGTGGGCAGTGTAAGTTTCGTCATGGCACAAGCACCACTTCTTTACAGAGTGTACTGGGTGTATTTTATCATGGCACCAACACCACTACTTTACAGATTGTTCCGTGTCAGTTTTATCATGGCACCAAAAATACAACATTACAGAGTGTTCTGTGTGGGTTTTATCATGGCTCCAACACTACCACTTTACAGAGTGTACTGGGTGTATTTTATCATGGCACCAACACTACCACTTTACAGATTGTTCCGTGTCAGTTTTATCATGGCACCAAAAATACAACATTACGGAGTGTTCCGTGTGAGTTTTATCATGGCTCCAACACTACCACTTTACAGAGTGTACTGGGTGTATTTTATCATGGCACCAACACTACCACTTTACAGATTGTTCCGTGTCAGTTTTATCATGGCACCAAAAATACAACATTACAGAGTGTTCTGTGTGGGTTTTATCATGGCTCCAACACTACCACTTTACAGAGTGTACTGGGTGTATTTTATCATGGTACCAACACCACCACTTACGTGTATTGGGTTCAATTTGCCGTGACACCAATACGACCAGCCACAGTATACATTGGGTGTATTATAACAGCAACACTAGCTCGATGCTGTGTTTAGCTGGCCCAACATTAGATTGACTGTTGTGTCAGTAATAGGAGTAGGGTTCGGGACTCATTTTCAATGACGTTGCAATTCATTTCTACAGCTGAGTTAGCTGGAGCGAGTGAAATAAAGTGTCTTGCTCAAGGACACCATACATCCTCCAATCCGGCAAACAAACTCACACCTCACTGTTACAAGCTCAACGGTCTAGCAACTAAGCCATGCGCGATGCACTTCCTACTATATCAAACGTAAAACTAATAATATATTTTTTCATTGTACTGTGTTGTTTGCTTTGTTATTTTTGTTTGGTTTTTGCATGTATATATATATATATAAATATACATACATACACACACACACACACACACATATATACACACGTATATATATATACAAACGTATATATATATACACACACATATATATATACACACACACAAATATTGTACGTATGGGTTATATTCGAACATTAATAATAATGTTCGATTCGTTTGTAAACAAAGGCTCAATTTCAAGCTGTGCCGTACCTGTGACCGATCGTCACCTGTTCAACACTGGCTTTGAGGAACAATCAATATGTTTCTGGGTCATTACCCTTCATCAGGACTGTACACCTCTGCCAGTCTGTTGAACGGTTGAAAATATATAGTATTTTCTTCAATAAAAATCTTATTTTATATATATATATGTGTGTGTGTGTGTGTGTGGTCACCCCTGGGAATCCTAAAAACTATTCAAACCCAACATTAGAGCAGGTTAACCACCCCACTCACACCCTCGCTAACTAGAGAGGGCGTGCAGTATCTTTGCACTGGAGTGGAGGGGGAATCCTGAAAAGATAAAATGCTGGTATACATAGCCGGGCGCCAGCCAGAGGGGCTAGCTAGTATATATATATATATATATATATATATATATATATATATATATATATATATATATATATATATGTGTGTGTGTATAGATATGTATATATATTTATTAATTTTAGTTTCAGAAGATCCCGTTAAGGGTGAAAGCAGCGATTCTTTGCTTAAACTTTAATCTTATATTTTAATGAATATTTGCTCTACGGTTCTTATATATTTGATATATATTTATCCTTATCGAGCCCTCTTTGGATTTTAGTCTTCAAATTTATTATTTCTATATATGTATATATATATATATACTAGCTGTATATACTATATATATATGTATATATGTATATATATGTATATATATGTATGTATATGTATATATGCATATATATGTATGTATCTGTATATATATATATATATGTATATATATGTATATATGAATATATATGTGTATATATATGTGTATGTATGTATATATATATGCATGTATGTATGTATATATATATATATATATATATATATATATATGTACGTCAATACTCATCTTTTTCCATTTCTCCGAGGGTTCTTAACCCCACTATCAGGCTAAATAATTTCTTTAATTTCTTTAGTCAAAATACGGCTATAACTTACATTTCTAATAATATATGTCTATGTATGTATGTATGTATATGTATGTATATATATATATGTGTCTATGTATGTATGTATATGTATGTATATATATATATATATATATATGTCTATGTATGTATGTATGTATGTATGTATGTATATGTATGTATGTATATATATATATATATTTATTTATTTATTTAGTTATGTAATAAACAATATAAGATAATTATTTCATTTACCAGTGGTTTCTTGAAATCAGTTCAAGAAACCACTGGTAAATGAAATAATTATCTTATATTGTTTATTACATAACTAATAAGCTCTGTAGCCTACATAGAGAACTCTTTTCTCCTGTACCTTTCCGACGGAATTACTTCATTTACACACACACATATATATATATATACATACATGTACACATATATATATGTACGTATGGGTTTACGTATGGGTTATTATAATGTTCGGTTTGTTTGTAAACAAATAGCCCAAATTACGCCGTACAGTGCTCGGCAACCATCGTCGCCCTTTTGTTCAACACTGACACAGGAACGACGTACTAGTTTCAAGTTTATTAGCTATCTTCAGCATCGTATACCTTTCTGTCAGATGATTGAACATGTGAAAGTATATACTTTCCTTATGCATATTAACGGCTGAGTAGCCTAATTTGCATATCGAGTGAGTTAATCGGCCGGGCATACCGAAAACGTTAAATGGAAAAGAATGAAACGAAATTTCATTTCTCACTCTTAGTACGGCTGATACCTAAATATAAGTATGTATACGTACATACATATATGTGTACAGACGCTGGTTGCCGAGCACTGTACGGCGCAATTCGGGCTGTTTGTTTACAAACAAACCCAACATTATAATAAATGTTCGGTAAAACTATACGTACATATATATATATATATATGTATGCATGTATGTATATATATACATACTACTGTACGTCTGTATACATATATGTATGTACGTATACATACTTATATTTAGGTATCAGCCGTACTAAGAGTGAGAAATGAAATTTCGTTTCATTCTTTTCCATTTATCGTTTTCGGTATATCCGGCTAATTCACGCGATATGCAAATTAGGCTGCTCAGCCGTTAATATGCATAAGGAAAGTATATGCTTTCAGATGTTCAATCATCTGACAGAAAGGTGTACGATGCTGACGATAGCTAATAAGCTTGAAACTAGTATATCGTTCCTGTGTTAGTGTTGAACAAAAGGGCGACGATGGTTACCGAGCATTGTACGGCGTAATTTGGGCTGTTTGTTTACAAACAAACCGAACATTATAATAAATGTTCGGTAAACCCATACGTACATATATATATATATATGTGCATGTATGTATATATATATATACATACTACATGTATGTACCTACATACATATATGTATGTACCTACATATACTTTTATATATATATATATATATATATATATAGTGGTAGAACACTGGAAGGTAATATCCGTAATGGTAGAGCACTCAGTCATATGACGAGTTGGGTAGAAGTGGTTACACGATATATATATATTAATGTGTATATATATATATATATATGTGTGTGTGTGTGTGTGTGTATGTATGTATATAAATTTGTGGTAAGGTTGCTTGGATGCGTCCATAGGTGGTATGCCGGTTGAGCACTCTATGCTCCTTCGGAGCAGAGTATGATAATATGGAAAACGAAGAATCAGTGATGCATCGGAACACAAATTTTTTACGTATTACAAATGTTTCTCCGGCGAATATATATACTAGCAGCAGTACCCAGCGTTGCCTGGGTAGGTAAAATAATATCTGCTTTGATGAAAAAGTATTGATCTTAGCGACTGCGAGTTTCTTGAAAATCGGTCGTAATGCGTAGCAAATGGCGAAATGTTGAGTGAAATCTTATAGAATATGTGGGAGGTTGAAGGAGCTAATGATAAGTCGCCGTCCCTGAACAAAAAATGCAAAGTGTAAAGCTACTATAAGATGTGCAATGATAGGTTCTATCGTAGTATAAAAGTTGAACCAAATAAATTGATTTATGTGTGAGGTGGAGCCGAAGTTTCGAATTTGAACGAAATCGGTTGAAAAATGTGGGAGCTAGAGCCGAAAAGGCGGAAATTTGAGCGAAAAGGTGGTATTTTCGAATATTTAAACGGCTGCCACGCCGTTCCTGAACAAAAAATCTTAAATGTAAAACCACTTTAAGACTTGAAATAATCAGATCTAGCGTAGTGTAAAATTTCAACAAAGTAGGTTGATTAAAATAGGAGCTGGAGCCGAAAAAGTGGAAATTTGAGTCTAAAAGTGGTATTTTTGAATATTTAAGCGGCTGCCACGCCATCCCTGATCAACATATGCAAAATATAAAGTCATCACAGGATGTGCAATTATAAATTCTATTTTGCTTTAAAATTTGAACAAAATCGGTGGCAAAATGTGGGAGCTAGAGCCAAATATCTTATTTTTCGATATCTAAAAAAAGGTGACCCCCTCCTCTATCGATTTTTATCTGCATAATGACCCCGGAAAAAAAAAAAAACCATACGCTGATATATAGAAAACACTCACCGATGACTAATCTATGAGCCTGTAAAATTTTATGAAAATCGGTCGTAAGATGTAGGCCCCTATAGGTAATACACAGACACACCACACACACATATTACATATTAAATTTTATATATATACAGATATGTCTGCCTCTCTGTTTTATTCCCGTATAAAGTTGCACTATATATATATATATATGTATATATGTATGTATATATGTATGTATGTATGTATGTATATATATATATATGTATATATGTATGTATATATATATATGTATATATGTATGTATATATATATATGTATATATGTATGTATATATATATATGTATATATGTATGTATATATATATATGTATATATGTATGTATATATATATATGTATATATATATATATGTATATATATATATAAGTATGTATACGTACATACATATATGTATACAGACGTACAGTAGTATGTATATATATATATACATACATGCACACATATATATATGTACGTATGGATTCATCGAACATTTATTATAATGCTCGGTGTGTTTGTAAACAAACATCCCGAATTAAGCCGTAGTGTCCAGCAACGATGATATATATACATATATATATATATATATATATATATATATATATATATATATATATATATAACGAAGGAAATGTGGTAAGGAACCAGGTGGACCATAACGCACCAAAGTACTCACTACTTAGGGTAGTAGAGTGGGTAATAGGAACGAGTAGGACCCCGACAGCTGAGCTCAAGCCGTTTCGACGGCTAATTCTGGACTAAATGAAAATTTTTATCCTGGT
>OZ024741.1:18758814-18761314 GCA_964016885.1 Eledone cirrhosa
ATAGAAGGTTATCCCAGATTTGATACTATAGACTTCCATGTGAATTTACGTGATCAACTCTGCAAATTCCTATTTCACATGAAAACATTCTCATTGTGCTATAAAATTCTAGTATACATATATGTGTACATACACACAAATATATATAGAGTCTACCTTAATTTTAACAATACTATTCTTGTCTTTACTCTACATGATTATCGTTCAAGCATAAATAGAGAACAGATATCAATATATCAATAAAAATATCAAAAAAATTAAAAAATATAAAAAATAAAAATATTAAAAATAAAACACAGTATGCCCCGCAAATCAACCACAGAGATCAACCCTTCAAAAGTTAATTGACAATATATTGCCAAGTTCGTTATAAGCATCAGAATCAAAAGCAAACAAAACCAAATTTATTTACCAAATCCTGTCTAGCAGAAATCATTCCAAAAGTTTAGGATACCCATTTGATTTACAGATGGTCTTATATTTAATATAGAAGTTTATCTAGTGTAAAATTTATTCGATATATTTGGAGCATCAGCTTTTAGGGTAGTTTAATTATTCATGAAGAATGTTTAAAATAAAAAAGAAATCGAAAGATTTATCGGCGAGTTTCATAAATAATTATAAATCAAAGTAAATATACTACATTTTAAATTTATATTTATATTTAAAAGTTGAGTTCAATCTATGTCTGCAGCAACTGAATAAATTTGTCCGTAAATTAAGGGAATTTTTAGATTTTAGTATAAAGAATATCTCCTCCCCGCAGAGGTCACATGTCTCAGAGGATGAATTAAAAGGAATCCCTCTTGAGACTATATTCCAAGCCGTCGAATATCCAACGTTATCATGCTTAAGTTGCCAGAGTAAGCCTGAAAGTGATGTTGAAGATTTGTTGCATGGATCTGTGAAAGAATTCTTGTGGTTATTATAGCGAAGTTGAAATTCTGTCGAGGTGGAACCAACATAGTTAAAAGAATTTAAGTCCGTTTTAACATTACAGTTGTATATTATATTTTTAACTAAGCAATTGTTATTTAACGGACATTTAGATCTATCTCTACAGTTACATTTGTTTACTTGGATATTATTTATGCTATTATCGGTATTTTGGCTAGGTTTTAAATTCCTATTATTTATTCTATTAATATTTTGTGCTAAATTTTTGGTGGATGAGTAAGTTAATTTTATAGTATGTCTATTGAAAATTGAGTGATACCTATGTGTTCTAGGGAAGCGATTATCAAGAGCATTAAAAAAATAGTTTAGCGATGTGGGTTTTAATGTTTAGTGAGAAAGGGGGGGCAAACCATATTATATTCCTAGTTCTATTTCTTTTTTGGCTTTTGGAATTATTGTAATGCTTTCTATTATAGTTGTTAAAGTTGTTGCCGTAATTAAAATTGTTGTTATTTTGGTTAGTTTGTCTATTATTATCTATGTACATAATTTTCTCTCTCTCTCTCTCTTCTCTCTCTTCTCTTCTCTCTCTCTCTCTCTCTCTCTTCTCTCTCTCTCTCTCTATCTATCTCCCTCTGTGTTTTTTTTCCTCTCTCTATATATCTCTCTCTGTTTCTTTACATGAATTTCTTCTCTCTATCTATCTCTCTATATCTATCTCTCTCTATTTAGTTGCATGCATTTCTTCTTTTTCTTCGCTTTTTTCTTTCTTTCTTTTTATAACTGTCCCTAACATTTTTCACTACCAAATCAACTTTTTAAATGGAAGTTGAAGTTGAAAGGTATGTCAAATCTATCTATTTATAAGACTGTTTATATTGTATTTCGTCTGAAGAAGGCATACCATATTTTTAATATGATATCCCTGAAAAATATATAATGAAATAAATATGGTTTTATAAATATAGTTTCCATTTATTTAATATCGTATATATATATATATATATATTTATATATATATATATATTTATATATATATATATATTTATATATATATATATATATTTATATATATATATATATTTATATATATATATATATTTATATATATATATTTATATATATATATATATTTTATATATATATATTTATATATATATATATATATATATATTTATATATATATATTTATATTTATATATATATATTTATATATATATATATATATTTATATATATATATTTATATATATATATATATTTATATATATATAGATATATTTATATATATATATATAATTTATATATATATAGATATATTTATATATATATATATATTTATATATATATATATATATTTATATATATATATATATATTTATATATATATATTTATATTTATATATATATATATATATTTATATATATATATATATATATATATATATATATATATTTATATATATATATATATATTTATATATATATATATATATATAAGTATGTAACAGCCGTACTAAGAGTGGGAAATGAAATATCGTTTCATTTTTTCCGTTTATATATATATATTTATATATATATATATATATATTTATATATATATA
>OZ024741.1:18778814-18781314 GCA_964016885.1 Eledone cirrhosa
TGATGCCCCCACACTTCCACAAACCACCACCCCACCCAACAACCCATCCCCCACCCTAATGGAAATTGTGCAGCCCGATACCCGGGACGCAGAGAGGTAAGTGCCTTTTTCTCTTCACTACCAACATGGCTATGCTAAGAGTAGGCTGTTTAAATGCGCGTGGCCTGGGCTCAACTTGGAAGCAAGCAATGCTTCTAAATGACCTCAGGTCACAACGTATAGATGTGATGGTTATTTGCGAGGCCCGGATCAGCAACGTGCGACAGCTGGCCCCCACCTTTGATGACTTTGAGATGCACGCATCTCTCTGTCAGCCCGGAGGCGGGGGTGGAGTTGTCGTTCTGCTGCAAAAACATCTGGGTCTCGCAACACAGATGGTACATTTGGACCCGGAGGGTCGACTAGTGGTTCTGGACCTTGGCAGTGGTAAAGGCGGAGCGTTTAGGTTGGTAGCCGCCTACGGCCCTTTCGGGTCAATGCGGCCGGACTTCTTCTATCGTCTGGAGACTTTTCTAGGGACGTCCCGCTCCTTGCTATTAGTGGGGGACTGGAATGGTATCCTAGATGCACGCTGGGACTACGTAGGGGCCTGCCCCGATAGAGAGGGGTGTAATAGCCTCAAAGGGTTAATCGGTCGATTTGACCTGGCCGATAGATATCGACTAGATTTTCCGACTGCGCCAACCTGGACTTGGGCAAATCGTAGCGGATCATCTAGGTCGTACCTAGATAGGTTCTTAGTTAGAATTAAGGATAAGGACTTTTTAAGTTGTCCAAAAATGCGCATGGTTGGCTATTCAGACCACAAATTAGTGACCTGCATGGTCAGCCTTGACAGAACTCATAGACAGGGCCCCGGTTACTGGAAGCTCAACTTGTCCTTGCCGGCAAGTAGAGCCTACAGGAATCGGATTAGTACGTTAGTTAAGGAACGGTTGACTGGAGCGATCGTCAACAGCAGGTGGTGGGTATCTCTAAAGAGAGAGATTAGAGTAGTCTCGATAGAATTTAGTAAGGTTCTAGCTGCGGATAGGAATAGGAAGGAAAGGGAGCTAATAGATAGAGTAGAAGAGGCAATTAGAAGCGGCGACGTGGCCAGAGTGCTAGCGTCGAGAACGGCTTTGAGCCAGTTTTTCGACGCGAAGCACGAAGGCTGCGTTGTCCGAAGTAAAATACGTGCTCTAGGGAACGAGGGGACCAAAGCTGTTAGCTGGGCCCGCGTGACAGAGGCCAACAGTGGAACTAAATCCACCATCCGGTCTTTGCGAGACCTGGATGGACGAGCGATTCTTGAGCCTAAGCAGATGTGTGAGGCCTTTCAAAGGCACTTTGCCCGACTGTTCGGGAGGGGCGGGGAGCCGGTTGAGAACGTGGACTTCGGTCCATACCTCGACGGCCTGCCGCGCCTCTCGGACAGGGAGGCGAAGTCCTGCGAGGAGCCGATTTCGGCCGCTGAGATAGAGGACGTGCTGAGCCAATGCGGCAAACGCAAATCCCCGGGTCTCGATGGTCTTCCTTACGAATTATATCTAGCTATGCCGGACTTGTTCCCCGATCTCCTCGAGGTGGTCTACTGCAACTGGCAACAGAACGGGAGAATTCCCTGTACTGTGACCAAGGGCGTAGTCACGCTAGTGAGGAAGGACGAGAACAAGGGGGACGAAATAAGTAACTTCAGGCCCATAACACTGCTAAATACAGAGTTACAGATTTTGGCCAAGGTGCTAGCAAAGAGGTTGGCGCTTGTCGTGGGCAACCTGGTGGGAGATGCGCAGACATGCGCTATCCCGTCCAGGTCCATCCATGACAACCTCCACCTCATGCGATACATCATAGAGAGGGTTGGGAACGAACCCGGCTTTGGTGGGGCTCTGATCAACTTGGATCAATCTAAGGCGTTCGATAGGGTCGACCATGGTTACCTGGATGCGGTGCTAGCGGCGGCAGGCTTCGGACCCGTTTTCAGGGGCTGGATCACTGCTATGCACAGCAGCCGCATCTGCTCTAGGGTCAAGGTGAACGGCTACCTCTCGGAGCCGTTCAAAATCGCGCGGTCCATCCGACAAGGGTGCCCTCTCTCCTCCCTTCTGTATGTGTTGACTCTAGAGCCACTACTGCGGAAGTTGGAGTTGTTGCAGGGCATCCCTTTGGAACCGGGATTGCGGAAAGCGGTGTCGGCCTACGCCGATGACGTGACAGTAATGGTGTCGACGGCCTCCGAAATCGAGGCGGTCGGCACCTTACTGGAGGAGTACGAAAAGTTCACAGGGGCTAAGCTGAACCGGGACAAGTCGATCGGTTTGCAACTCGGCACGTGGAGGGGCAGACCGATGCCCTCCGATGGCGTCGTCGGACGCTGGACGGAGGGCCCGGTGAAGTTGCTCGGGGTCTGGTTCGGACCGGACCTCCAGGTGGAGAAAAACTGGGCGGAGGTTACGAACAGGGTGTTTGCACTGACCCAGAAGTGGGCCAGTTGCAAACTATCCCTGAAAGGTCGGGC